>JAODTK010004109.1:0-167525 GCA_026419785.1 Sclerodactyla briareus | reverse complement strand
AATTTCTGCAAGCAGAAACTCACTTTGTTCTGCACGGTGTTGCTTTTTTTCTTTTTCTCATGGGACAAACTATTGATGAAATGTTCCAGCTACTTGCCAAAACGGGAAGAAAAATGATTCAGAAACTGTAGTTAAAAATTTGAACATCATGACGTTGTGCAAGAAAGTTCCTATTGACTTCGTACAGAGCTCAGCTGATTTCACCACTTCGTAAAACAATAGAATGATAATCTGCTATGGTGACGGGCTTTGTTAGCGCATATGTCAGATCTGTGGATAGTTTGTTACGGATTGCATACCTCACATTGATGCTGTATCACAGGGGATACTGGAGTTCTGACTGTTACAGACAAACTTTGTGAGGTGATTGTCCCTTATGGCCCCAATTGGATGGTGAACCTTAGTCTGGGGGCCGGGTGCCATTAATGTGTTGAATAGAAAGTACCAAATGTGATCCTAACAGTATATATTCACATGACCATTGGCTTTAGTGGAGCTCTATGCAGTGTTCCCACGGATATGGAAAAACCTGGAGAAGTCATGAATTCTCAATACAAAATCCAGGCCGGAAAGTTCACATCAGTGATTCAGTGAAGTGTTGTTGAGTCCATGGAAACTCATGGAAATCCCATGAAATGAGTTTGTCCTTTCTCACAGCTGTTTGATTGTTGTATACTTTGGCTCCTTTGTTTGGATGGTCAGTAGAGAATTCTGTGCGAGTGACATAGATAGGTCAGGGAAATCCTTTATTGTCATGAAAAAAATCATGGAAAGTGATGCTCGAATATGACAGGAAACCCTGGACGTGTATACCTCTGTTTCTCTGAGGCCTGTATGACGTCTGTTTTGTCGGAAGTGCCCTCGCTATTGAATTTGACGCATTGTGAACTTGAAAGAAGAAATTAAAAAGAGAGGGTTGTGTACTGCAAATCAGCAGTGGCGTCGCCAGACTTTCAAACAGTGGGGGCGCACAAGAATACTAACTAAGCGGAGCGCCACCATAGGTTGCGGCGGGGCCCAACCAGGACAATTTTTGGTGCGCAAGGCCCCCCAGATGCAGGTAAATGACCTCTCCCAAGCGTTTTAGCTGCATTTACCAAGCTACAAATCGGGGCATTTTGTGATCCCAATTTGTAATACAGTGAAAATTTTAACATTTGTCAAACCGCTTATCGCTTGTCTCTCGTGCCCAAGTTTTGGCCAGAGTGTTCAATATTTGGTGCTCCACACTACTGCTCACCAGGCGCAATTTTTTCTGTGGTTCTGACATCAGGAAAACAGGATCTCACCACAAAAAATTGCGGACATAAGCTATTCTGTAGCGCTACTGTCCCAAGACCAGGATATGACGTCAGAAGCAGTTACCGGAGAAGATGCATTGAAAATCGAAGCAGTCTGATAGGCTAAGCTACGCAGTTCCAACTCGTGAGGGTCGTCGGAGGGCACGTGATGGGACAAAATCCATCACTAGTACACGTGCTAGTACACGCAAATTTTTCACTTTTTTCCATTCGAGACAAATTAGCACAATTACTGCCTACTGGTGATCTTGTTTTGTTGGTTTTGCCAGATCTATTCAAACTGGTAGTCGAAATCTGACTACTAGTATATTTTTTCACAAATCGAAAATCTCATTTGGGGGGGGGGGTGGCATACGGGGGGGGAACAGGTTGCCGAGGGGGCCCCATGCCCCCCCGCCCACTGCAAAATCAGGTGCACATAGGAAGTGCGACTCACCTCGATTTTAAAAATAGATGAAAAATGGCAATCGTGACCCACATGCCAAATTTTTAGAGAGAAACACTGAATCGTATAACATGCATGACTCATTACTACAGTACAGGAGACTGTGACATACGATATGCCCTACTATACAAAATGCCTCTAGTCAGTTGCCACTCCTGAAACTAAACTGCACAAAATAGGCTTACAGTACTAATGGTATAGATATACCTACAGTACATGTATGATAAACTGCCTGACAAATGTCAGCAGCACAAGTCCTGTAATCTCGGTTACGCTGTTCGTTTTTGCTGGTCTATAATTAGCCTTGGATCAAGTTTTGATTGTGTAAAAATGTTAATTATAGATTCACCATGTTGATTTGATTAACTACCCGGAAGGGTTAAGGAGGGAGAGGTTGGATACTATGTTGCCTATTTTGCTAAGAGAGGTATAAGGTGCAGTGGTCTTTGCAGGTTTTAGACATTGAAAAGTCAGAGGAATATATGCATTACTGGTGGTGTATGTAGGTTGAAGGTGTGTTGTGTGGCATATTGATATGAAGGACATAGCAAGGGACAAACCCTGTATAGTTAACTATTACAAATTTATAGTAAGACAGTCAATATTCATGCAAAACACATTGATAAACACTCATTGTCATGTTTCTCAATGGAACAGAATATTTTGCTATTGAATTTAATGATAAAAACAAAACAATCAGACCAAGTTGTCCATCAGTGATGGATAGGGTGAAAAGTTTTAGTAGTACCAGGAGGGAATTTGGTGTAAGAAATATGATGGGTTGCCATCCTAAACATAGTAGGGCTCTTTTGAGTCTCAGATTCCACGGGATTGTCCTCAATTCAACGACTTCAGGGGAGTGAATAGTAGAACACAATGGCTGATACTTCTGAGAAGTTTGCGTTATTTTGGTCAATGTTTTCGATATTCCGAACTGGAAATGAGGTAGATGATTGACCCAGGTCGCCATTATAATGCAACTGAGGAAATATTTGTAGAAAAAAAAAAGAGCTGCTCCAACTCTAGCTGATGTGACTACAATTAAAAGGACAATGGCGGGATTGAATTATGAAGAGGCTACTTTAGCTTAGAGAAAAAAAACTGAATGCGGTCAGTCCAACCCGAAGTTCATATGACTTCTGTTACGGAGTTACAGTCCTGGAAGTTTGTGCATGTGTATTCGCCAGATCGAGAAGCATCCCATCATGCAATAATAAATTATATTCATACTTGCACAACTGTGTTTATGAAATTCACACTTTAATTCACTTCGAAAAGCATTTAGGCTATAGGAGAGAATTGCTGGAGTGTGTTGGTAGGTGTTGATTGATTACTTTGGTGAGAGAAAGACAACAGAAAATTGCTAAATGTTGACTATTCAACAAAATGAAAAACAATGAAAGACATGACATAACTTCCGGGTTGTCTAAGTGTGAAGTCATGAGTAGTGTGCAATTGGGATTCTCCCGATTTCTCTGCATGATGGACCAAAAATTGAAGGCAATGACTCCACATAGGAAAATCGTACTGAAATGGTTTGGGACCTATTAGAAGGCAGTTTTTCCATTCTCCCATGATATGACCCCTGTTGTATCCAGCTGCAGTTGGGCTTATATATCAACCATTTCTTACAGTTGGTAGGACGCTTGTTTGGGATTGACTCCTCTATGTGAGATCCTACTATGACAGCAAGAGGCATGCTTTGGAGGGATGCTAGCTTGACGGAACACGGGGGAGGAGATCTGGAGGGGTACTAACAGCTTCGCTGAGATAATTGGCCGGCAACTTGCCACGAGGAATCGATCGGACGGAGTGAAGACTGTTTAGGAGCGGGCGAGCGGCGGTAAGTTTCACAGTAGCACTCAAGAGATTCTGAGGTGAAGCTAGGCCAATGAAGACCACTCGGTCTAAAAGTCTTCCCTCTATGATGAGTAGCCGTTGGAGTTGGGCTGTGCTTCAAGTAAAGAATAATTAATTATTAGTGATTGATCAATCAAGAATAGCATGTTCTGATTATTGGAGGAGAGCTATGAAATAGGCAATGTTTCACGCTTTTTTTCTGTTTCTGACCAAGTGTCAGCTCTAGACCACACTACCAAAAATTTGTTGTATTTTAGAGAGCATGCAGTCAGACTTAGGGTGTGATGATACATGTAAGTGGCAGGGAGAATTACTACTTCACCCTCTTGTAAATACCTTCCATCACCTACAGGAAGATTACAAAAAGAATTTGATTGATGATTATTATTCGTTTTTTTAAAAGTGATTAATCAATTTATGCATTAAATGGTGGGGCACATTCCCTAGCCTTGAGTTAGAGTACATTCACACCTGTCAATGTTGCATTTATTCCTCCTCCTCAATCATGTGCAGTAACATGAATTTCTGTCTAAAAAGTAGCTGCTGAGCCTCCACTGAACAGTGAATGAAAATGGGCCAATATTTGTGGTACTTGGAGGTCATGTGTATGTCCCTGGCGTCATGGCTTAGGGTTCCTCTGGGACGCGGGGGTAGTTACTATGTCCTCTGGGTGATGTTCCAAGGAAAAATCAACAGATACGATCTTCAAACACCGGTCATATGGCATCATTGTTAGCAAACCAGGATTCGCCATGTTGCCCCAAAAAATGTGGCTCCCCCCCCCCCTTACACACGAACAGGAACATAACAAAACTTTTTATGTACTTTCCCAGATATATAAGGCCAGAATAGATCAAAAACAGACCAGAATAAAATCCTCGCAATCGGGCCCTAAGAGGAGAATTGAGGATCCAGTGTTTGAAGGGGCAACACTAGGCGGTTGTTACATCAAGGGTATACGGTTGCCTACATGAGGAAGCACAACATTCTACAACGCAGTGGCAGCTGGAAGACGTGTGACTGGATATCCACCGGATCTTCAGGCTCTATAGGCTTGGTGTCACTTGATCTATATGGCACTAGGCCACGATAATCTATCATGATACAAGGGGGCATTAAAAATGGCACAACGCGGCACAGGTCAAGGGGATTCAGACAGATGGGGCTGGAATGGAATATATGCATAACGTTTGTATATTCAGTTGTAACCTCAAAGTTGATCATGGCCAGAAAGTGGTAGGATATAAAAAGCTACTGCAGCATACATTCCTGAAACCAAACAGGGTCAATTATCTAGCTAGCATGGCAGCTTTGGAATTCAGTCACTGACAAGTTTAACCTTATGTACGGCCTTGTTGTGTGCAGTTGTACTATGGTGTATGGATTTGTAAGCTTAATTTTTTGATCAATTCAGGGGATATATGTCAATATAAAACCACCATATCGATGGAAAGAATAGAAAGAGACAAACCCAAAAATATGACAAAAAGGCTGCAGATGCAATATGTTGACATTATTCCCAAATGAAATAGGCAAAATATTCACCAAAATTACAAGTTTGGTGCAAATTTTCTAAAAATAATCTGTTTACACTGCGATAGCTATCGCAAAATCATTCTTGAAATAGTTTTCCATGTATTATTTGGACATCAAGGTGGCATAATTACTGCAGCGAATGTACGCTACCTACACTTACAGTAAACGTGATGTAAAGTAGGTGGCCTAATCAGGACCTAGTAATGGTAGATGAAGCAACGCCTGGGTGTTAGCACAAGGCTCTTTTAACCAGTGTTGGACGATCAGTTTTTGCCGGCCCGGCCTCGGAGGCTTCGGCCTGTAGCTTCGGCCGGGTTTTGGGGGGGGGCCGATGGCCGGGTCGAGGCCGGACAATATTTTGGGCTAATCAATAAAAAAAAAATCCATGTCACAAAAATGATACTTGTTTTTTTATACCGTGAAAACTTGAACTAACATAGCATTACTCGGATCACCAAAAGACTGCGATAGAATGTACTGTGTGCACTGGCCGCCCGTTCGCCATGCAAGGTCCCCAGTGCAGTGCAGAGTGCCGGCTGCCCAGGAGCTAATGGCCATAGGACAACTAAACTTACGTGCTGACTGCTGAAGTGTACTTGCACTACACACTGTGCACAGTGCAGACATACGCATATGTACTAGCTTTGTAAAAATCAGTGAATCCTCCACCCGCGCTGGGGACACATGTGAACACTCACTCATCATGGGGGCACATGCCGGGAAGGATAGGCTAAAATCCCGAACAGTCAGTGTTGGAAAAAAACAAAAATGCACGTACTGCAAAGCCCCGCAGCCCCAGATGCAATGTTGAATTTTTAGTGTCATTCGATCTAAGAAAGTGCACAACATTGAAACGTTGGGGGGGGAAGGCGGTCAAGGCATCCGGCCAAATTTACGGTTCCAGCTCCAAATACGGTATTCGGGAGGATTTGTGCCCACACGTTGTTGGCGGGGATTGTAGGTGTTTGGGTATGCAATGATGGCGATAGATGATCGTCCCTCGTATGTTGATTGCGAGGGTGAAATTATAGTCTAAGTGAAATAAAACTGTGCCTAACCCTGGACTAACAAACTTAAACGGAATGTGGTTCTGTTGCTGCAGATTGTGGGCAAGTATTTATAATTAATATACATCATATTTGCGGACTTCACTTTGGCAAAAGATTTTTGAAAACAGTATTTAATTTGTCAAATTAGCCTAACGGACACTGGAGTCTGTGTCTGTAATAGGAAAAAGCACACCCAATTATCTTTGATTCCATGACTTTAGTCAAAGAAATCTATGGCAGTCATGACAGTTGTGGTGTGCGTGTGTGTGTTGCTGGTGTGTGTGGGACGCATGACTTGTAACGTGATAACTACGACCCCACCTTGGTGGTCAGTTCATACTTGGTATGTGGGCTTACCAGAATGCGTACACGATCCCTATTGTTTTGGACCAGGGCAGGTCTAAAGGTCTTTGAGGTAACAAACTTCAAGGGAGTCAAGGAATCATGAGCTGCCTCTTGCTTGTTGGTTGTGTTTGGCGGTTGTGCTACGTAAATGTATTACTTACTTAAAACATTGTCCTAGCCAATACTACAATATCTGAGGTGAATGGTGAGGTAACTGATTGGGCATGAGAAAAACATTAATACTGTGCACCCTTTCCCTAACACTGGCTAGTAGAACAACACCTAATGTAAACCCTGTGGGGGCAAAAGCCTAGGTAAAATGGTTTATCGCATTGAGGTGGTGGTAAAATTTGATGAGAAGAAATAACCTTCATAGCAAAATCTAACCCCCCCAAGCATTTAAAATTGACATTCATTTGTTTTCATCTGAGTACTGACTCAAGATTAAAGGTGTGTTGCATATCAATTTTTGTTTTGTTCAATTCTCTGCTTGGGACTTTAAACACTTTTGTCTCATTTAATAATCATAATGACTAGCCATGGGGAAGACAAAAAAATAGATTCATGTATTTGAACATGGTAATCTAACTTCGTGCGTGTATTATATTATTGCACGGCCTCGGCCCTGGCTGGAAGTGTAGGCCTCGGCCTTGAGGGTGCGGGCCTCGACTCGGCTCGAGAGGTGCGGCCTCGGCCTTGCTCGGATTGCAGGCTAGCCTCGAATACAACACTGCTTCTAACCCCTTAGGCCCACCCCATCACAGTTGATGGAATCACTTGCTTTGCGAGAGGAGATTGGGCTATGCCCCTACCTCCTGTTCACAATTCTCCCAGTAGGCAGCCAGCGGGTTCTCGTCTAACAGTTCGCGATGCCTTCGGATAGTGTCGGAACGATGCACGAAAATGTGAACTTTTTTTTTCTTCAGCCGAGTTCAGCAAGTTTCAGCCGATAATTCCAGAACTGGTGGCGCTATATCATTACGCCCTCTAAACCATATAGTGTTGTGTTCTGCACAAATTGATGGGTCGACGGGCCCGTTGGAGTTACAACGGAATTTGGACGACACTAAAAGAGACCCCCAAAAATTTATGTTTTTGAGGCTGAAAAGGTTCGTTTTGGTCTCTTCTTGATGAGTAGCTCGTAACAAAAGGGATATAGGCCCAGTGTGGCCCAGTGCTCCTGGGATGGCTTCATAATTCGGTTATAAGGTCTGAAAAGGAAGGACACGGACGGGCGTTTTCTTTTCTTTTTTTCATCTTTCAAAAAGTAGGTCATCAGGGGGTCAATTTTGACCTACTTTTTGAAAGTAAACAAACATTTCGAAAGTTTTTTGATTTGCTCCACACAGACCCCTTATTCTTTTATGCTTATTCAAAAGATCTGTCATTGCTTCTTTTAAATAAGGGTGGTATTTGAAGGTTATGGGAGGTTGGAGGTTTTTGTGTGTTTTTAGGCTGAGGAGTCAAATGTGGCGTGTTTACACCGCACAATGTACATAGAGGGTTAAGGGATTTCCGGAAACTGGAGATAATGTTTCCTGAGCAGTGCTTTACTTGCTCAGTGGAGATGCATACCACAAATCCCCACAATCCACAAAGCAGTGGAACAAAAGTGCACGGATCGAGAACCCCCACGCCAATGATTCAACGTTTTATTATGAGTAATCATTTTGTCCTAAGAAAATATTCCCAACATTGAAATGGGGAAAGAGGGGAGCTCTGAGGCATGGCCATATTGACCCTCCCAGCTCCAAGTATGATTCCACTAAGTTTTGTTTCAAACGCAATTTCAGCGGGGATTGTAGTGGTTAGACAAATGTGTTAATTTATTCTGATTGCACAACAGGCCTCAATAGTCTCCAGTTACGTTAGCATGAATATATGAAGGAGTTGTTTTACATACAACAGTCAAAGTCGATGCATCAACTATCCTAATCCAGTGATTACCCCTATGTACAGCAACTTCTATCGAGGCATTATCATTGAACCCAATTTTGCCCTTACTGGATTGAGCCGAAATGGTGCCTTGAGTAAGCAGAATGCTTGTCTCTTCTGTAATTCAGGTTACAGTCTTGGCTTTAGAGTGTGTCTTGTGATTTAAGTGTGCTCTTTTGGGCTTTCCACATTAGAGCACTGTTTCAAGCCTCAAAACCAATGTTTTAATGTGTAATATCCTGATTGTTACATGGTATGTCTCAAAAACATCTCACCTCCTCCCAATTTTGCTTTGGTTGTGTCAATTAAATTCCCATTCATCTACCCATTTGGTCCCAGCAATTTGACTTGATAAACGGGGCCACGGGTCGACAGATGTGGACCTTCAGGGAAAAGAAACTGATGGTCAGTGAATACCATAAGCGAACGATACACGCCGGTGCTGTTGTACATGCGACATCGATGGTGATCGTATACCCGAGTGAATTAAATCCATGGTGGCGGATCGTCAGGAACAAGGTTATGTTTCCACAATTTTGTCATAATTCAATGATTTCAAGCTTTCTCACATATTCCCCATCTTACAAGATGGCCATGTGTAAATTATTTTTTTTTTTGACCATCCTTCAACTGGCCACCTGCTGTGTTACTCCATTCATATTTTGTCTAATCCAACGTATCATTGGAGGCCCCCAGGGTAGTTAGTAAAAACACCCTTGATTTTCCGGTTGGTCATGATTAGGTCGTGATGTTCGCATTTCGGACCCCCAGACTGAAAATAATGTCACAACCGGATCAAAGCAATATTGGTGCTTTCAACCCACTGGTACATTCACATGCTTAACAAGGGGTGGGCAATGCAAGTCGCCTTGCGTTGTGCTTACCCCCATATAAGGTACTGCCAAAGAGGCATGGCCTTATTCCATGTATCTGGTGAAGGATTCGCAGTGACAATAAGATGCGTAGCCCTGCAGTCTGCACCCTGGCTGGGTCTTGAATAGGGTCGATCCTCTGTGCTTGGCCAATATCAATTGGAAAAGATGAAGAAATGAAAAAATGCTATAAAATTCACTCCCATTTGTTGGCATGGAGGTGTTACCTAGGGAGGCTAGGGGATGACCACCCACAATGATAATGGTATTAATACTTTCGGTTTTTTTTTAAGGATGCTCCAATAAACAAGTCTCAAGGCGCTTCACAGAAAAAGTGGTGACACACAGACGCTGAAAGAGTTCGAAATTGTGGCATATGAACCGTGAGAGGCAAATTATGAGATAGATGGATAGATGAGTGAGAGATGCTGATGTAGATTGGTGCCACTCCATGGAGAGCTCTATCGTGGCTGCGATTTATACTCGATTCGCTCTTGAAATGGAGCAAGTGGAGATACAAAAGATTGGAGTGATGTGCTAGCACCAAACTGGCTACGGAGTTATGGATCCGCTGTTTCCAATATCCCTTCCAGTGCAGTCAACAAAAGTCCCAAAGTTGTTGATATTACGGAATCTTCAATATCAAAGGGTTTTATTGTCTACTATTCATGATAAAAAGTCTGCCGTCCAGGTCAAAATGTGTCGGCCTTCTCTAAGGTGGTGGTATTTGCGGGAGAGGACCGGGGAGATTCTGAACTGGAGCTTAGTACCTGATAGACAAGAATTCCTACTACTCCATAAGGTGAGCGAATAGTGGTTCAGAGATATAGGGATAGTAAAATAATAATAGTAATATACAGTGCGCTGTGGTATAGCGCATTCACAGATATTGCCCCTGATCGTAAGTGACGTCACACCATTGCAGACAGCACACGTTTCGGGATTGTTTACTCACGACGTTCCCTTCCATGTACGTCACTATTGTGTTACCCCGGAGGAAACTGATTAACAGAACACACTAAAAAAGTATACCAACATCTGGTTCGGCTTGGCGCATTTTGTTGCCCAAAATGTATTCAAATTGGAATTGATTGTCTGACACACAGAATTCGGGGGTTTCATGGACCTGTAAGGTTTTATGTTCGCCAACTTGGGTACCGTGACTACATTTAAAGGGCAAGTCCAGCCAGAAATATTTAAATGCCATATAATTGTACATTGAAATCATGTCAATCAAACTTTGTTTCATGTCATAGCATGTTCGGGTATAAAGTTATAATTTTTTAAGATATTAATTTATCACGGCTAAGTTGGCAATTCGCAAATTGGCAACATTTTGATGTCGATCTTACCAATTTTTTTAAAGAAGGTAAGGAAATATGTATTAACTTATCCCTTATAATTGGTAGATAGGACATCACAAGAAGGTTGCCAAGTTTGCCAAATCAGCAAATGATATGAAATTTGAGGAGGAAAACATCCAACCGAAAATGATATAAAACTGGAATAAAGTGATATTTGAATGATTCTTTTTCTTTAACCATCAAACACCAAAAGAGATTAATTGGTGGAATTTGCCTTTAAAATCATTTCAGACTTGCATGGTTTTGGCCTATGTAATCTATGTATGTATGTTTGTTGGTATGTATGTATATATGTACCTCGATCGGCTACGCCTCAGGTTCTCTAACTTCCTAGTATGACGTCATCCCGGTTTATTTCTGCAACAAAGGCTCTCGTATCTGTTCCATTATTCCCTATTATTCATTTTACAATTTCTCCCATGCTGGAGAAGAGGGAGCAATAAGCCTGTATGTAGAATTTCTTGTACCTCAATACCTCACCTCTTCTCCCTTTCCCTGTGTAGAAATAAACTAACAATATTCTATTATATATAATATTATTCACATTATTATATATTTTCTCCAATTTTCCAGATATATTCTCAGAGTGATGGTACCAAGATACTTCTATTTGGGACAGGGGGCGAAACCCTGGTGGCCGATTGTTTTGCGCTGCAACCTGTCTGATACACCAAGGGAGCATGGGAAAGGTAAATGTCCGCTGTTTATCTGAGCCATACTACAGCAAAGGGGAAATGTTCTTCTGATCCCTCAACAAAATCAGAGGATCTATGCAGTCATGGCTGTGTGTGGGGTGTGACCTTTGTTACATGATAACCTGTGGCTCACCTGGATGGATGGAGCTCAACCCTGTATGTGGGTTCCTCACAATGAGTCATGTACCCATTGTTCATGGGTCCGATTATAGTACATCTAAGGTAAAAAAGGTCGAAATCTGATTATCTTATTGCCACGTTGAGTCTGGAATGCTTGGTCTAGTCAAGCTAAAACTTGGTTATGCAGCTTAGTTCATGGGGAGTACATTACCCATTTTTTCCCAGTGTAGACCAGGGATTGTGTGAGGGTTCCCCAATAGGAATTGCAAATTTGGTATGTTTTCAACCAGTTATGAAACTTGGTGTACGCAAACACAATGTATGAACACTCATATCTGTGTGTCGACATCTAATACTGCAGGGAAATGGAGAAAACACTATTTTCAATATTTACTACGAAGTCAGCACATAGATAACTTTTGATTGACATGATTTCACAGAACTGGTGCATGTGCAAATTCTGTGATAACCATGTGGAATGGGACCCAATTCACTGTAAAAAAATTAATAAAAATGCCATCTGAAAACATTTAAAATCATCAAATAATGGAACAGACATGTAGAGAGTGAGTACAAACACATTTTACAAAAATTGAAGAAAGTTTTTTTGCAAGGTGTCTTCAGAGGGGTCACTTTTCCGTTTAAGTTTGGTCCTCGTACAAAATCGTAGCAAGTTAATAGCCAAGGCCCACTGCTGGCTTCAGTGTGGGAATTAATAAAAGCCATTGAAAATTATATTGTTTTTCTTATTTATTCACACAAAATACAATTTTGCCTGGAAAGGACATTCACTATGGGCCAGAAAAATGTTGCTGAAATCTAGAAGAGAACTGACAAACATGGTATAAAACCCTATATAGGACTAAAATGTTTTGGAAATGGAATAGGAAAGTTGTGGAGCAATACCCAAAGCAAAAACATGCTTTCATGCCACCGAAGAAGTCAATATCATCTTGGTGTACAGGTCCTACTGGTAGTAATGTTCAGAAATATCAACAAACTGGTCTCGTACTTGATGCAGACTGGACATCTCAGAGTGTATGACCTGTAAAAGAACTTACCGTATAATCTGTAATAGGAGCCCCCCCTGTAATACTGCCCCCCCCCCCTCCTTTTTCAGGACATTCCAATGAAGGTTAGGAAGCTTATTTTACCAGGTAACGATGAACTTAGTCCTTGAACAGCCTGTACACAAATGTAATAGCGTTTGGGAAGTAGCCTAACCCAGTGTAGTATAGGAAATTTTGGAGGCCTTTACCGCAAAATTAGGAAATTTTGGAGGCCTTTACCGCAAAAATTATTTTTGCCTCAGAAAATTACCCTCAATAATCGCCCCGCTCTTTGAAAATGTACCGCCCGTAACGGCCCCCCGGGTGGTTTATTACAGATTATACGGTAGCTTTAGTGGTTCAATCTTCCCGGCCTGCGCAAGGTGTCAAGATGGTTACATGTCTGACACCACCTTTCCTAACAATAATGAAAAATGTGCCATGTGAACGACCAATCGTTTGTTTAAACATGTAAACAGAACAGTCCTATATTGTACACATGAGGTTATGTGTCCATACATACCCTACCAGCCTTCCCAACTGAACCTATGGTTTGTCTTTAGCAAGTTGGTAATACTGTCATATTCAGACAAACTATAACATTTATTTTTTTGAGGGGGCCTAAACTTGTAACAGTTTAAAAATCTGCAAGGTGTCTTATTATTAAAAGCTCCACTCAGCCTTCATTTATGTCCTCCTTTCCAGCCATGACTGTAGTAATCTATATTATTAACTGATATAAAAGCAATTATAAGTACAGTTGAGACAAAAAAATATGTTGGAACGATAGTATTAGAAAAAAAAAAAAAACGTCAAAAATTCATAATTTTGTGGAATCTGTGGAATTTTGTGGCGAAACAAAATTTGTTACGGCCAGCTGGCTTTCTTGTAAATATGCAGACTGATGACCGTTTCTTCGAAATAGGAATAATTTGAGGGCTTTTAATTTTGACTGAAGTTCTTCTCATAGATGAGGTATCGAATGATGGCATTCATTCCAATATCATTGATGATTATTTCTCAAATATTTCAAAGGCTGAATGGAACTTCAAAAACCAGGTGAACATGGCAGTAAAATGTATAAAATGTGATGTGAATACAGTCTGAAGTTGGTTTAATTCATATTAAGTTGTCGTTAATAATTCATTTCAGGCCATAGTTCTTTACCAAAACACCTGATGGACTAGTTAATCCTGTTGATTTGTTTAATACATTGGGGGGAACCTAAGTGAATTTTGACGGTTTAAAAACTCTGGCAAGGTTTTTTGTTTATTAAAAACAAGGTGAACATGGCAGTAAAATGTATGAAAAAGGTGATGTGGAATACAGTCTGGAAGTTGTTAATTCATATTAAGTTGTCGTTAATAATTCATTTCAGGCCATAGTTCTTACCATTAACACCCTGAGGGATAGTATCCTTCGATTTACTACATTTTGGGGGGGGTGGGGGAGGGAACCTACTGTGACGGTTGTGACGGTTAAAAAATCGCAAGGGTCTCCTAGTAAAAAAACAGGTGAACATGGCAGTAAAATGTATAAAATGTGATGTGAATACAGTCTCAAAGTCCTATTTCATATTAAGATTGTCGATATTGATTCATTCAGGCCAAGTTCTTTACCAAACACCCTGAAGGGTGTGATGACACCCCCTGTACTGGTGGACATCACCAACGATGGCGTGACAAGAATCATAATTTGGGCCCTTTTCAATGGCACTGTCATCGCCCTCAACGGGTGGAAACCTTCGAAACCATATGGAACGTGACCATCCCATTCAGTGAATCGTACAGGTTAGTTCACGTCCAGTTTATGCCAACTTCCAACTCCATCTATCTCTATTATCATACAATGTTGGAAGTTGTTTCGATATTATTTTCCACAATCTTAGGCCTTGTATTTGCCTCCTCAGTATGAGTTACTAAATATGATCTTGTGCACCTCACTATTCAATTGTTACGCATCCAGACAGAAGTCAGATAGCATCCGAAATGTGTCCTAAAACAATAACCAAACAAACCATTTGCTATTTACACGAAGTAAAACTAACACCAGCTGATATCAGTGAGGCCATGGGTAATGTCAGCTTGTGTCCTCCCTGTATATGAGTGGCTGTATTCATTGTTATGTGTTAGAGCATCTGACTCACAGCCTAACACAGCTTGTGACCAAAGAGTTTTCGTGTTGAACCAAATCAGAAAATTATGTTCTGTCAAACGCTCCCACTCTATATTGCTTCTTCACTCTTCTGTGAAACACTTATATGGTTTGACTGCTGTGGTGTGTTGGCTTCAGCCAATGAGCATTTCTGTGTAGCACACATAATACAAAAATGACAGCACCAGGGGAATGACTGGTCCCCTGAGAAGACAATCAAGCCAACAATTCTCCACATACCATCTACTGTTCCCATAGTGTTTGCACTAAGTTTGAGGGAATAAGTAAATCACGTAAAAAGCCTGAAATTATTATTTATTATGCCTATTCAATATATTGTTTCAAGTCCTGGCCGTGGTTATCACTTACAAAACTACAAGCCTGGAGAAAAAAATTAGGACCCTGAATCACAGTTTTTTTTCATTTTGGTTGGTTTCATACCAAAAATGTGCGTGGGTGTTTCACAACTACCAAAGCTTCCAAAAAATCCTGGGCCACTCGAACTGGGAAAATAGCTATCAGGCCAGAGTTTCAAAAGTGAAATGAGCAATCCCATCTTAATTATTCATGTTCGCTATTGCTTCAAATCCTATCTGTCTGTTTGACCAAGCACTCATTGAGCCGGGATACTTTAACGATGACGAAGTGCCAGACTTTTTAATTGTCTTCAACTATGTCATGGTACCTCTACTATTACAGTCAGGTAAGGTTTATACTATATTGGTCATGCATCAATCTAGGGGATATAAATGACAAGGGTGCGAGGTCTCTCTTTGCAATTAAGACCGATGATGACGTCATAGTAGAGTTTGGAAAAACCCGAGCCGAAGGCGAGGGGTTTTGCCTTCAGATGACGTCATCAGAGGAATTTTGAGAAGCCATTTTCCACAACCTTTAATTGTTCAACACAAATTCTCTTTAACACTCCCTAAGTGACGTCACAATCGGAAATTACAAGCTTTTGGAAAACATTGCAAACTGTTTTTTAGCGACGACTCCAATGCGCACCAAATAGTGATGAATTTGGAGTCTTACGAGGAACATTTTAACACTAACAATTAACTTTAAAAATCAGGTTGGTGAGGAGTGAATCAATTTTTTCCAATAAGAGAAATGAACAGTGAAAAGATACATGCATGTCGACATTTCGTAAGCATGCTGAACCGAAATGACAAACATTTTGATTCAACGTGAAAAGCCGAACTTAGTGTAACTATTGGGCCTAAATTGAGGATTGTTGTATGTAAAGATTGTATTTCTCAGCAAGTTTTCTAGTGTGCATGCGATTTCGAGCTTGATTTCTCCATGTAAATGTCTGGACCTTCCTGAAAACGAGCATTTCGAGAAGATGCTCTGGAAACACCAGGACATGTTGTGGGTGGTTATGGAAGATGCTCGCTTATCTCCACTAGAGAAGATTGAGCATCCAAGTGCTGGGTAACTATTCACTTGGTTCACTAACAATAGGCAGAACATTCCGGAGTTGAAGCCTGATGGTAGGCTAGGGCCGGTTGTTGTTGCTGAGGTATTGTTTTGATTCTCAACAAGCAAACATCCGGACAGGGTGGCAGACATGCTTCTCTTCTGGACGCTGACCAATCAATGCAATAGCTCCGAATGCTAGCTTCATTTCGGGGGCAACTCAATGTTGATATCGTGAGGCTGTCGAACCCGTGCATGTTAAGTTCGGTAATTTACCATGCGCGGATGCAGTGGGTGTGTATATCTGAGAAAGACCCAGAGAAGATGACATCTCTTCATCCATGGTTTCCAAGGGTGTTCCTTCCAGTGGGCAGGTTGTCGTACCAGACATCCTTGCCGTCGATGGAACCAGATCATGGCCGCTGGATAATGCTCACCTGGGGTTGCTGGGGCCTCAAAATTGCTTTGGCGAGCAACAGGGCAAGCAGGGCCCCCTGTTGCGTACTCCATCCTCTCGGGTCCTTGTCATTCTTAAGATCCCCGGGATGTTTTTCGTTGCCTCGTTGCGTGTCATTGAGCAGTATTCCTTGCCCTCATCGTAAGTTACAACTGGAAATTCATTTCCACCCAGCTGCTCAACCCCTCTCCCCCATCTGCGAAATTAGATTCAAGATAAAAACCAGCTAAGCTGCAGAAGCCCTGAGGGTGCTGGTGTTGATGTCGCTAATTTCCTTCAAATCACCTGGGCCATGGGGGATTTGGATTTGCTTTGGTCCAAACCAGCTTTCTTCAACTGCTTCAAAACGCCACAAAAAACACATTGTTCGCACTCGGGAATTCTCTGTCGGACATAACGTTGATTTGTCGGCAGTAGGGCTCGCTTGTTAGGTGGCGGTGAATCGCCGCATGCAATCCTACAAATGATGCTTTAGCGTATGTCTCCCCTTTCTTGTTACAAGCTTCTGCATAGAAATTTCGCAGCAAGTCATTCAACGCTTCCGGCTCTAGCATCTCAAATCGAGCATCATGACCTCTTGTTCCACACCATTCTGAAATGAGAAATTAGAATGGCATGCTTAATTGTTGCTGTATGTTTTTTCTGACATTGTGGGAATGCAAAAGTGGAGAGGGTTCAAACAGCGATTCGAAACTGGTCTCGAATGAACTTTTCAACCAGTCAGCTGCGAAATAGCAATGTCACATGGAGTATAAAATAGGCCTTGGCTAATACATAAGGTAGTTTTTGTTCACCTTACCTTTGAATACTTTAACACCCCACGACGTGTTGTATACAGTTGAAGGCTCATTACGTTCTGCAGCGATTCGGGTGTCTTTCTCCGGAGCGTCAGTTCTTTAAACCGATGTGGGCGATCTTCCTCATCCAGAGATGACAGGTTGAAATTGAGGTTGAAATTAAATATGAAGATCACTCATTGTGGTGGCTGTGTGTTGCATGTGAATGAATGTTCAGTACAGTGTTGCTGGCTCGGAATATGAATGTTAGTAATTTTATTTTAGTAAGCACAGCATTTCCATTTTGTAGAAACCCCATAGCAACACTGTCATGCTTCACAACCAAAACAAATACTTATGCATGTCTCTCATTGTTGCTATGGAAACCACATTACCAAAACAATGACACAGTGGTTAGTTTGCAATTCTCCCAATATTCAATATGCAAAGTAGAGAGGGTTCGAATGGCGATTCGAACATGGTCTCGAATGAACTTTTCAGCCAATCAGAATGCAGGAAACCAATAAGGTATTTATGAATATCTGGTACATAGGACTGCTACTGTGAGCCATCTTCAGACTGTACCAATATATTAACAGAGCGGGAGAGTGTATCAGTGACATGAGGCTTTGCAAGCCAACATTCAGGTTTGAATTCCAGCAAGTCACAGGATGTTATTCCCTAGAGCAGTGGTTCCCGAACTTGTCAAGGTGGGGACCCCATTTCATGTAGCACCATCCGAGCGCGACCCCAAGTCTGTGTCTCCTGAATGATGAAGATGTGCAGACATTCACTTACCTGTAGTACAGTACTGTGTAAAAAACAATGTAGTGAATGAACAGAAGCAGGGTGGCCAGCGTTACTTGAGCAAATAACGCCAGATTCACCCAGGAAAACGTTCCTAGACGGCCACTAATAAAACACTGAATATGAGTTTTCAGGGTGAGTTTTGTAGGATTTTGACTGTGAACGGTTCATCTGTAAATTTTGGGGTTTTTGAAAACCCCCCCTGGAATTTTTTTTTTTTTTTTGAACAGATGTTACCCCACCAGAAGACTCAGCTTCAAGTTTGGGGGGAAACCATGCCTAGAGGTTGCGATGGCAAGGCCTGGGTCTTTCACGTTATGGTTCTTGCTGTACGCATGTGTTTGTTGATGTTTGTTGCTGGGATTAGTTTGCAAACAAGACTGTTGTTGACGCTGTGAGCACTCACGTTGGACATGAACCTTCAGCTCCTCCATGTTCTAAGAATTGATTGGATCTCGGATTTCACTGGTCATCCCTTCAGAGGGTACAGGCCTGGGAGCAGGTTAGGAATGGTTAGAGCCATGCCTTGATATCACCGTCACATAACATCGTGTGTGGACACATTCTACTTTTTTCGTTTTTATTATGCCCAAGGTGTGCCCTGCCTGATATGAAGAGAAAATACTTGAAGGCTCTCCTGCTTGAGGAATATATCGCATTTCACCTACTCAACTTACCCTGTATTTTACTAGGAACAGCTTAGGCTAAATACGGACTTAGGCAAAATAGGATAGAGCGGGAGGAAATCCAAGCCAAAAATCATGCAAACGCCTAAAAAATAAACTCATCCTGATAGTCAAAGTCGGGAGGAAAAAATGCTCCTGCAAGATTCGCACGATGATTAAAAAGAGCTGGCGTAATTTCGTGATGAAAAATTGATGAAATTCTTAGCCAAGATGCTCATGAACCTAAACGTTCAACTGGCAAAATCAGAAGGACGATAGGGTTGCCAGCCCTGACTACCGTAAAATATTGCCAGAGGTTCACTGGATGTGGGGGGGGTGCCAAGTTACAAATGGGGTAAGTATCGTAAACTCACAGATTCACAAACCGGTGAGTTTCGTGAATTTTTCTTCACCCCAGGTTACTATTTTGGATGGTCGTAACGGTGCTCTGTTGATAGACCCTCCCATAATATCCTCTGGGAGCGTGCAGAGCTCATCATTGGCTGTCAGCTCTGAGGGCTGGGGCAACGATGCCTTCATATACTGGAGTCTTGTATGCAAGGACCACGAACATGAGACCAAGTCATTTCAACCTTGCTGAAGGTAAGGCACATTAATCAATGTATGTTGTGTGTTATGTGTCTGTATGGGTGCCTTCCATGCGTCAGCTTTGATGGTTGTGGCAACATTGGCATCATATATTGGAGGTTGATCTGCAAGGACCAAAAACATGCAAACACTTCAATGCCTATGCTGACAGTGAGACACATGATTCAGGATGTGGGTTGTTTGTTTGTATGTCTGTGTGTGCTTTTTCTGCCAGCTTTTGTGGGTGGGGCAATGACGCCTCCATAAATTGGAGTCTGGTCTGCAAGGATCCCAAACGTGAGAACACTTCATTACTCATGCTGAGTAATATAATGATCATAATGCCATCTAGAGGAGGGGGTGGGTGGGGGAGGGGGGGGGCAAAAAATTTGAATGTGTATCAACTGGGCTTTCAAGAGTTAGCTCAAATTTGAAGGTTTCAATTTCCTGTAAGTAAATCCATATGCATCCTGTGTGTATCTCCGTGTTTATCAATATCTTTGTGTATTTCCTTGACCAGTTTACACTGGGCCTTACATGGGCATGGTTTCCATGAAAATGATAATATTAGATGCACCTAATGTTCCCTCTTCATCCCTTCGTGCAATGTGATGGTCTGATCAGTTGAATATATTTGATCTTGTGATATAAATCCTTTTAGTGCCCTTGTGCAAGGTATCTTATCCTCACTGCTCTTCTTGCCTGGTAAGACACCTTGGGGTTGCTATCTACATGTCTATCACCCCACCCCCCACCCCCACTCTTCCCCTCTCCTCTCATTCTGGTCACACATCATTGATTCTGACAGTTTTTGTGGTTTTCAATTTCCTGTAAGTAAATCCATATGCATCCTGTGTGTATCTCCGTGTTTATCTATATCTTTGTGTATTTCCTTGACCAGTTTACACTAGGCCTTACATGGGCATGGTTCCATGATATAATACTTCAGCAGTTATCCAATATATTTTGTGCCAACTGCAGGTGTTACAGGGGGCCGGAGGAGTCGTGTCAATTTCTGCAAGGAGAGATTCGGGACAGACGACGTCACCAAGCAGTTTATCATCAACCAGAACATGGCTGTGCCAGGGGATACCATATATGATTCAAGTATGTGCTGTATTAACTTGTTTCACGTTGCTTAGAACTATCTAAGGTGAAATATAATTTGAATTAGCAGGTTTTGAAGGCTAACTGAGGCTCAACCCAAATTCCTGTCCATGTTCTTCTTGGAAATCGTATTACCCCGTCGGTAAAAATTCCGGCAGCAGATTGAAAGGTTGACAGTTTAAAACCTCAGGCCAGTCAGCTTTCCATGTGTGTCCTTGGACAAGGCACTCTATCTCCAAAGCCTCATCCCACCCAGGCAGTAATTGGGGACATAGCTGTGAGAATCTGAGTGAAATCTGCACCTTCATAGGCAGCACCTCTCTCTCCAGGATTGTTGGGAGAGCCGGACCAGTCTGATGATTGGGGTAATATCTGTGTAGCACTTCAAGAATGTCGGACAATAATTATAAAAATAAAGCATGCTTCTAAGCGCATTCCGCCAAAAAAGACCCCAATGCGCTGTACAGAAATAGAGGACATAACATAGACAAATACACACATAACTGAAATAGATAATTATGCTGTGAAAAGGTAAGCCTTTAGAGACCTCTTAAATCGATGGAGTGAGTTAGAATTTCTGATGTGAGGTGGGAGCGGATTCAAGAGTTTAGGAGCGGGGTGGTAGAAGGATCTTTCGCCATATGTGACTGTGTTGGCTTTCCTCCTTCTGTAGAGTAACGCATTCATTTGACCTAGGGGAACGGGTCGATTCTTTGATAGTGATCAGGTCACGAACATATGCAGGAGCTTGATTATGTAGTGCTTTGAATGTTAGGAGCATGAGTTTATAAATAATATGTTTTTCCACTGGCAGCCAGTGCAGATCCATCAGAACCGGCGATATATGATGACATTCCTTGGTCAGGGTAACCATCCACGCAGACAAATTTTGAATGCTTCAATGATGAGAAGCACTATATAAGCGCTCAAAATTTTCTTCCATCCCCTCTACTGTCCCTTGTACTTGTTTTCGCGGTCAGTGTTGCGAGATGAATTGCATGTTCAACATCTCAGTTATTATTATCACTCTGATCTATCTTCAAACTGTCTCCACTGTTTGAAAATGATTCTTTTCGATTCATCCTATGTTCTACTAGTTATGTGATGAGTATGGTTGAATATTGCTGAAGTTTTGCTGTCAGGAAGCTGAATTTTATTCTTGGGGTGTTTTAACAAGATGGCTCTGCACAGTGTTTGTGCAGCATCATACTGCCAGTGTACCCACATGTCCTGTATGGTGTCACAGGACAGGTGTGACGTCAGGCGTCATTGCGCAATTGGGATTCTCCCAATTCCTCTGCATAACGGACCAAACTTCGAAGACCAAGAACTCCACACAGGAAACATCGTATTGAAAAGGGGCTGGGACTATACGATACGTTTACATCTCCACGAAATAACCTCTGTGTATCCCCAAGCCTACAGTTGTCCTTCAACTGCAACTGTTAACAAGCCCATTGAGCTGATACACTCGAAAAGAATAGGGCTTATCCTCTTGTCAACAGAACATTATCAACCTTTGGAAAATGGTAACAATGGGTTGATGAAATGTGTCTGCGAGCGGACAACTGAGCTGAGTTTCCTCATGGTATTGATAATTTACTGACAGGAATTTTTTCATGTTTCATTTCCATCACCAGGTCAACACTTTGAGTTTGAACACGACAACCCTGTGAATGCAACGGTCCTGGCGCTGAAATTCTTAGAGAAACAACCCTGAGGTGAAAGAAGAAGCGCTGCAGAAGGCTCTACAACGGCACAGTGGAAAGGAAGACGAGAAACTGGAGAAAAAGTTAGTGAAGTATCAAATGTAAAATAGGTCTCTCCTACCTCTCCCTCTCCCAACCTCTCATCATGCTCGATCTCCTGGTGATGAGTAGGCAAGAGAAAATGATAATATTAGATGCACCTAATGTTCCCTCTTCATCCCTTCGTGCAATGTGATGGTCTGATCAGTTGAATATATTTGATCTTGTGATATAAATCCTTTTAGTGCCCTTGTGCAAGGTATCTTATCCTCACTGCTCTTCTTGCCTGGTAAGACACCTTGGGTGTTGCTATCTACTGCTATCACCCCACCCCCCACCCCCACTCTTCCCCTCTCCTCTCATTCTGGTCACACATCATTGATTCTGACAGTTTTTTCCCACATCTTGGTGAAGGTCGGGCAATGCTGATACAAGGGCAGCAGCAGCAGCTGGATCAGCACCCAAGCCGGGCATGGATGTAATCAACCACCTAGCAAGTGCTCATGAGAAGAAATTCTCTTCTATCGTGTTTGAAATAGCTATGAATATTTTTGCCAGTACAGTTCACCACTCTCTCCCTGACTGTAGTAATGGGTGCACTACTGAAGACAAATGTCTTACTGATCCATAGAAATGTGTCCAATCTAAATCTCACTATTAGTCGCCGCGGTTGCCCATCAGCTTGGGGGGGGGGGGGGAATTTGGCCAAAAAAATTGCTCCACCAGAGTGAAAAATCATTTGATTACCATTATAGCTTTACGTGGAATGTGTCCTTTCTCATCTAGAAATGTTCCCAAAAGATTTCAACTATCTCAACATGCATTTTCCTGTCCTAGAATTCCAGTGTACCCCTAACCCATGGGACCAACTGCCTGGAAATTCGGTCAAATTTGGCTGTGAAACAAAATTAAGATCTGGCAACCCTGTTGGTCACCTATATGTAGATGTGGAATGTGTAGTTTTCTTCACACACTGTTGATGGAACCTATCAACCATGACAAAATTGCTGCTGAGAAGCTGGGTTTTGATTCTTGGTCAGTTCAGACTGGATGAATGAAAATAGGACTGTTATGCAAGGTGCTCCATGTGAGCTTTGAGACAAGATAGATGATTTGATTTAATCTTAATTCTAGGGACTCAGGGAGCCAAGTGAGCCTCATCAAGGAACGCTGGCTGTATTGATCATGGATGAGCAGAAGAAGCAATAACTCGCCTTCTCTTGGACCCGACCAGTGCTCAAGACTGAGCTGGTGGGTGGTTACTGCAAACTGACAAAAACTGAGGCACGGAACGATGAATAGCTGATCAGTACCCTACACTTGATATAAACACTGTCAGCTGGTGGGTGCTGAAAGCTAACAAAAACTGAGCAGAACAAAAATATTTTGCAATTTGGCTATCCTTTCCAGGAAACCAGGGGCTGCTCAGAACAAATATCGGTGTTAACAATTAGCAGTATAGGTATACTGACACTGCCATTTTTTTTTTTTTTTAATTCTTTATGATTTACAAATTTGTTCTCGAAAATTTGAAAGAAAATTGAATTGCCATCAAAAATGTTTCACCTGCCCAAACCATGCCAGAATGTCAGTGATTATATTTATCTCCTCCCTAACTGATAATTAGGGACTTCATTGGCAACCGATATGCAGGCTTTGCACTGATGACAGGTTGACACATTAAAAAACATCAGGAGAGTTACCATTGATATTTTACTGAAGATGTTCTGTTCATTTAACTGGTAGTTTGGTGAATGAGATCGTAGTAGTAAGTAGTGGTAAGGTGGATTGTGGTAATAATAATAAGACCATGTAACTAACATGTAATATATCTCAAATGTAATAACTAATAATAATTACATGGTGAATAGAATGTGTTCATTAATGCAGCATAACAAAACGTGAACCTTGTTTTACAGGTGAATAGAATACTTCCCTTCATTTGTGAGTATGTGATAATTTCCCCATTCTAACTTCCAACTATAACTTCTGACACTAACACCTCCGCATTGAAGCAGGTTGCACAATTCCAAAAGTTCCAAGCAACTTAACTAACATAACTCATTTTCCTTTATAATAACACAACATTTCTCCTTCTACCCAAATATGCTTTTCTCTCATCTAACATTTTACAGAAAGGCAGTGCTCATATTTTACCCAGGCCTCATTAGTGGCTCCTGTAGTGAACAAGCTACTAATGATGAAAATTTATTTGAGGCCCAAATGGGGGACAATTGAATGGCTTGAACTGATATGTTGGACAACAAGTACAAACATGAAAAATGTTGAAATGAGCTGTAATTGGTTCACAGAGATGGGGATAGGATCCATAGTGGCCTAGATTCATCCACAAATGTGAAACGGGCAAAGAGTAGGCAAAATGATCACATGTACAATGCGGGCACAGAATAGGCAAAATTATCACATGTACCAATGCGGCACAGAGTAGGCAAAATGATCACATGTACCAATGCGGGCACAGAGTAGGCAAAATGATCACATGTACCAATGCGGGCACAGAGTAGGCAAAATGATCACATGTACCAATGCGGGCACAGAGTAGGCAAAATGATCACATGTACCAATGCGTGCACAGAGTAGGCCAAAATGATCACATGTACCAATGCGTGCACAGAGTAGGCAAAATGATCAATGTACCAATGCGGCACAGAGTAGGCAAAATGATCACATGTCCCAATGCGGGCACAGAGTAGGCAAAATGATCAAATGTACCAATGCGTGCACAGAATAGGCAAAATGATTACATGTACCAATGCGGGCCACAGAATAGGCAAAATTATCACATGTACCAATGCGGGCACAGAATAGGCAAAATGATCACATGTACCAATGCGTGCACAGAGTAGGCAAAATGATCAAATGTACCAATGCGTGCACAGAGTAGCAAAATGATCACATGTACCAATGCGTGCACAGAGTAGGCAAAATGATCACATGTACGCAATGCGGGCACAGATAGGCAAAATTATCACATGTACCATGCGGGCACAGAGTAGGCAAAATGATCAATGTACCAATGCGTGCACAGAATAGGCAAAATGATACATGTACCAATGCGGGCACAGATAGGCAAAATTATCACATGTACCAATGCGGGCACAGAATAGGCAAAATGATCACATGTACCAATGCGTGCACAGAGTAGGCAAAATGATCACATGTACCATGCGGGCACAGAGTAGGCAAAATGATCACATGTACCAATGCGGGCACAGAGTAGGCAAAATGATCACAGTACCAATGCGGGCACAGAGTAGGCAAAATGATCACATGTACCAATGCGAGCACAGAGTAGCAAAATGATCACATGTAACCAATGCGGGCACAGAGTAGGCAAAATGATCACATGTACCAATGCGGCACAGAGTAGGCAAAATGAATCACATGTACCAATGCGGCACAGAGTAGGCAAAATATCACATGTACCAATGCGAGCACAGAGTAGGCAAAATATCACATGTACCAATGCGGGCACAGATAGGCAAAATGATCACATGTACCAATGTGGCATTCATATTGCATCCCAGTAAATTGATCCAATAGAAAATCTTCCACATAAAGCAGTTTAACATTCCTATTCATGAGTTGTTGATATTCCTTTACCTCTTTATACAGTCTAATCCCTTACCCCAAAATCATCCTCTCTCGCAAAACTGTGATTTTTACTTTCATCCTACCTATGCATCTATTGAATCTTAGCTTAAGTATTTATCTGTGAAATAATTGACATAGCTAGTGGAGGAAGAATCATGCTGACATAGCAAGGATGAGATTAAATTTCAGGTTTAAAATTTCTCCTTTCTTCTAAATAACCTACCCTTGAAACACCATGTGTCTCGTATCTGCTTCATATTGCTCAGAGTGAAATTGCATTCCTGAGAAGTAATAATAAATATTGATTTGAGTTGTGAACATTAGGCCCTTCTCTCACCCAGAAGGATTATCTTTCTGTTTATTATTTTTGATGGCACTGCCAATGAGGTTCCAAGATGGGTCTCTTGACTGCATGTATTAAACCAGACAAAGCAGTCTACTAGAGGTATGAATGGTGACTACATGGGAGAATTGGTGCTGTTTACTATTTGTGATAGCACTGCCAATAAAATCAGGAGGTTCAAGATGCTCTCTTGACTGCATGTATTAAACAGACAAAACAGTCTACTAAAGGTATGAATGGTGACTAAATGGGAGCATTCGTTCTGTTTACTATCTGTGATGGCAATGCCAATAAAATCAGGAGGTCCAAGATGCTCTTTTGACTGCATGTAATAACAAGACAAAGTGGTCTACTAGAGGTATCATTGGTGACTGAATGGGAGGATTTGTTCTTTTTACTATTTTTGATAGCACTGCCAATAAAATCAGGAGATTCAAGATGCTCTTTTGACTGCATGTAATAACCAGACAAAACTGTCTATTAAAGGTATGAATGGTGACTAAATGGGAGCATTCGTTCTGTTTACTATCTGTGATGGCAATGCCAATAAAATCAGGAGATTCAAGATGCTCTTTTGACTGCATGTAATAACCAGACAAAGTAGTCTACTAGAGGTATGAATGGTGACTAAATGGAAGGGTTTGTTTTGTTTACTATTTGTGATAGCACTGCCGATAAAATCAGGAGGTTCAAGATGCTCCCTTGACTGCATGTATTAAACAGACAAAACAGTCTACTAAAGGTATGAATGGTGACTGAATGGGGGGATTCCTTCTGTTTACTATTTGTGATGGCACTGCCGATAAAATCAGGAGGTTCAAGATGCTCCCTTGACTGCATGTATTAAACAGACAAAACAGTCTACTAAAGGTATGAATGGTGACTGAATGGGGGGATTCCTTCTGTTTACTATTTGTGATGGCACTGCCAATAAAATAAGGAGGTACAAGATGTTCTCTTGACTGCATGTATTAAACCAAACGAAGCAGTCTACTAGAGGTATCATTGGTGACTGAATGGGAGGATTTGTTCTTTTTACTATTTTTGATGGCACCGCTAAGGAGGTTCAAGATGATCTCTTGACTGCATGTATTAAACCAAACAAAGCAGTCTACTAGAGGTATCATTGGTGACTGAATGGGAGGATTTGTTCTTTTTACTATTTTTGATGGCACCGCTAAGGAGGTTCAAGATGTTCTCTTGACTGCATGTATTAAACCAAACAAAGCAGTCTACCAGAGGTATCATTGGTGAATAAATGGGAGGATATGTGCTGTTTTAGTGTGTCTGTAAATGAGAGAAAATGAGCATGGCATGCATATTCCTGATTCTAAAAGTATACGCTCGGACACTGCAACAGTTGTCAGAAGCGAGCAAAGTAATGCTAATCTCACACCGATCGTTTATGATTTAGAGTTCCGTGCAGCTACCTTCGTTTGCTATGCATTACAGCCATGTTAATTCTGCTTCCAAGGAGTCATTTCAAATCTAGGCATGTTCACCCAAGAGTATATTCACTGGATGCATTTTTAGACACCATACATTGTATTGCTTCAATTTGATCCCGTCCAACTAACTGCACTCAAAGTGGCCCTCTGTTTCAGCTTTAGCAGGTATAGTATACCTGGATAGTCCAGGACACCTGGGTGAAAAGCGGACACTGTTTTTCCCAATCGCACATTCCCTTAGCAACACGATAATTGAACAGTTTCGAAGAACTAATCAGGGTGGAATTATTATTCAGCGAAATGGGCCGATTACGAGTGGGTTCTTACACAAAAATGGCCGAATGAGGGATTCAGATCCGCTTTTGACAGTGACCTTCATCGTAGCATATTGTTGCTTCAAGTTTTGGAACTTGTGATAGCGCTGATAGTATGGAACTGCATTGGATGCATACATCAGTTAAGTACTGCATCAGTGTGTCCGCTTTCTAGACAGGTTCTAGGATCGGATGTCAGCGACAGGACGGCCTGGGAAAGCTTTAATCTTTAAATCATTTGAAAAGTCGATTGATCTATGATATACTTGTACACACCCTACTTGACCATTTGAGTGCATTTTCTCTGTATTTTGCTATTTGGAATCGTGGAAAAATGATGAATTCTCTTGAGTGTCCGTCACTGCTGGGGACCAGTATATAAGCTTTGCCCTGCTCCTCAAACACTGATGATTCAAGTGTGGGGGGGGGGGTGGTATGTTCTTGCACTTCCAGAGGCATCGTCATCATCTCACAAACCCAGTGGAAAATAGACATGAGTCACAAAAATAGACATGTCTCACAATATATATCAAGACCAAATTCAAAGTTGACAAATGATTGTGATGATATATATGCCATCATGATATCTGATTGCACCATTGAGAGTTTTCATCATGACATCATGCAAGCGTCGCTATCACTTTTCGGCCAGTTTCAACTGGTTGAAGACTTTATAACATACATGTTGATGTGTCATGGACTTCCATGAAAGTACCTATAAACCTGATTGCAACTCCAGTCATTCTTCTTCTTGCTGTTACCACTTGCGGACACAAAATACCTGCTATCAGCTACCACTACCCACCATCTCACTCACCACATCCTTCAGAATATTCTTCACAATATGTTGAAGAAAAATAAATATTCCAAAGCTTGCTCTGCATGTCCTCGCCTTTTCTAATTTAGCCAAGAACAATTTACCCATTCCGTTTAGTTTCCTTTAAACAGGCTAGTTGAGAGATAACGCCTTGGTGTAGCTTCCATTATGAGACATAGCCCCCTTACATACTTGTAAGTGGGGATGAATTTCCCATAGGAGTTCCAGTTTGCCATATTCCCCTTTGAGTGTGGAGAATGTATACTCATATGATATAATATCTCTGCTTTGGAATTTGAAAAATCAGCAGATTCTGCAGTTAGTTCTCATAAGTAAATAATTCATGGTTTATTTAAATAAAGGCAGCCCAACAAGACGGATTCAGCAGAGCTGGTCACCGCACATCACTGTGTGGTTGTTTTTAGGTGTGATAATTGTAGTGCAGAGAGAATACTGCCGAGGTTTGTATTTGCAGTGGGTGTGTATTACTATTAATCACTTTCCTAATGTCACAGTTTGATTGTGCATCTATCTGTGAGCATGTGAGGAACTACTGCACCAGTCAAACTGAGGTGAAAATCATCAAGTGCCCTATGAGGATTACATCTGTACCATTTGTTCAGCTTGTAACATTTTTCTATTGAGCGACAAATGATGTGGACAAATATCACTTGTGGGTGGGCTGTTATCAGGAAAGTTTTTGACTTGTTCTACTTTGAAGACACAATTTATCATATATGTGTTGGTCTGTTGTTATCTATGTTCCTCCTCGTTGTTATGATTCACAGAGAATAATTTTGTTTTTAATTTCAGCCTAATGCAGCTACTACTCCTCCTCTACCAGAGAAACACCATAACCCTGACAGCACTTGGACCGAACCATCAGAAGACAACCTCATGGACCAGTTCCTCTTTACCTGAACAACTTTGATCCAGAGCAACGCAAAAAGATGATCCAAGAGCTCCTCGCAGAATCAACAGAACCAGAAGAACTGGACACCAGAGACTTTGACCTAGGTTTGGACCTCGGGCAGGACGCGGTTGACCCCAGGGACAGGCTTGGCGGGTACTCTCCGATCAGCAATCCCAGAAAACTCGACCCAGCGGCACCGGAGAGGGGGCGAGGCGGGAGTCCCTTACTCGCCCGACCTCGAGGATTACCTTACAACGTCGAACGGGAGAGCTATCCCTACGGGCGGTACAAGAGGGACCGCAGAGGAAGGGGGACTGGCGAAGAGCTGCTCCTCAGCGTCAAGGAATTGTTTTCGAAGAAGAGGAGGAGGAAGCGGCATCTGGGGAACCATGATGCTGAAGGGGTCCAAAGACTGTTAGCCACTGGTTCCCTCGCACCCCCACTTGATGCCGAGTCGGCAGGGCGAGGCGATTCCATGGACGTCATCTTCCCTGTTTACTGGTTTTACCCAGCTGATGCTCACGTAAGGACAACTCATCATTGTTCTCTAAATAAAGCTCATTTTCACCCCACCTGAGGCATGTGGCTGGGTGACCAGTCTTACATATGGAGTGTTCAGGGAATTTAGGTGAAAGGTCAACTAGAATTCAATTTCGGTCATTTTCTCAGTATAGTCAAGCAGATTCAATTGGGTGATCATGAAAGTTGATAAGTAGTTCCTATGTGGTGTTGAAAAATTTGAGATCAAAGGTAAACTCAGGGTTATTCTTGGATTTTTGGCCATTTGTTCGCTGCATGCAGAAACACATGATATGGAAAATTCAAGATGTGTCAGATACGACCTTGGGAGAGGAAATGGATGTTAGAAAGGGTCAAAATTTGCTATGAATGTTTTGGATAGGAATAAACTGTAAGATGGAGAGGAAAGGCCATAAACATCGGACAGCTTATGTGACCTAGGGATCAACAATATTGGTCACAATATGTTGATAACTTGTCTAACTCTTCTCAAGAAGTTTCCGAAGACAGCAAAGTCACGGGTGTCACTCGTGCATTCTGACCCTGCTTCAGGGGCCACTATTTTTGGTGAACATGAGCAAGTATTCTGATTTTTCATTTCATTTACTTAGAATTGGAAGAGCAATAGAAGCCTGCAATGAAGTCACTTTCACTGCCCTATTTCAATCGGGGAATACTGGGCAAATTTTTATTCCAGTCAGTTTTCTAAATGACTACATGGGCATCCCTACATGACATCCATGCATCGCTTGTGATGTTTGCATAGTTAAAAGATGCAACCACAGGTTGAAAGTTGAGAGGTCCAAAACGTGATGGTGGGGGGGTCCAAATCAGTGAAGAGCAATGTTCAGTATGGGTGAAGGCAACAGGTTTGGAGGCTCCTATGAATGTTGGGGGGGGGGGTCACAGCCCCCACCCTGTGGTTACACCTTTAGGGTACAATCTTGTTCAGATGTCTGGTGTCCCAGGTTTTTTAACAACCCCCCCGTTCTGCACTTTATAACTAATAATAAATTACTTAACTCACTTCACTTGAGTCATTGTCACGACTTTGTAGACAAGTGAGTCTCAAGTTGTAGCAACCCTACTTTCAATGCACATCACTGCGAAACAACCCGACAAATGGAGCGGTGTCCAGCACCTGAAACAGCTGGTGTCTCATCGCAGAATACCCTCGAGAAGAGCATGATTGCTACATGCACTCTCAAAAGTGCTTAGCAGTCAGTTTGTACACCAATGCACAGACAGAATACAGGTTTTCTGCAACAGATCCGGAGATAGCTATGCAAGTGTCAGGTACTATTCCAGACAATGGTGGTATTGGTTACTCTGCTACTTGTTGGATGAGTGAGTGGTTTACTCTTTCCTCTTTCTCGCAACAGCTTGTCTTACCAGAGGAAGAAGAGTGTATGAAGGGCTACATGAACAACGAAGGACAAAGGATGGAAACCTGATAGTAAGCTCTTATCTCCTCTCATCCACATCTATCCGAAGAAGCGGATTTATACTGTTCTGCCACTAGATATACATGTTTACTTGGAGAAGGGACAACAAAATCACATGGACTTTTGCAAACTATTTTGAGAGTTCATTAAAATCATACAAAATCTTTTCATGATAAGGTATTCGCATGTAGCCATTTGTATGTGATCAACCCCCCCCCCCCCCTCCTCCTCCTACATTCAGGTACTGCCAAAGAAGCACGACCTCCTCCTGTGACAAAATTTAAGAATCTGCCAGCAATACACATGTAACTACTAGATATTTCCTATATTATAAAACTACATCTAGACCAAGCTGTATATATTACAATTGAGCATTCACATTGCCTATATTTTTCACATCTCTTCAGATCAGTTCTATGGTCTGGACCATGATGGCTACATTAACCAAGTCGAAAGCATCTGTATCAAGAAAGGTTAGTAGCATTGTCAATTTTTCTCCATCGCAAATGCTCAAAGTACATTGGTCATGCAAAACAGATCATCTTCAAACTGGCACAAATGAAGAGAGGCCTGTAAAACCCCACAACCAAAATTGGCGATATAGCATGTTTCCCCTTGTGGAATTATTTATATTACTGAATGAATGAATGAATTTCCACTCTAACTGATGACGTCACAAGAGTAACGATGTGAAGGTCGCTCATTGACTTCACACAGTAATGCGGATATTTTGCACTATTAAAGCAGAAAAATATTAGTTAATACTTATTAATGTATATATAAATGAAATTATTCTTTCATATCTTGTGAACAAATTTGTAAGTTTCAATCAGATCCACGGTGGGTCTTTTGTCACTAGGTTGGTAAAAAATTATGTTTCAGAGTTGACTTTGTATTACAGTTCCCGGTTACTCTGTGACGTCACATTGCACATTGCACAATAAGCAGACTTGTCTCCTCACACTTGAATCGGCTGAAATTCTTTCTGACGTTTGAGTTTCCTAAATATACTAGATATAAGACACCAAAATAGCAGACGTTATGTTGTACTTCAACACACCCTGTTATATAGACTATATTTATTATAATGTAAGTGCACTACACGAATGCAAACACTTATGCTTGCATGTTCATTAGAAAACATTGATTCACAGAACTAGCATATATATAAATGGATGAGCATTTATGTCCAAGGCACATTGCACTAACAAAATGTAATCAGAGCAGAGAGGCATTCACACAAGCTTATTGAAGACATGCCCATTTATTGTTATCAGGGCTAAATTTTTGTTCGTCCAATTGACAGAGACAACTAAAAAAAAAAAGAACTTTGTTCCAGACCTGTCAGATTTTATCCATGTCTCTTTTCAGACACAATAGTTGTTCAAAAAGGAGAGTGCCCTTCTGTCAGGTCATGAATTGAAATTAGATCGAATATGGTATCTGCGAAATGGTTGTCAGAAGATAAGGGTATATTGTTATCCACAAAGTAACATCCACTAAGCTGTAGTGGTTGCATATCATCCATTCCGTGAATGCTGCACATCGTGGGAGGAAATTGGCCCAGGAATAGTTCTGTTGCCTGTAAAATGAAAGTGGACCGGTTGTACAAATACTGGAAGCTAACTGCTGCCTAAGTTTGGTGCTTTGCATATAACCATCCAAGTTTAGGCGAAAACCCAGTAGCTGCACAACTGGAAATCTGGAGGAAGGCTGGAGAATGGCGAGTTCTCCTGGTCATACTTGTAGTGGGTACTCGAGTACACACTCTGCACTGTACTCATATCTGCACACTCTGGAATGTACTCATGCTGATGGATCTGTGCTATATTCAGTTGCAACTGGTACAAAATGGCATAATTGTACTCATGATCTGGCCAGTGTAGGGCTAATCAGGTATCAATTATTCAAGTTGCTGCAATGAATTTGTTTACAATTGTATAAACAGCATTTCTGATTGCTTGTCATCACAATGTAAAGCTGGGTAGGAACTTCATAATGAAATTGATTCTCTCCATGGCACCTAATTTCACTGTTTCATTTTGCACCTTTTCCAGAGAATGAGGCCCAAACTTGACTGAGGTAGGATGAAGATACCGTTGTGCCAAATCTCTACCCATTCAACCTTGACGCCGGGGTCATGACAGTGTACCGTCTAAGACTCACGTGTAAGTGTGACATACCCCCTGGTGCGAAGGGAAGAAGATGTGCAAAGATCCTGCCGTATCATGAACAGAAGTGGCCAGCCTACCTGGGACGGAACGCAGACTGTATCTTTGATCCTTGAGCCAGAATAACTTCTGGAACAATCCTTGTGTGCTGTCCAGGAAGGTTGTTGTATGCTGCCTCTTGGCTACAAAGTTTGGCTACACTACATATTAGGAAAATAGTGCAATACTAATTGAACACTCCTTCACTGTAAACAGTCGACATGGCATAGTGGGGGAAGCGGTGGCTATTACCTGACCCTTCAACAGTCCTGCTGTGAAATTTTATGCTCAGCTGCAACACAAATACTGAACAAAAAAATTTTGGCAGAGATTAAGACAGAATTGAAAAAAAAAAAAAAGCTAGAATTTTTTTCTTCTGGATGCCACATAATACTTTAATACCTGGAGAATGTGTGGATGTACACACAATGGAATATGAAAACCTTTCGCATTTTGAGCAACACATGTTCTTCTATTCTCCCTAAATCGGTAGTGTCCCTGCTCACGACTCTGCTACAACAGTATTGGCTAACAGTACTATTCATGCTTGTATTGAATGCCGGGCTAGTTCTAATCACATCGCTACTGTTTAGCTGGGTAGCATCTCTGAGACCCAGGGTGCAATCTGTTCAATTGTATAATAGTGGTGTGACTTTTAATACTGTCCTGACAGGTGAACACACCGTTGGCAGGAGTACCCGGGGCTGGCTGAGACGACTCGAGTAATTTTCAGCCCTGTCCCATACTGGGAGAAAATGAATACATTACCCATACCTCTACCTACAGCAGACCATGTTGGACTTGACGAATGAGTTACACCAACATTGTTGATTAGTCCATTGTTTAGCTTTGAATCCATAGGATGTAAGTTTGTTTTCCTATTGGTTGTTGTATGGTCAAGCAACTGAAGCAGCTGACAAAAAGCTTGGAGAGGCCAGGGTTCGACCCCTGGTCCAGTTATACCAGAAAAAAAAAAATTGAGACTTCAGCCAATGTGTGTGGTCAGTTGTGTAATCATCATGGCGGAAGATTGGCTTAGTGGTATCAGTGACTCTCTACAAATGTACATTCCAAGTTGCTGTTACAGCAGGTAAACATTCCAAGTTCAAGCATTCACAGGGCATTTTTCCATAGGTCGCTGTACTTACTCGCTGCGATTAGCGAAGGCTTGGTCTTCACTTCATGGTTTTGCTGTAATGCAATGGGTTTCTGAGGTTTGTCACTGGATATTTGTTGTTAGCCCCTCGATGGCCCCTCATCCTGAATCAGTAGCAATCAAATAGGCATACGGAAAACAACTGGATATAGAAGGCAGTGGGTGGTTAGAAAAATGATGGTGAAAATCTTCATCTGAAGCCTGCCTCACACTGTATGGAACCTGCTGACTGCGAGGCTTGCAAAAGCTGTCATGCTTACAGTCTCTGTGTGACGACTGCAAGGTGTCAGGCCACGAGCCTCGTGAACCTTTCCTGCATAGTTTCTAAGGAATCCCACAAGACCCACAAAGTTTTGTTCACCTTTCATGCTATGAGTGGTCAACTTTTTTTCAGTAATTCTCAGAGGGCTTCCAGACAGACCCTTCAAAATGGAGCATATTCCTGCTCATCCTCTGCTGTGAGTAGCTCCAGTGTGCATTATAAAACTTTGGTTGCTACATGCAAATGTCAACTGCTGATGGTGCAATTACCACAAACAGTCACGAGACTCGACGAGCAGTGACTCAGTGCATTACGGCACACGCAACCTCAAACTCCCTACAGTTTGAGGTAGGCTTAGCCCTAGCCCATTGTTGTATTCTCAGGACAATAAGAGATCAACATGGGGTGTCAAGTAGTACTACTTCTGATTCCTTCACCACTTCATTTGAGGAACTTTATCTCACTTGATGGTGTATCTCCCCCCATCAAGTGCCCATCTCAACTATCACATTGAGAGCTTTCGCCAGGAGAGAAATAGACTTTGCTCATTTTGAAGACTCGACTTGACTCTACTACCCATGCTTGTAATCTTTCTTCTTATTCAAGTTGCATTTTGTTTTGCAGTTGCTATGAGGTGCTTCCATCAGTCCTAAAGTTATCATGGAATGCCCAGTCCTCCAGGCTCCTCCCAATACATTAATTATCTGGGAATGTGTCACAACGAAAAGTTTATATCAAGGGGGATCCAGTGCAATATGAGATAGTATTACGTTTGGTTTTGCATTAGATTTTGTCTTGTTCATTCCTGTAAATTCATAGGAAACTGTGCTTGGATCATTTTTTTTTTTTCTTGGATCATTCTTACTCCTTGACAACAGTTGAGAAATATGCAGTCATGGCAGAGTGTGTCTGTGTGTGTGTGTGGGTGTGACGCCTGGCTTGTCATCATGATAATTCGACCCCACCTGGATGGATCAAGCTCATACTCAGTATGCGGGTTCCCCACAATGAATACATGGTCCCCATTGTTTTGTGGTCAGGTCAATGGTCATTCGGAGGTCAACAGAGGTCAGAGCCTGGGAAGCCTTGTGATCACATTTAGATCCAGGAATGTTTGGTCCGACCAAATGGAAATTTGTCATGCAGCTTCCTCATGGGGAGTACAAGAAATTTGTATTTTTTAACCAAGAACTGTATTGTTCGGTGAGGAATGGTTTCAAATCACAATAACCACTTTGCATTCAGGTTCAGATTTTGTTATTATGAAAAAAACAATGTTTAAATTAATATGTAAAAAATGTGACAGGCGCCACTGTACTGTTAACAACATTCTAAAAAAAAAAATCTCCACCTAGTATTGCATGAAAGAAACTTCTAGGGTGCATGTTAAGACTTATGATATTTATCAAAGTACATTGCAGAGTGCTGGGAAGCATAATGTGGTAACTGATAAGCCCTGACTGTCACAAACTCCAAGACATGGTATATAGCACATGTTATAATATGCCTTTTGGAGAAGAAAAAAAGGTGTACACTCCTTAGTATTGCCATGCTACTAGACAATATAATATAACATGTTCATGGTCACAATAATGTTATTAACAAGTGTCTCTGGTTTGGGTTTAATTAGAGTAACAATTTGGACATTTAGAAAATATATTTTGACTAAGTATTTATATTTCTATGTATATGAGGAGACTGGCCAATGGAAATTGACATTACATTTGAGATTATTTTTGTGCGGTTTCATTTCAAATGGCCAGTTGAATTTCACTACTTATATTCATGTTTGTGTATTTCATAGAGTAGGTTAATCAGTTAGGATATGTTTAGTTTTAGTTTAGTTTAGTTTAGTTTAGTTTAGTTTAGTGGAAAAGGTCAGGAAGGACAAAATCCTCGTAGAAGACGCCAAAGCCACAACATCCCAAAGAGAAAAAGAACCCAGATGCCTAAAGAATTTATCCACAATTCTTGGAAAATGAATCAAGGCTGTTCTTGAACGCATTCACACTCTTAGACAAAACAACTTCTTCGGGGAGGCTATTCCACTCATTAATAACTCTCTGCGAGAAGAAATTTTTATGAATGTCCAATCGACAGCGTTTACCACAAAGCTTGAGGCAATGACCCCTATTGGTACATTGGAAAACTCAAAGAAGTGAAACAAAAGGCCCTCTAATCTATGAACAATTTGTTTTTTCTTGGGGGGGGGGCTGTATTTATCATCTGCATGTATAAGGTGTTCACTAGAGGGAAACTGCAGTTCATTAAGGCTGGGGGTTTTCGCTATCAGCTGCATGACTAAATTGTTTAGTGGTAAAGAACTGCAGTCCATTGAGGGCTTGGGTTTGTATCTATTCAGCTGCATGACTAAATTGTTCAGTAGTAAAGAACTGCAATCCATTATAGCCTAGGGGTATTATCTATTAGCTGCATGACCAAGGTATCCGATAGTGTAGAACTGCAGCCCTTTATGGGTCGGGTAGTTGTATCAGCTACATGCATGAAGTGTTCAGTAGTAAAGAAATGCTGTCCATTAATGGGCTGGGTATTGTATATATCAGCTCCAAGACTAAAATGTTCAATATTGGAGAAATATAGCAGATTATGGACTGGCGGCTGTATCTATCAGCAGCATAGATGAAATGTTCATTAGTGAAGAACTGCAGTCCGTTATAGGCTGGGGGTTGTATCTATCAGCATTCAGCTGCATAACTGAGTTGTTCAAATCAGGGTGCTACCTGAATTGCACTATTCAGCTAAACGAAATATTCAGGAATGGCAATGGTAGTTGCCATTCATCAATATAAGGCACAAGTCCTTACAAAGAGTTAGGCACCTTGTGTAATATATACAGGAAATCCAAGTTCAATCCTGCCCTCAACCTGGTTTATCCTAAAAACCTGTGATAGTCCCGGGGTTCCTTTCGTAGGTCATGAAAAGTAAATTTGGTTATCTGTGATAGAAGTAAAAACTGCATGATTACATATAGAGGCCTAATAGCTAAGAAAAACCAAATGTATCATTCTTGACGCGACATTCCTATGATTTCCTGTTACTCAGATGTATAGGCCTTTGAAATTCCGTGCAAGTGTACTGGGCAAGATCGGAAAGCATCCTGCCATGCAAATATTTATTTTCTAACAAAAATTTACATGTTAATAAAAAAGGTTGCAGCACCTTTGTGAAGTGTTGAGTGATTCAACACAACAAAATAGCGAAATGCATAAGGGATTCGCTGTGTTGTTCTACTGCTACCTGCGTCAAACATAATCACGCGAAGTAATTAAAGTCTCCCAAATTCCTCCGCAGAATGGACCAAACTCAGATGGTCGATATCTTTCCACATTTTATTGAGCTGGGGATTGGACCTGTAGATGGAGTTTCCCATTCCCCACAATAGTGATAGTGGTGATAGTCGATAGTGCAGTTCTTACCAGGATAAGGGCCACCACTGGTGATATGCAGCTTCTATCCGTTGTAAAAATAGGTTCTCAGAATATGTGCAATTCCTTTTCTGGTGACACGTATCCTATACAGAATAAATGTTCCGAAAGTTCTCCGGCCAACCAGATTTCCTGTTGAGAATGAGTAACGAGAACATTTGCATGCTGACCATGCGCACTGCACCTGATTTAGCTTCATGCAACATCTTGGAAAATAGCGAGCAATGCCTAGTTTCGAAGATATTTGCAGTGTCGTTGCATATGATATCGGAACTGAAGAACACTGGTAATTTTAAGTATCATAGTATTCAAAGCGGAAAAAAGAGACAAATGATGTATGTCAATGTCGACTCGCTCAAAACTTGGACATTTTGAACAAAGAGATGTATTTTTTTATGGTTCCTTTTTCCTGGACCGGTAATTTATTTATTTATTCATTTTGTTCGTATTATTTTTGGAATGAGTAAATTAAAAATGGAATGGGAAACAATGTGTTTCTCCTTTGTTTTTGTTGATAGACGAACAGCTTTTGTTATCGTCTTGCCCGAATTAATGAAACTAAGGAAGATTCTTAACGATCACTTTTGCAGTTGTGTGTCACGTTTTCTTGTGAGTAGGATTTCTCCCGAACCGTAACGAAGTTTTGAGTGTGTACCGGAGTTGGGTGTTGGGATGATTTTATGGATTTCGGTCACCAAAGACCTTAATTAATGAAGATGGGTGTTTAACCTGTTTTATGTATTTTGTCGTTTTAGCTCGTTGGCAGGAATTAGAGTAAGTCGAGATGCTGGTGATGATGTGGTTTGGTATATAGAAGCAATCGACAGGTAGAACTGATGAACTGATTAGGATTAACCGTTAGCCTTTTTTCAGTAAAGTGGGGGGGGGGGTAAGTATGCTGATTAAGTGGTCCTCATTGCATGATTCATGCAATGTTGGCTCAAACCATCTATCATTGCTTGGGTAGCAAGTATTACGACGAACGATGCAAGCTATGGCACATATAATAGGAGTCCCGATTCGCTGAAGGTGGATGTCAGACATTGGGTTTAGTATCATTTATAATGCGAGAGCATCATGGCATGGCAAACCAATAACCTCTAGTGCTGCTCACCAGGCAATCTCACCTCCGTTTCAATGATTGCAAAACAACCTGAAGACAACTGCTGATGTACCCTGAAAGGGCGGCGAGTAAGACGAGTCAGTACGAGAAGCTACTTGTTTCAACATATGGTGGAAAAGCCAGTACAATTTCAGAAGTACATTTCGGAATATATGATACAGCACAGAAGAGATAGCACCCCCACCCTCCCTATGAGGGCCGCTTATACGCAGGTTTTAAATGCTCCGTTTTTTTTTATTTGTCACACAGTAAATGTTTCCCACGTCAAAAGAACCTAAACTATATCCTACTATTAGGTAGTCATCCCTTGGCTCTTCGCTTTTTACGTATAGGGACCTCTGAGGCGCTGCCACATATCGGCGCTCACGTAACAATCACCTCAGGAGATCTCCTGCGCCTGGTCCAACATCACAGCGAAAAAAATAACCTCTACGGGTTCCGCTGTGATCATGGATTCTTGCGGGATATTTGCGATCAGGCTTGTCTGTCGGCTGTGAGCATTTACGTTGAACATGTAATCTCCAGATTCCGAGAAGTTGTCGGTCCTGGAGTTCACTGATTTCCCTTTCGAAGGGGCAGGGTGAACTGGCGACCCCGGGCTGCAGGTTGGTGATGATTTATCATGACTCGATGTCACGAGACAATTCGAGAAGAAGAGAAAGCGAGCTATCGCCGGTGCTCATCCACGATCTGTTACCGGCCGGGTTCCTTGATGAGTCCTACTTGGCTCCTGGCCCCTTCAAATACTGAAGGGGGCATAGATATATAATGTGAACACCCTATAAAAACTAGTCTGCATATATGACTGGTGTCGTCGCAGACAGTAGCTCACAAAATCGGTAGAATTAATCTTGAAAGTCTGTTCTCAGGAGTGGAGCATGTCGGTCCGAATAGCTCCACCCGATATACACAACAATGTGTAAACACTTAATTCTAAAGAAGCTTCATGCCTAATAAAATGCTCTGCGTATTGACCAACCAAGTCTGCCCTGATACCGTTACTAACTGGGTGTTCTCCCTCCCAGAGTTTGTGTAGATGCCTTTCGGCTTCAATAATTCTGTTGGTAACGTGTCATTGGACTACGCGTATCAATTTACATGTGCTACTTCCCCGCAATCGATGTTCCAATTAACAAGCGTGCCTAAATGATTGCATTCACCCAGCTCGTGTCCTAATAAAATGCATCTGCGTTATTGACTACTTCATGAGTTTCTTCTTGTCCTAACAGAAGTTAGTGCATGTTCATAATTGTTGGTTATCAGATGACCAATATGTACATATACCTCAACTGGATGTTCTCCTCATATGTTTGTGGTAAATGCCTTCTGCTTCGACTGATTTTTGTTGGTAAAATGTGGCTTGGACATACACGTATCATTGTTGGAGAACGCGACGCCACCTCGCCTCGGAGCCGCCTCGAGGCCATTTTTCTGGTCGAGGCCTGACAATTTACTTCAAATTCAAGTAATAAAATACTTTACCACAAAAGTTGCGAGATTTTTGGCTCCGACAAATTTCTTAGAGACAATAGCCAACTTTGTGCCCAAGCTTTCTCAGTTCATGAGCGTCAAACTACCAACACAACTGGGATGAACAAATTATGAGTAGTCCTATGCGCAGCTGAATAAGTATTCATGAACTTGGGTATGTTACCAGGAGTTGTAGGGCATTATAGGAGGGGTTACGCAACATGATCTGGGATAGTGTGTCCTATCCAATACACAATGCCATTTCCCATCAGTCACACTAACACATAGGGTCGTGTTGCTTTTAGTGTTTCCCTTCCTTCGGGAGATCCAGAGAGCATTAGGCTTGCCTCTGGATACATCTCGCTGGGTCCTTGGGCGAGACACGCTTCTTTTAAGTAAAATAAATGTCCTTCTAACAATAACTCGATGGAGACGTTTATTGATTATTATCTCTTCTGATTGAAAAAATAAATGATTGTGTCGTATAACTTTGAGAAGTCCCCTACATATTGATCTAATTTACTGAACTCTGTACCCGACTTCCGCTCGACTGCTCTACCGACTCGACCCTCCTCCAGGCCTCGACCGACCCTGTACTCTCTGACTTTCTGTTCTAACTTTCTTCCTGATTTATCGGCGCGACACAATATATATATACGGCTCCACCCACAATTTTACCACTATACCGATTCAATAGCTTCGTTTAGATTTGCGAGCCTAGCTCCGCCCGTGTGTGTGACGTGTGACGAGCGATGACCAATCACGTCACTGCAACGAACACACTACATATTTAATATTGACGTCAGCACAAACTGTGGAAATTGACCAATGGAGCAACGCTGTCCCTCAAAATAACACGAGGTCTTGTAAGCGTGGAGCGTTAAGTAGAGCACCTCCCCTACTATTATGCGGTATGTGAGGCCCAAAGAATAGGGGCGTTGACTGGAAACACAAACCAGTGCGAAAACTCACGAGGAGTGTAGGTGAGCCCTGACTGTTCGCTAGACGCTGCCAAAGATATTTACTATCTCAGGAAAAAGGGAATTAATATACACTATAGACAATAGGAAGCAGTGGGAAACTAGCGCTTAAAAAGATGGCTGCAAAACACAACTTGTCAACATCAAAGCATCAGACCGTAAATTGTTTATGCGGTCCTTGACTTGTTGGCGCCTCTGCCTGTGGCTTGAGAAGAAAATAAAAGAAGACCGCGCGCATTCGATTCTAAGGCTATGCGGAGATATGCCCATGTGGACTGGAAAAACATCCGAGATGATCAAAATAAATTTATGACCGGTTAGCATTAAAGAAAATGAGGTCGTCAAATTACTATACGACAATAACAAGAATGCGTGTAAATAACTCATTTGTGTTTTTCTTGCAACTTCATTGCGTTTAATATGGCTTCAGTGCCAGTCAATTATGAAACTCACATAAGGCACGTATCGAATTCAATTTGGAACTAAGTATTGTTACCGCAAATGATCAACTGTGAAGCAGGATGCTGGTCATGTCCCCCCCCCTGTGCATTAGTTGTTCGATTCTCTTTATGATCCGGTTTAAACTTGGTGGATGACTGCCTTCGGTTGAGGCCGGGTCAGGACAGATGTTGTTTTTCATTAAAAAATAAATAGTCTAACCAAGTTTTTTTTTTTTTTTTTTTTTTCACAGCCCTCATTATTGAACTCAGGTGAGAGAGGTTTCCTCTTATATCAAAGTAGGTTCAGCCGGCCTCGGTTTCGGCCTCGGATGGTGCGCCCTCTCCCTTGGCCTCGAGAGCGAGACGCTTCAGCTCGGCCTCGGATGGTAGTTTTTGGTGGGCACTTCGGCCTCGACTAAAATTAACACTGAACGCGTAGCAGAGCCACATTAAACAATTAGTGCGCAAACTGAAGGAATAATGGCTAGAAATGGATAGAAACAGACAACCTTGTTTCCGTATTCTTGGGGATGCCAATTTCAACAAGATTGGGACGTGGATAAATAATTTGTTAAATAAGTACACCCAGAACTGCCAAACCAAATTAGTACCGACAAAATATACTTGACATAGGCTGAATGATTTTTGTGCAGCAGACCAACGGTCAGATTTTGTTACTAGAGGAAAAAATAATACCCTTGGACTTAGTTATAACAACACTACCAGCAGTATGTTTGATGTTAAGCGCCTCATGATGTAAATGCTCTGCAAGCGAAATCTTTCTTACCCCACCACGACTCAGCCCCGTCGGCGCCATTGATAAATCTAATGGAAAGCTATGCGTGCAGATACTGAAAAATTTGCCACAGGCTACCCCAACGGCACCGCAGGATATCGTGATGTTCGAGTAAAACAAGTAAGCCCCTCCTGAAAAAAATCCATCAAGAGACAATATACCCTCTAAGTTGTCTAGTGGTACCAGATCACTTCCTTCGATAACGAAAATATCAAAGACTCATAAGACGTAGAAATAGACTCTATGCTCTGTACAAGGAAACTAGGAAAGCCCATATTTCTAGTAAATGGGTGCTTAAAATGGAGAAGTGATATCTACCATAGAAGCTGCATAAATGGCCATGCTTGGAAATCTCAAAATGACGCGAAACCTTTCTGGCGCTTTATAAATGGCCAAGAAGGATAAGCATAGCATCCCTCCTCTCCAGACTACTATGATGGTTTGAACGATTAGTGATCTGGATAAGGTGGGGCTTTCCCCCCCACAATGGCCCGGTTACCATTGTTTGTTTTTCTAGGGTGGACTCTGTCCCTCTTCAGGAACCCGTTTGGTCTAAAATGGCTGACATAAATGGGTTACTTACCATTGGTGTTGAAAAGCTCTGAAGGGGTTTCTGAAGCTATGGGGCATGATAACATTCACCCATGGGTCTTAGGGAATTAAGTCCATGACATTGCTCATATAATTAGGCAGTCTTTCAGCAATCTATCACATATGGGACAGTCCTAAAGATTGGAGAAACTGCAATATACTGCCATATCATGAGAGCAAACAGTTGTCATTAATGGATTCAGAGCTACCGATTTCCAGGTTACTTGAAAGTCCGTATGTTTGCTGGGAATGTTCTTGTGATATGTAAGTGATTGATGTTATTAAACACTCCAGGATGACATCCAGAAACTGGGACAAATGGGCGGTAATGGGATGAGATTTCGGCCGGTAACGGGCTGTTCACCTTGTGCGATACGATACGATACGATACGATACGATACGATAAATTTATCGGACGTCGAGTAAAAGTGTTATTTCAATAGGAGTGTTCACCACTGGGCAATACGCTACGTACGAACGATACGATACGATACGATACGTTAATTTTATCGGACGTCGAGTTGAAAAATATTTCAACTTTTATCGTACGATAAATTTTATTCGGATGCGATAATGGCGCAATGACAGTGATAAAATTGCGCAATTCTGCAAAAGAGTATGGAACGGGCCAAACAGGCTATAGGCGGAAGTTTAGTGTTGAAAAGGGGTTTTAGTGATAAAATAGGAGGTTTTGATGAAGGTTTTGGGGTAGTGACCTATCCGGGAAGACATTGGCCTCTGAATGAGCTTCTCGGCCCTATCGCCGCCATGCACGGGACTACAAAAAATTATTTCATGTGCGAATCATGAAAGCTCCCCCCATACGATAGTAGTGGGTCAGTGAGGTATGGGAGGGTCATGTTCCGTCGGCGTCCACCAAATATCATGTGGCATTCAAAGGCAAGAGATATGGCGGTGGGTAGTGAGTGGCCGGGGAGTGGGTGTTACGGCTAGTTTGAGAGGAGCAGGGTAGAGGTATTCCCGAGGGTCTCGATCGTTATGGACGTATTGACGGAAACTCACCATTACCCCATGTAAAGAAAGAGGCTGGGAAAGGAAACGAGGAAGGCTACGGAAATAAGCTATAGGGGGGGGGCCGGGGGGGTATAATGTCGATTCACGCAAGTTAATTATGTCTTGGAGACCAGTGAAGAAAGTAGTAGGTACACAGGTGGAGCCGTGGGCATCATTTTACATGTATGTGCTGAGAACACAATTTGCCAAGCTCAATTCAGCTCAATTGGGTGAATTGACTGAATGATTGAATGATTATGGCTACCTCACTTCGCCGTATATTGGATACGATGCGAATTAAGATGGGTGTTTAACGAAAGGGTAGGCGGGGATGTGAGTAGTTGTCTGATTCGTGATCAATTGCGCTTCTCCACGCCTCCTACAAGTACTGAGAAAGACAACACAGCTTCGAAATTGCCTTGAAATACAATTCTTGGGTAATCAGAACCTCGCCCGGACCGGCTATCCCACGCTTGAAGCGACAAAAGGGGAAAAATTGTGCTTCTTCAACTAAAATCCCGCTATGTTCTCGTTATGTTAGGCGCGAGACGTCCGATAAAATTATGTACGGGGGAACATTTTTTTTATCGCACAGTGTGAAACACTCCATCCGATAAATTTATCGTATCGTATCGTATCGTCTCGTTCGTATCGCACAAGTGTGAACCGCGCTTAAAGCGTGTTCACACTTGTGCGATACGATACCGTACGATATCGATACGCTAAATTTATCGGATGGAGTGTTCACATTGTGCGATAAAAATGTCGTCGCTAAATTTATCGGATTGTCTCGGGAGCCTAACATGACGGAGAAACTGTGGGATTTTAGCTGAGGAAAAAGCACAAGTTTTCCCCTTTTGTCGCTTCAGACGGTGGTGGAATACGCCTCGTCGGCAAAATCGTTGAATACGAAGACGAAGATGCAATTTCGAAGCCATTCGAAGCTTGTGTCTCTCCAGTACATGTGGAGGGCATGAAATATTTTTATCGACCCATTTTGAAGCGAACAACAAAAACAGTTACAGCCTCTTCTCTAGTCTGTCCTGAGCCTGTCATGAGACTGTCCCTCCCCTCCAAACTCTCCGGGGGTAGGTACCCGCGCAGCTGCGCCCACCATGAGCCCACTTATCCGCCCCGGCGGACGGCCCGAACCCAAGGGGTCTCGGGAGACAGAAACGCAAGGACCGGTATCGTCCACCGGGTGCCCAAAGAAGCGCAATTGACGGTCACGATTCAGGCAGTGACCTCGACCATCCCCGCCTACCTTTCGTTAGACACCCATGACTTAATTAGACATCGGTATCCAAGAATAAATGTTAAAGAGTGAGAGTGAGCAGGCTTGTGAGTTAGCAGAAGGCATCCGGTCAATTCCGCAATTGACTGAAATTGGGCTTGGCTACTATGCTCAGAACACGCACGTGGAAATAATGCCACGGCCTCCCGTCCACATGGGAACCCTACTACTTTCCCACTGACGACATGAAGATTATTGACTTGCGTTAGATCAGACATTAATCCCCCCCCCCCCAAATAGCTTCATTTCCGTTGCCTCTCCGTTTTTTCCTCGAATGTTTTCTTGCACCGGGTTAGGGTGAAGTTCCCGTCAAGACGTCAGGCGTGGATCGACCCCCTATGGGAAACTTCCTCCTACCCACCCCTCTCAACTAGACACAACACCCAATCCACTCACTACTAACAGCATATCTCTCTTTCTTATCATATCAATCATCTTTCTTTTGCAGGTCACATGATAATTGGTGGACGCCGACGCAACATCACCCTCCCCATTACCTCCCCGGTCACGCTATTATTTGATATGGGGACAGCACATGGATTTGAACGAACTAATGGTTTCGTAGATCCCATGCATGGCAGCAACTAGAGCCAGAAGCTCAATAAGGGCCAGTCTTCGGATACGTCACTACCCCAATACATTAATCTTAAAACCCCTGTTTTTTTATCACGAAAACCTCACTTTCACGCCAAAGTTCCCCCAATGGCCTGTTCGGCGTTCCATACTATTGCAGAATTGCGCAAGTTTATCACTGCATTGAGCAAGTTATCGCATCGATAATTTATCGTACGAATAAAAGTTGATATTTTCAACTCGACGTCCGGTTACATTATCGTATCGTATCGTAATCGTAGTCGTTATCGTATCGTATCGAAAGGTGTGAACACTCCTATTGAAAAAACACTTTTTAACTCGACGTCCGATAAAAAAAAATTTTTTTTTTATCGTATCGTACGTATCGATCGCACAGTGTGAACAGCCCTAAATGTTAATTAAGTGAGTTTCCGGAAGCGGAATCCGATCATATACAATTATGCCTCGTATTTTAGGTGAAGCTGGGCAGAGTTGACTGTATTAAATATTGGGTGTCTTGATCACCGCAGGACCTGAGTTGAGGGAGACAAAATTGTTTGTAATGAGAGAAAATATAAGATGAGAGTCCTCTATGAAAAAAAAAAAACAAAAAAAAACTATTTCCTATTGTCCTAGGGATGCGAAAACTGGCTGATATGAAGCCTTCTCCGACCCCGTGATAGAGTACGCGAGTACTGTGTGGGATCCTCATCAGTCTTTATCTTATAGATAATCTCGAAGCTGCTCAGAGAGCAGCCAGGAGTATTCTAGAGAGCATGCACTGTACTTCAACGCTTACAAGTTTGATCGTTGTTCGGCAAACAGTGTCGTGAGCAAAATTGTTTGATCTCTTTGCGGAGGGTGTTTACGGTCGAGGCACGATGCATGTTGATAGTTACGGCATCCAATTCGACATAGAAGTCGAAAATACAGGAATGCACTTCTGCCAGTTGACGCTAGATAGGACGAACTGTCATTGAATAGTTTTTCCTACCTAAGACCATCAGGGACTGGATGTTTTACTGCTAAACCCCATATCGGGCGTAAGTGGGTTTTTTTTTCTACACGTGTGGTAGTAGTTAAAGGCTAGATCGAACGGCTATGGGACTTGTAAAACAACCGTATCATGCTAGTCTATTGATTCAGGCCATGATTATACTGGGCAATTGGTGATCATGTTGCGTTTCCACGACAAATATGGTGATTTTCCATTTGAAACCATAATCTGACTATTCCAATCGGGGATGTGGAAAAATGAGTGGACATGGGTTGGTGGCCAATATTTGGGAAATTACAGCTGTTGTTGTTAAAAAATTATGATCTACTCGGGTCTCATGGGGGGAAGTTCTGACTCTGCGTAAGGCAAATAACACTATGAGCACACAGCTTAAGCCCGCGCCCACGCGTTGGGAACAGTTAGTCGGAGCCAAGGTCGTTGTAACCTGCTCAATACAGCAGGTCTGCAAAGTACCCAAATGGCTAATCTTTATGCCACCTTTTTGAGTAGGGCATAATTTAATGTCTCACACGATGTGAATACCCATCGTTTTCGAAACCCTGAAATGCGGGATCTCATCGGCAATTCTGTGCTTGTTGTTCTGTGTCTGTTTTAATGTCTTTGATCAGTGATTTTCACACGGATCAAAACTCGCGCCCTCGCCCAGGGAGGAAAATCCATGCGTTTCACCGGATTTCAAGTGAAATTGAAATGATCTATCTCAAGAAGCTTTTTGACCACATGCAAACCCAACACACCTTCGAGTGCACCTCATAGTGCGACCACCAAGCCTATTCGCTCCTCTTTTCAAACACAGTAACAGTTAGTCAGTTACCATGGCAACAATTGCTAGGGTGATCAGTGATAGTGAATATAGGAGTACGCAACTCCAGTGTCCTATTCATACTTCGATTCGATGGACTGAATATCGGTAGTTGGAAACTAGCCAAATAATGGATAGCATGGGCGCATAGTTCTATTCAAGGTCTAGGCAAGTCAGTCAACATCATAAATTCAGCGAGTGTTTACAATGCGCAACAGACACGAAAATGAAGGAAAAAACAAGCAATGATTGATTTCATTTTAACCATTGTTCTTCCATTATTGACAGGCAAGAGGACAAAAGGAAAAGTGAGAAAAACAGTGTTGCCTTTGCTAAACCCCCTACATATATATATCATTATAAATATATTTGTATAAGAATAAATTTGAATGATACGATAGTTGTCACTTTGACTTCCATCAATTTATATAAACATCAGCACGTCCGCGTGATCGGGGAATATCGTCTTATCTCTCTTTTTTTCGTGTACGTATCATAATTTCGTCATTTTTGTTTAAAACACCAAAAAGCGATTAAAAAATAAATAAAAAACATGTACCACTTGGATTGTAACTAATAAACCATCTCTGGAAGTTTTCCACATCGCCCGGTAACGATTCTGCCATAAAAAATGAAATGACAAAAAATGAACAAGTGTATCCAATAGAATACGAGGGATTTCGCTCCACTTCGGCATCTACTAAGAGTACTGTCTGGAATCATCTCGATGAACAAAATAGTATGGCAATTTTGTTCTCAAGATGACCAATCGGACACCGACTGGACGTGCCATTTCTGAGCATGTATCAACAGAGCCACCCCCACCACCAATTAGTCAGGGTGAACTGACGGTGAAGCCTCAGTTCATAGCAAGCACATTCACACACACATTTCTCCGTCAATTATGATGGCAAACATTGCATACAACGATTCCTAGTCCAAGTAAAAAACCAAACCGATAAACAGTTATTCATCTACCAAAAGATACTGTGATAGCCAGTGGCACCCCCTATGACACGGCAGCAAATTACTAATAATAATGCCTTGTTAAAGCAATGCATACCAAAATTACCATGCGCCTGGAAAGTATTCTGTTTTAGTCAATTACATTAGAGAGCTTTTCATAATGGCTATTACACAGTCATTGGGTTTGGGGTGGTGGGATAGTAAATTGTTCCACCTTTTTCCCTTTTGTCACCCTATATCAAGCAGGGGATTGGCATATAAGCTGAAACTCCACCATGTCAGTGTCGGCCATCAGGAGCCACTGCTTGGACCATCCCATCATTTCACCGAGGGTAAGAATGCATCATTCATTGGATGGCACACAAAACAGAAAACTGTAAATTCGAATATTACAGAAGACGAGGACCAGAGTTTCCCAATGAAACTTGGTTGTACCACGGTAACCTTACGAGAATTAAAACAACTCTCACTTTAGCACAACTGCAGGATGGGGGCAGCATTTTTAACAGTGCCTGATTCCAGGATTTACAAGAGAGGTAGCATTATGGCCAGACCATAGGCATTATTACAAAACAAACATGCTGTAACAAAACCACATTTCAGCAAGCCAGTAGCAAAACCTTTATCTTCCTCCTAGGTGGAGAGCTTCAATAGCACTCACGAATAATATAGCATGACCATACACACTACAAGATGTAGAAAAATCCTCACTTTTCTGATGTCCATATATCAGATATGTATTGGGTGGCCTATATAGTACCTTCCTACATTGGAATCATACTCTGTGAAATTATTCATAGTTCATAAAACACTCCCTCACCTTAAGGTTTAAGGTTTAAACAGATTATCACACCCATCCTCCTCAATTGACACAACCCACACTCTGCGAGCATAGGTGATGAAAATAATGCGCCTTGCTCAAGAGGCACATCATTCATCACAGGTCACAGAATCAAAACTCACAAACTTTTGAAATCAGTCTGAGCTCTACCAGGCAGGTAGGTATGATCTTGTCACTAAGCCACATCTGTTTGTATAGTGTTCCTAAAGATGACAATCCGTAATTCAGAAGGAAAAAGGTCACCACCCACTCACGCTTATTGTGTCCAGAAATTTGTTCTTAATAAAAAGAAGGTTGGGATTTGTAAGGAACAGAGGAAGAACATTACACTTAAAAGCAAAAAGTGATGGCATTGCATGGCACAAGAATATCCAACCAGATCAGGAATCCAGAACATGATGAAGAGCTCGATATTTTAAGTACAGAACAGATTATCAATGTGGAGAGTGACTGTGCCTTGATAAGAGTAGCAAAATTCCCAAACCAGTTAGTCAATTCAAATTACTAGCTCCACAATACTTTCATCAAGGCATTGACAAGATTCCCTGCAATTTACACAGGCAGTATGAAGATTTGGGGGCTTGTGATTGACGCTCCTAAACTGGACAAATTGATCTCATAGTACAAACTTGTAACATATGTAATAGGAATGGCCAGCACAAAACTATTTACCGCTGTACTCAGAACATGAGAGTTCACATACATAGTAAAAAACTGGAAGCTGTTGAACAGTACCACATGGAATATTTGGATCTTTCTAGATATGTGATAGACTGTCAAAGCAAATTACCGTCAGGCGCCAATCGGCCATTATGTTTACAATTTCGATATAGATTGACTAGCGCTGAATGGATTTACTACACCATACGTTCAACTAAAAGATATGGGATGAGTGGTGGCCAGATGATGAAACTTCAATGCAAATCATAAACATGTGGCAAAGTGGAACTCCCCACTAGGCACCATGCTTTCACAGAATCAGTGAGATTAGGCTGGGCAAGGCATAAGTCATAATAAAGTCCGGTTTGCAATGAGACAGTCAACACAGAACACAACCCCAACAAACTGGAACAAGAACTGCTAAAGAAACGGGGGTCAACCATACTAGCACCACCAGAACAAAAAAAACAAATAAATCCAACAACAATTCCTCTCCATCCTATCACTGAACTGGGCCCTGAAGGCAAATGAGTAGTAGGAACATACAGTATCTTAAGTAATTAAGGCAAAATCTCTCTCCAACCATCACGAGAAACTAACATTCCTTGCCCAATATGAATTCTGGATATTATGGGTCCAAGGAATGAGAACAATGTGAGAGAAACGACCCCAAAGGCTGCGAAAATTTTATTGTGTGTAAATGTAAAAACATAACAAAAAGATATTTTTTGCATTTGAGTGCATGTTGCCCAGTTTTTACAGAAACAGTTCAATGTTGCCCAGTTTTATACAGTACCGTGTCAACCTAAAACCCAAGGTGAACATGGTACACAGTGACATCCATTATTGTATTATATTTGCTTTTATCATCTAATCCCAAATCATGAAGGTCCTCAACAAATATCTGTGTCGAATATCTGGAATTTTGTATCTGGCCATTGGTACCCAGCAGAGGTTTTTGAACTGATTCAGCTTGGAAAGCCAGACTCTGTTTGGCGCCCAATGAGCTGCGAAAAACTTTCATTACCTGTTGGGGAATTGTTTACACAAAACTTTCATGTTGCCACCAAAAAGGAGCCTGTTCCATTCTACTAAAAATCCCCCCCTGAGTAACCAGTGGTAACTTTTCCCACCACCAAGATGTTTAGTGGTGCCCTAGGGAAAGAAAGGTAGAAACTTGATCTCCCAAATTGGCCGACCAGGGTTGTCTGGGGTTGGTTGTGACCTACCCAATTCACCCACAAAATTCCCCCCCCCCACCCCTCTTAACACACCCTCACCCAACTAATGGGTGGCCTGCCTTGAAAAGCGATCCCCCCCCCCGCCACCCCTTCCCATCTGGCCATGAGCATAGGGAAAGCCCATAACAGGACTGAACTGCTATAGCCGGCTACCTATGACAACAATCTCTGTTCACAAGTGTGGAAGTACTAGAGATTTGTTAAAGAGTATGAGTTAACATGATGATAGTGAAATGTTTATGTTGCTCGTGGAGTCTTGACTAATAGCTGATGACAGTTCTATTCTTTTGTTCACTCCCCCTTGGCTCTCAAGGACTGTAAACTGCAGATTGACTTTGAGTTTTGCCCTGGAGAATGTGGCTATTTCATAGGCCATTCAGGAACCAGACAAGCTCTGTAATTAACACGGCATTGTCTACCCCTCCCTGTAGAAGACATGGTTTCATAGTTTTTATGGAACTCTCGTAAATTCACCAACCTCTCATGAAGACCACCTCACAGGTTTTCTAGGCAAAATATCTGCTACTAAAAAACACAACTACATCAAGAAACTTGAAATTCGCCCAATTCTTCGCACGCCATCTATGCTGTCAGAGTCATATTCGAAGCGGCCAAGCCCTGGCGTGACGTTCGGAACAGCCATGAACTCGTGAGCAAAGGTCGTCCATCTGCTGGGGACAGCTGCCTGGCTTTCGCTCTCATCCCCCTCTACACCTAAGTACCTCAGCAGGATGTTTCCCTCCCCGTCCTGTCGGACAAACGTTTCTGTTGAGGTCCGGGCGCTAGCTGCCAATTGCTCCTCCTCTTTGGCCTCACTCTCAGCATCACCTGTATTCTCAGGATGTTCTTTGGAGTCAGCTTTTTTGCTGTCCGTATCTGTATTCTCCATCGCAGGGTTTCCCAGATCAACCCATCTCTGCAGTTTTCTTCACAATACCCGCGGAGGCCAACTCTCCTGACAGACCCTCAGGAATGTCAGAGCCCATCCTTTCACAGAGTGCTATGCTGCCACTAGAGGCCTTGGAATGGTCTTCTCTAACCTTCTGCGGCTTCCTCTTCCTTTTCCCCATCCTGGTTCTCCGTTTCTTCCACCTCCTTGGACCTGGCCCTCTCCTGATTCTCACAGTCCACATCAATAGAAATGTCCTCTTTCTGTTGGCTCTTTCCCAGTTCAATCCTTTCCACTGCTCACTTTCTGTCTGTCATTCCCATGCGAAGCCTCGGCAATTCCACCTCCTCCTTTATATTCTGCCTCTATCTTCTCTTGTTGTCTGTTTTCCACCAAACTCTCTTTTTTTCGTTGAGTTCAGGTTTGCTCATCCGTCATCATGTGACTGCTTCCCTCAAGCCAGACCTTTTCTCCTCCACATCTCCCTAGTCCCTCGTCTATTTTTCATCTGGCTTGCCACCATCAGATTCAAACTGATCTGTGCTCTTGCTTTCAGCTTCACCTCTGGTTCTGTTCTTGTGCTTGGCCGGTCTTGCCCCCGTCCCCCTCCTTCTGCTTCACAATTCCTTCTTTATATCCGCCACCTCCCCTTCTTCCCATCCACCTGATCTGAAGAGACTTCTCTATTTTCTTCTCTGGCCTTCCCCTTTCTTTCTTCCCCTTCTTCTGAAGCAGAAGCCTTGCGGGCCAACCTCGACTGGTTTTCTATCCTTCTTCCATTTCCATTGGCCTTTAGTTTTTCCCTACTTCACTCACATTCTCTGTGGTGGTTCCCATCCCCTCTGTTTTTTCTATAACTACCCTCTTTTCATTTGGATCCAGGTGATCCTCTGGCATTTTAAATTGTGCTATCCTTCACATTCTCCCCCTCCATGATCATTTTCCACCATCTGTGTGTTTTGCTTCCGATCCAGGAGGAGTCAGCGCCTCACCTTCCTTCAATTTGTTTTCATCTCTGCCGTTCCATAATCCATTTCCCTCATCGCAAGTCTCTTCCTTCCTCCCCTTCTGCAAACTTTGTCCTCTATTATTTGCTCCAGGAGGAGTCTGCACTCTTCTCTTGCCCAACCCCCCATTTTTCATCTGCCTCTCCATCTCTTTTGGCCTCTTCCACATGGTCCCCGTTCTCATCCACGCAATTGTACCTGTTCTTTCTTGTCAAGAGAGGTATGCTCATCTAGGATACCTGACCTGGTTCACACTCTTAGCAGCTTGAGGAAGAGTCTCATGACTCTATGTATGTTGGGTGTCTTCCTCTGTCATCTGATAGGTCTTCGTCTTCATTTCTCTCCCACTGAAGGGCTTAATGTATTCTCTGTGTAACCATTGTTCCATTCTGCGTTAGCTTCACCACGTCTTCACTCTTCTTGCCTGGTTGGATGGTCTGCTTCCATCTCAGTGTGTCCATCGTCTTTCTCTGCCATCTGCTTGAACCTCATATTCATTCTTCTCGCCTGCAAAATGGTCTGCTTGTTCTCTGTGTGCTCACCATTCTTCTTTTTTCCTGGCGTATGCTTGACTTGTCTTTCACTCTCTCGCCGCTGAGTAGTCAGCCGTGTTCTCCAAACTGCCCAGCATACGCCTTCACTGCCAGATCCCTGCTGGCACGTCTCCGAAGTGTGGTCACTGGCGACGCTCAGATCAGACATGCTCTCCACGATGAGCCGCCTCTCTCCGAGCATGGGGTTGTCCACGTCCGTTGCCGGGGTCATCAAGAGAATCCGAGAGAGGACAAGAGACTTCCGTACCTTACTGCCGTCACTGTGGGGATGATGGGTCTGATGGTCTGCCCCGTCATCCACCAAAACTCCGGGATACCCTCAGTGGCTTCACCTGAAGGGTTCGATCGTCACTCTCCTTAGAGTCTAAGGATGATTTAGAGGCAAAAGGGGATATGATTGGGAGGTTTTTTTATCCTTATCATCCACAGGCAGTGGGTTACAACAAAGCCAGATGATGACATGCACCATTCATCATCACAGTGTAGGAAGTGAGGGAAGGGGATAGTTTGTAAAAGAGGGAATTATGCCTTTTTGCAAAACTGGGTGCAATCAAATTTACTGAATCTGTGTTGTTGTTTTTTCAACAGCCGTTTTGGGCGGACAGTGGAAGATGCACTCACAAGAGGCATCACAGGGTTCAGGCACCAGGTGATTTCATCTGGTACTCATCGTTCATCTCACAGTTCCACTATTACATTGCTACTGTAACATGAATCTATCTGCCTCTACCTCCTGGCTGCTTTCACATTTCAGACAACAGTTCAACGACTCAAAGGCACTGAACAATGTGTCAAAATTGACCGCAATCCACCATCAGGCCCAAAACCTTTCAAATAAAAGTTCAATTGTTTGCCAGGGTTTATGTGAATATTTTTCTGACATGCTTCACCAATTTCTTGCTGACACCAACGAAACATCAATTCCAATAAGCCAGCTCGGGTCATGGAAAATACTATATATGATATGCTATCACAAGTCAAATAATAAAAAACAACTAAACATAAATGACACCAATGCTTCATACATGAGAAATACGGTTTTCCAAATTTTGGAGGACAAATAGGGGTGGTGGTTTGGACCCGAGTCAAGAATTCACATGATACTAGACCCTGCCTCCCGCCCCGTCAAAATATAGAGTTAGAGAATGAAAACACCATGACCGTAAATCATGCGTTTTGACAGACCAAAAACCATTGGTTTGGTTTAAGGGAATCTGAGCTTGTCTCGTAGTATGAATTGGCCTATGAAGGCAATATACACCAATGGAAAAAAATGTTTCTGGTTATTATTGACCAAATTAATGAGGATAAAATTGTGGGAAAAGAAAGATATCGCCATGCAGGGTACAATATTAATATAACTACATATATCTATGGCATAAGAGGTTAGGAACCAATATTTCACCACCAGTTTAGACGAAAAAAACAACTCGACCAAGATTAGTAAACATTTAATTCCATGGATTTCAGTACGATTCGAGCTTTGTTAAGAGTAGAGTATTTACATTTATAGATATCATTGATGTATTACATACACACAAAACAAGCTGGGAACATGAATGATAACATTTTCATGATGTACACATGTGAATTTCCATGAAGGGGTGAGAGTGAATAATTGTAGATATGAAGGACCTTGGACATCACTATGTATGTGTGGCATCCCTAATTACGTGCATAGGCATTGCGAAAAACAATAGTGAAGGAAGCTAGTCGAGGAGGGGATCTGTTAAGAGATTACCCAATATGATGTGTGAGGCCAGAGTGTAACAATGGACACTGCAAAGAAGGCGAGTTATTTCCCGGGGAAAAAATGAATGATGTTCAACAATTTGCAAAAACTTACCTGAGATTGCAATATTTCTCCACAGTGGCAGATTTACCCCAGTGCGGCGCTTCTCAGAAACCAACAAAAACGACTCCAGCCAGGAGACACTCATTCAACTACACTGTACCGCATGCTGGGGGACCATTCTTTCCCCACCTTGCAACCGTGTGAATGGCATATGTGAGATGCACTATTTCAGCCCTTTGAAAGAAGGGGAGTGCAGGGCTTGTTGTTTTTTTCACAGGTTTTCTGGCCCTAAAACAGAAGGATTCATGTAGGTTTAGAGGAGGGATCATTCCTCCCCCTGTAACCTTCTAGATTAAAGTACGTCACTCAGTCAGTTTTCAGTTTTAAACGATGTCACCTGCCCAGAAGCTTGACTCATGAACAAGTGATTCACAGGGAATCACTGATAGGCATTATTTCTTCATTGATCAGCTATTTGAACCATAGCAACATGTACTACTGTCACAGGAACCTAAAATTTTTAACAAAAAGATTAATCCATTGAAATGGTGACAGGGATAAGCAATATTTGTGTGGCCCCTGATGATTTTTAAATATCATTTAGCAGCACATTTCGGAAGCCGCCAAGTGAAAAAGCAACCTGTATCTGTTGGTACGGCCAGCGATCACCCGATTAGGGCAAGCTAGTTTGAAGGGCATAAACAATGATACTTTGTTAGTTGTTACGATTAATCGCCTGAGCTGATGTATTCTCTTCCCTGATGGAGCAGAGAAGCCCTTCATCTTGTAGCAGGTCGCCAGAAAAAAAATATGAAATAGAGGGAGTATCCGTGGAGTTGGAAGAGAACAGGTAACGCCCTCCGTAGAAAATGTTTTTCAGCAAGCTTGTTCTTGTTTTGTGCATGCGTTCAGACAGTTCATGGCCTATTAACTTGGAGTCTAACTTTTCACCATTCTGGTTTAAACCAAGGGGTTATTGAAAAACCTTTTCTACGTGGTGCTTATATGGGGTAGTTGTAGGTTTTGAATAAGATAAGGACACACAGGACCAGACCATCCCTCATGGGGCTGGACACCCCTCTTCGGGATGGAACCCCAGGCCTTTTTAACGAAAAAGGAGATGGTCTGAGCATTAGACATTCTGCTAACAAGAGAATGGTTTCATATTTGCTAATAACCACTATGAAGGACTCGCAGTTCTACACAGGTGCAATACAGAAGTGGAGGGGGACATACAGATTTCATGCTGTGATGCTTTTACCGAAGGAATCCTCCCCATACGGCATTTCAAAAGGATCCTAATCTAAAGGCAAATCATTCTATCTCAAAATCCCATTTCCTAATGTGAAGAAATTTCGCCATTTGCACCTGCGAGTGAGTAAAAATAAAACAGGTCACAATGGTTGACATTTTTTATTCAGGTTGACAACAATTTTCATTTGATGACTGCCTTATTCTACACCAATATCAGTTAATTATATGCTCATCTATAATACTAAATTTTATGTATAAATGAAATTCCATACTTGTTTCATGCCCCGCACTTTGGAAAATGAATACAAAGGTAACTAAAGTTAACTGTCACATCGCTGTGCGATATAAGTCTGCCATCACAGTAGCATGTGACCACTGCTCAACGATTCAAATGATGAGGACAAGATGACCATCATGGGAACTAGATGAATTGATATTGTACAGGGAAATGCATCTCGGCAACTAGTAACGAAGATAAACGACCTTGGTGTTAAAGTAGGCTGCCATCGTGCGAGATATGAGTCAGGGGTGCAGGGATGTACCATGCATAGGACGGGTATTTAAAGGCCAAGGGTCATGTAACAGATGCTTTCACACTGGAACAGGTGATGAAACGAACGGCAATATCAGAACCCACAACCCGGAATTTGGAGGTTCTAGCTTGTGGCCTTGTTGAGATATTTCAATTTACTCTTGAAAAATTTGAGGATTCTATGGCATCACGGGGGGAATGAAGCAAAGGCCGCCCAAAGACCCTACGCAGTAAATGCTGCATTTTGCGCCACTTATAAACAGAATCACTGAGAAATAAAAGTATTTCCTGAACAATTTTGTTGGTTTTTATTGGGATCCCATCAAATATATTGATCCCAGTTTGTTTGGTGCGAAATTTTCAAAAGTACATATTTACATTGACTCAGTGATTGTCACAGGGCAAATTTTCTTATAACTGATTGTGCTTTATTGGAACACTTGAATCTGCTGAAATTTGGTCATGGGTATCGACTGTCATAATGTTATGAATAGAAAGTACCAGAAGCCCAGTCATATTTCCATGACCATTAGCTTTTAATGGGTATGCACTGTGTGCGTTTACATTTACATACATGTACTCCTGTTAGCACTATGTCACCTATTGCACTCCAACATAAAGACTGGATGGCTATTATGAATCATCGTTTATGCAATGAATTATGCAGGGGATATTGGGGATAGATAAGGGAGCAGGCTGGGTAATGCAGGTAATGTGGCCTCATAGAAAATGGTATTAAGGGAGGTGGGAGGGAGGATTCCATAGTTTTGGGGGTTGGGTTTCATAATGTTCTGTGATAAATTTAATGGGGAAAAATCAGGAAAATGGCGAAGTTAATACTAGAGAATTGGAAATGTCTCCTTGTGGGGTTTACATTGCACTTACATTGTTTAAGAGTTGTATATAATGTAGAATGTACGTGTTATGGATCAAATATGATCCATGTGATAGAAGTGCATGATCTAGTGTTCATTTTATAGTGAGGAATGTACACTAGCACTACTGGTCTGGGGGACTTCGGTTGAGCTCAGAATGAGACGTTAATCTGACAGTCCATTCCAATGAATCACTACTGACTCAGTAGCAACAAGGAACTGATGTTTTTTGCTGCTGGTTTCAGAACTGATGACTGGCCTGGGAATTGATCTGAGGTAACCAGGTGCTTAGGATATCCAGTTGAGTGATTCATTGGGGCCAGATATATGGGTCTGGTCTGGCAGTCACACTTCCCTCAGGAAAAGGAATGAAAATTCCAACGCGGAAGCTCGCTAAAATTGCATTACTATATCGGACAGATTTCTTGTGTCAGGAACAGGAGACTCAAAGAAATCTGACATGCTCAGGGCCTGACATTAACTTTATTTTTCAATTGCCCGAATGTAAGAATTTGTATGAACAGAGCCTTGTATTTGGTAAATGGCATATGCATCCAGTGTTAATTAAGGGCAATTGATGGACTGAAAGTACTTGCCCTGAACAAAAGTCCACTTGCCGTAGGCAAGTGCTGGGCAAGTAAAATTTTGTTAAAAATACAAAAAAATCCCTAGTATTGAGGTTAAAGTGATGATTTTTCTATGTTATACATGAAATATAAGATGTCCTTGTTTGGATCTCCTTGGTTTCAAATATAAGATACTGTGATTTTAAAATTTTGGTCACAAAAATTAAAGTCAGGCCCAGATGCTGTATCGAAAAACCGGAATGTACGAACTCCCACAGCTACTAGAAGCATTTCTGTTAACTTTCAGTTCCCAAATTATCCCTGAAGCACATATCGAGTGGACTGTTACATGCACCTCCGTACATAAAAATGTTAGTTTTGTTACAGTTTCCATATATACCAATTACAGTGAATGAGGTCTGGCAAACAGGAGAATGCAAATCTAGTAGAAATTTGAATAGTGTGATAACATGCAGGACATACAGACATAACAAAAATTAAAAAGTGAGACTTTCCTGTTAGTAAGTGGGCTACATTAATCCACATTCATTGCTGCCTAGATGCAGGACGGGAAGGAAAAACAGAAAAGAGAGAAAGAATTAGATAGACAGGTATCGACTCGGAGCTACGGATACAAAATTAGTAGGTTAGAAATCATACACAGACTGGTTAGAACTAGTGTTAGAAACAGGAATGTACATGAAAAGGGAAATATCGAAAATTCCTCAAATGAAAGTGGAGTGACGCAGACGAGGGTTTTCTAGGTAGTAAAGCAAAACACTGCTAAACTAGAGAAACTGGAAGTTGATACTGATATCATTCTCAGGAAGGCATTCTCAACTAGCAGAATAGCAAGTAATATCTAGTAACACTCTAATATTTCCACGTTCCCAGACAACCTCTACCCAGAAGTATGTCGTTGAACAGTTTCTGGGTGGGAACTGTCCATTGCAGGGTGGGGTCAAGTGTGTCAGATACACATGCCAGCCAGTACGTGCAGCCTGTGACCTTCAAGATGCAAAACGAGAACATTCCCCCCGCCCCCACCTTCTCTGTCTAAAGGCTGCATGCGTGTTACTCGCTCTCTCTCTATGTAGTCCAACTGTGTGTGTGTTATGGTGATGACAACTCAACTCTTAGAGGAAATATTATCCAAAAATTAGGGATTGTGTCTCAAAGAACTCTCTTCTCCTCTATTCTTCTTTCCAAAAATCTTCAATATGACTCATATTCACTGGCGGTGCTGAAACTCTACAAGACTAATGTTTGTTTGTTTTTCAAGTAAAATAAAACGGTAAGAAATGCAACCACTATTCTAGAAATGCAGCGGTCTGGGGGGACATCAACGTACTGCAGGAGAGTATGGAGGAAGGATGGGGTGGAACTCTCCGAACAGGCAACCGGCTAGACCAGGCATGCTGCATCGTTTAAACTTCAGTCTGAGAGAAATCCCATTCTGAAAAACAGTGTGCATTGTGTACTTATTTGTGCCTCCAGGGGCTGATCCTCTTCGCCCACCACTCTGCAATCCCGCTGAGTAGGAAGACTAAAATGTGACTGGATTATCCTAGGAGAATGTAGCAATTAAACATGTGTGCATTAAAGTTGCAAGTGAGCATACAGGTGTACAGCACGAAAAGTGTGGTTAGTGTTAGCCTCCGATATTGCGTACAGAAACGTAGCTCTTTTGGTGTAATACGCCTGTTCGTGGTTGCAGTTTAATGAGATGATAATGATTTTGTGTCAAAGGCCATGAGGGAACGATGGCAGTTGACGTTGAACGTACAGAAAGATCTTTCCAAACACCCCTGCCGAAAATTACAAATCATGCCAACACAAAACTTTACAGATCCCCCCCCCCCCCCCCCTATATTTTCAACAATAACCATCCGAAAACATGAGATGAATTTGTTGCGTTTTCAAATAGTGGTGACAGATTAAAAATAAGCCGTAACAAAATTGCTATGGGATGGGGGGGGGACTCGTCTATTCTCTCCAAACCGTTTTAAGTGGTGAGAGCAATGCGCATTAACAACCACGAACTTGCCTACTTGTCAATGGTTCATCAATGTTAGTTTACCAGGAGAATAATAACAAGATATAATTTGTCCTCGGTATAAAAAAGGAAGGTTATTTAGTATTTATTTTTGCTACATTTTCACCTGCTTTCTACCTACGTTAGTTGTTATGAGTATATGAAGGCATTCAGCTAAAATATAAACATATATGTAGGATCACTCACTGCTTGTTATTTATGTACAGTATAACACTCTTGCTAATATATAGGTCAATGTTTGGCTAATGGCTTGTATCAGTGTGTATGATGTACATGTCAGTTTAACTGGAGCAACCCTAGGCTGGGATAGGGGGGGCGAGGGGGATTAAGGTATTGGACTGGTTCAGTAGTGGTCAGAAATGGGAAAATTCCATCCAAGGGAAAACACCAACCATTCAAAAAAATAAAAATATTACCTCATGATGTTCATTTGTTTCTTCGAGTCACTTCCACTCGATTTAGCCTCTTGTTTGATGGAAGTGTATTCATTTCACCCAAACACATTTTACTCTATCGTGTAAAATTGACAGATAGTACCAGATTTAGCCCATCCTGCAAATACGGCCTATTTCTCTGATGTCACAATTTGAAGAAAACAAATGTTCAAATAACCTGGATCATATCCCCATGCCCTACTCCTTCTATTCCCCAGCCTGTAGAAGTTTTTAAATTCTCAGAGGAAAAAAAAAACGACAGCCTAATTCGGCTGCAATGAGTTTATGTATTGGAACAATTGTTTTGGAGCCAACCCTAATAAATGTGTTTTTCATTGTCCCAGAGATCTATGTAGGAATTAACGGTCCTCCAATTGTCTCTTACACCGTTTTTATGATATGAAACCAACATATACTAATATGACAAGGATTTGGGGACCTATTCTCTCATCCCATTGAGACCTCACAAGTTTGAATGGGTTCGCGAGTAGGCTAGTAACTTGAAGCACTGCAGCCTCTTGCATTCACTGCTTGACTCGACAGCACATAGCAAAACCCAAATTATGTTCTGTGTGCGAGTAATCACAAAATTTCCACTCATGAATTCCATTCTTATATGAAATGTGCCAGAGCAGTCTTTCAAATTCTTCAAAACTCTCTTGCAATATGAATAGAATGAAAACAGGTGGTGTTATTCCAATAATTATCAATATCAACGTAGATCACTCAGTAATTTTTTGCCACTACATAACTTTCATTCGAAAAGTGCTCGCTCTCCTGTACTCCAAGTAATTATGGTTCGCACAGTTCCATCTTGACCCCAATTGCACAATTAAAATGTTCTCATTCCCAAATCCTTGCTCTAAATTTTCCTATTTATGGGGTTGTTCTGATATTGACCATCAAATTTTGAATTAGTTGTTTGCCATATTCGAATCAAGTTGTGAATGTTCAGGCGACTCAAATAATTCCCAGTTGCAAGTTGATATGAGTTGTGCAAAATTTGCACACTACATACCAGTCATGCAAAATGTGCTCGCTCTCCTGGTACTCTAAATGATTATGGTTTACATAGTTCTAAATTGACCCAAATTGCACAAATTCTAGAACATTTGAAATGTCCCTTCCCAAATCCTTGCTCTAAATTTTCCTATTTATGGGGGTTGTTCTGATATTGACCATCAAATTTTGAATTTAGTTGTTTGCCATATTCGAATCAAGTTATATGAATGTTGAGGCGACTCAATTAATTCCCAGTTGCAAGTTGATTATGAGTTATGTGCAAATGTGACAGACATTCCCAATCAAGACGATGGTAATAGAACACGGCATAGGTTTAGAAGGGAGGCTCGTGAATAAAAGGCTACGAAAAACAAAAGTTTTGTAACAAGCGATTGATGACAGCAAAAAGAACGAAGGTGGTGGTTGGTCTGCCCAGGTGGTTTACAGAAAGCAAAAGTTGGATAAAATCGGCAAACAAAGACAGTAGTACTAACGTGTGTGGGTGGGGGTTCGGGTAGAGAGGGGGGTCTTTAGCAGCAGAGGCTGGGGGGGTGCCCTCAAAAATGAGCAACAAACTGTCGGCTAACATAGGAGGGAGGCCCCTTCTGTACTCTCTGAAACCCCTTCGACGGTTCGATATCTATCAGGTCTAGGAGAGAATTGCCCAAATTCGAGGTGAGAGATAACGTTCTAGTTCCATTCACCGCGATGACAGAGAATGTCCGTCCCAAAACAGACATTGAATACGTGCCTACATTAGAGGGACAGTTACTTTTCTACATATGGGTGATGGAATCGATAGTGGAGAGTTCCCCTCTAACCACCTAACCAAAGGAGAATGTTAATTTCACAAACAATCACAATATTTGGTTGTATCTGGAATGAATAGTTTCTAACAAATCCTGCTCCTATCTATCTATCATTTTACAGGCGTCCCACATGTATTCTATGGATAGAAAGAACAATACCCTTGAAGAAACAAAAGCTAATAATAACGGCAAACGTTTGTTATTGCAGGTAATTTGAAGCATTTTCATGTGAGTAGATGTTGGGCTTTTAGGCGCTTCACTTAAAATGTAGCACTAAAAGTAAGAAGCAGGAAAAAAAAATTTTTTTTTTTTTTCAAGCGGGGGATTTTATTTGATCAGACTGAAAGTAACAACGCAACAACATCAACATGATTATGTAATATAGTGCCACCTATTGTTAGAGGTGAAGAGGGGGGTTTCCCTCAGCCATGTGAACTATTGTGTTGAATAATATATTTACAACTATGAACAGTTATCGGCAAAATTAACTACTAACCTTGTTTCATCTTTCGAGTAGTAGAATTAGGCCCCCAAAACCACTGTTTTAACAGTGACCATTTATTCAAAGCAACCTACGATCCCTCTCCGTCCTTTTCACTTTTCCCAACCAGGCAACGATGCCAGTTGAGTATGACCTATGACCATGCGCAGAAAAATGATTCGACCAAAGACGGCCAAATATAGGGTGATAATAATAAGATGTAAGGACTTCTGATACAGTGTGTTGTTTTGTTTTATAATGAGAAAGATTGATATGTTATGAGTATGGTGTCTTTCAAGAGACAGCGCCTGATTCCGGTATTGACACCCAGAGTGAAGTTGGCGAAGATGTAGCACCCCGATGTGTCCCCACGTCCCATGCAACTGTCTACATAGCAAAGTAATACACACATCCACCTGAAGATACTACTCGGACACACCTTGAGTCGGTCACTCGAGAAACTGGTCCGACCTTACTGACATATCAGAAAATATATTCATTCCAAGAGGGGGACACTGATTTTTCTTGGCTGGCCGTTTTTGTAGATTTGAGGAACAGTGGCATTTTTTGATCAACCAATTATTTTGGTATTTGTCTGCGATTTTCCTAATTGATTGATTTGATTTACTCCGAAAGTTTTTTTTTTTTTTTTTCCAAACCGGGTGCGTTTCTCGGTAACTTTGGAATGTTCCTTTTCCAACCATTCAGAGCCTTAACCACTCACCTGTGGAATCAACATTTTTTTCAACACAATAGTTGACACAAACACTCCTATTCAAAACAAGGTGCAGTTCTCTTTTTTTTAATTTACAGTGTCCGAATCAAGGTAGTGACCAGATCTGGGTTCCAACGGACCTAGCTAGGGTCCACTCTCTATACAGAATGCATATCTGACAAAGAGAATGACAATGGGTGAAGACAATGGATGGTAGACTCACCTACATACTATCAGAGAGGGGTTCAAAATAAACAGGGGAGAATAGTTAGTTCAGTTAAGACAATGGGAGACAATGGTCGATTGGCGTATTAAAATATAACAATAAGTTTCAATAGGCAAGGCATGTATGCATTCAGATGTTCACAATTACATTTCTTGACATCCAACACGGACAAATGATGAATTCATATTATTGTCATGCTTGTTTTCGGTCATTCAAATGCGACACATGACCTAATATCATGTTAATAATCAATGTATACATGAAAAGCTGCAATTATTGTTTCAGGACAATTGGATAGCTATGTACTCCATTGACCGAGTAGACCATACCACTTATGTTAACTCCAATAGGAGAAAAACTGCATAGTTCAATGAAATGAACATTCCAATCTCAAGAGACAGGTGTGTTATCCCTAACTATTAAGAAGCACATTCTGGCCCACAAATGCACTCTGAGAATCAGTTGTCGTTTTGTTTCCTCCTCCCAAAGTAATCATGGACACATACCACATCCACAATATTTGAAATAAAATCGTGATGAAGTGCCTTGCCCCAGGCACGCCCTAATACCCGAAGCTCGCCCGACTGACAAACGGCGATATGGTAGAAATTCCAGGGTTTTTTTTCCTGGCAATTTTGGGGTTGGATTGTATGAGTGAGTGGGAACACTGCATACGTATAGACTGTAAACTCTTGACTATGCATGACACATGTTATGCAGCACAGGTTGAGCAACACAAATCAAATTGCTACTTTAGGAAATGTGGTAATCATTATACTTTGTTCACTTCACCCCAAGTTTACAATTGGAAGCAATCAGCATCTCTTTTTTTCTCACTTCTTCACACAATTTGATTATTGTACAGATTGTTCGGGTGAAGAGTCCACAATTAGCGATATTTTGCAAAAACCAAAGCAACTGGACAGGTGGGGTGTGAAGAAAGAAAGCAATCCAAGATTTCACAAGATACATTTTTTTTGTGCACTACATCGGCGCTGTGAACCAGCTGTCCAGATTTGCATGATTTGCAGTTTTGCTTGTATTAACACTGAAAAAAAAACAACACCTCTAAATATGTAACAATGATGTCAGTTTTGAAAATTAACACATTGGCTTTCTTGAAGCATTGTTGCAACCACTGTGAATGTGGCAAGGGGGTAAAAAACAATGGTGATAGGATTACACATAGCTTCGCAGAACATTTCAAAGCAATTATTCTGCACCGTAAGTCTCATAAGTTTCAAGTTTATATAATATTTATATTTTGTTCACGCTGACCTCTCGACATTGGTCTACTTTTGATTGTGGAAATATGGATAACAACGACAAATGGGACAAGAATGATACTCTGTTTATCAAACATCACAACAAATAACGACTTGTTGAATTGGTTTTCAACAACTAATTTTGGGTAATTGTGTTACTGTGTTATTCCTCCATCATTGTTCATTTTATGACTCCTGGCAATTGAGATACTCTTCGAACATCCCCTCTCACTTCTACTAACGAATGCAGCATGTTTAACTTTTCCGGCACATCATACCAATTCACAGCACATTCTGATACCGTATAACTCTCAATTCATGTCAATTCCCTGAATGTGCATCCAAACCACTAGATTATAACTTCTTTAGATTCAAATTTTCTTCGCCTAACTAGTAGCCAAACTCCTTATTGGGTCAACCTTTCTTCTGGTCAGTGGAATGATCAAGCTTTCAGCGCTGACTCTACAATGGGTGTATCAGCTTTGTTTTGATCAACAAATGAAAGAATGTTGCAACACAAGGGACGCATGACATGAACTGCTTCTCACCGTGTTCCCATCTGCCGGTGTTAATTTGTCAAGCTTTGCATCTTCGGAGCCAGAGTCTGCAGACAACATGCTGTTAGGCCGACTACTTGTTCAACTGCTCGTGGGATGGGTCCGAGTCCTGGCTTGAATCCTTCAAGTCTGCGCCCTCATCCACAGACCCTCAATGTCGGGGTAGCCCCTCCCTCGGCCTCTCTGGCGGGCTGCTCTGAGCCACATCCCCACCAGAGGCCTCGTCCGTGTAGGAGCTCGAGTTATTCCTCAGTAACTCCCGAACCCTGTCCGCGGCTCCGATTGTTTTCGGCCTGCACAGGGGCCGTCATAGGGGGGAAAAACGAATTCCTCGACCTTCTCGTACCCCTCCATACAGTCCTCCTATCCTCCTGGTCCCAGGTACCTAATTGGTCGCCAGTCGTGCCGTGTGGGCCTCGGCTAGGGTCATGTCAGGGTTCTTCGGGTTCAGAGGTCCCATCCCCTTCCCCCTCGGCCCAACCTCTGAGAGCTGCATCGACTCTATACTAGATGTGGTGATGGTCATCACCCCTTCCCTTCCTGAATACAATGCCTCCTGGCCCCCCTCCTTCACGCCCTCTTTATCGGGCACTTGGGCAGTCCTTTCAGCTTCCCTCAGGTCGTACACTTACCGCCAGCGACCTCTGTTGCAACCTGCGTCGGGATGGGCCTCCATGCGGTGCGTCTGGACGGGCCGTAGGGTTTTCTCGGGCTGTCCCCGCTGTCGGCGGCCCTGAGCTCGGCGATCTCGGTCACCTGCTCGTAGGTCGTGCTCGGGCCCCTCGGAGTCGCCGTGGCACTGGGGGCTGTTCGAGTCTGCCGAGTAGAGGAGCTGTTCCTGCCCTGTTCCAGGCTGTGACGATCTGGCCGTTGCCGATCTCGATGGCTGAGGCCCCCCACAGTCGTTTGTCCAGCTCCTGCGAGTCGGTTGAGCTCCTGGGCCTGACGCCTGGTCGTCAGCCGCTCGCTCCTGGCATTCTTCTTCCACAGACCGGACTTCCTGCACGTGTAATCCCTATAGAGAAGAACAGTACCCCACTGAATATGATTAGGCAGTGGGAAAATGGTGGAGTGAAGCCTGACCCACAACACTAGGAACAGAAAAACTAGGAACGAGCAGCGAGAACTAATAACATTCAAAACAAGACTGGAGGCCAGGTATTGAATATTGCACAGGATGTAGGTGTGCCCAGCATGGGAGTATGTGCATATGTTAGACGCCAGGGAATATGGCGAGGTCCTGATGGACACAGGCAGAGCATTCCACATTTTTAGCTGCCGCCGCCTGGCCCGCATCGTCACCGAAAAGCGGCATGTGCTCTCGGAAGTGGAGGCATTGTGTCTGAGCTCGACCTCAGAGAAGGTCCACTCTTACCAGGGATTTGGTGACAACCACTCCCCACTCCCAACATTGGTGTTCAATAATGGAAGGTAAACAGGAATGGTGTGGTAGGATGTGAAGACCTAATGTAAAGAGTAAATTTATGACACAACCCCCCCCCCCTCCAGATGCACCCACTCCCCCCTCCATTCTGGAGTCCTCAGCTCACATAGTTGTGAACCACAGCTAAGGTGGTCTGAACAGGGACACTCCAAACTAGGATTGGTGAGGCGCCCTGATCACAGCTATGGTACACTACCGATTGTCGCCAGTAGAAGTTTTTCTCATATTATACTAAAGAAATGCAAACCTGGGTACTGCACTATCGTTAACTGCAACCTCCACCTGGACACACAGAAGAAGGCAATGTCTCTGTGCGTTTCAGGAATATTGTGATGGGGGCGACTGCACACAGCCAGCAACTGCTTTGTTTCCTTCCCTGTAGGCAACAGGATGAAGTCCCCTGCGCAATGGTACAATGTCTTAAATCCATGATTTTCTTGATCAGTGGTCTGGAAAACTCTGGAAACCGTTAGGCCTCCATGCTTCCATGAATGTAGGTAATCTAGTGTGCTAACACAAATTTTTTTTAAAGAGTTCCAGAAAAACTCAAGAAAGCAGTTGTCCCCGCTTTGTCCCCCCCCCCTCCTTCGATTGGCAGGAGTCATACCATGGGTGGCAAGCCCCGACAACTCCACTTGCCCATATTGTGGGAACCCATTTTTTACCTGTGCTCTCTTCATTTCCCCTGTGACAACTTCTCTAGATGCCATCTCGTATAAGTTGGTCCAAACCTTGTTCTTCTACAAGAGTGAAAGATTTAGAAAGTGGGGCAAAAATCAATGAATACATGTGCTAATGCCTGACGATTCGAATGACGGTTTGGCGTAGCATAATTAATATTATGACTTGATCAAATAACCAACAGGTTTATTGTGAGCTTCAGGGGGATTCAGGGAAACTTGTGGACGAGGTTTTGATTTTTCATTCAATTTCTACACATATCAGGAAGCCAAGTGAAACTCCCTCAAGGAACCCTGGCCGTATTGATCTTGGATGAGCACTGGGGATGATGACCCCGCCTTCTCTTCTCGACTCGTGCTCAGCTAATATTCAAGCAGAGGTTTACCAATCCCCAGCCTGCTCTCAGAACCGGCCATTTTACAAACCCCCCCTTCCCTTGAAAGGAGGATCAGTGAATTCCAGGACCGGACCACTTTCTTCAAACCCGGAGGAGCGGAAATTCAAGTTCTACCTGTCTGCACAACCCGACCCACAAGGCCTATTGCAGATATCCCGTAACAACCCCCAGCAACCCTGGAAAATCCACTGCATAGCAATCGAAACCATAAGTGAAGACCAGACAATTGCTCATCGCAACTGCAGTACAGCCACCCAGGGGACAACGTCTAATGACTGCAGGATCCCATCCGGGGAAAATTGCTTAACCACTGCTACCAACTCTAACCATTCTCTCCTCTCCCCCATACCCCGTTTTTCTTACAATCAGAGATGTTTGGGGGCCGGCCTGATTGCGAGAAAATGTTTACAATGGGTGACCCCCAAAAAGTTTCTCAAGGCTGGGAACATTAAACATTAAACATGCCATCAACTAACATAGGGACATAGGATACCGACTCCACTGTTACATTAGTTGCAACCAGCTCTGCAAGGAATATCTGTTGTCTCCCTGTTGCAGCTAACTTGTGGGCAAGGATGACGCCAAGCATCAGATCAGCCTAGCGTTGTCAGTATCCTAACGCATGGACAACATTCATTACTCACTCGATAATCGCTGTAACCTCTGCATCAGAAGAATAATGTACTTCATTGATTCTCTCGAGTCGGCATCATTCCCGCAGCTGAGAAAATTAGAGATGGGAAGATGGATTGAATGGCGAAACCCTAGCCAAACTCACCCATTGACGACAGTTCCTACCTTCCCCGAGAGGAGGCTGCATTCATCCAAAAGGCAGCATCTCCTTTCCCTCCTTTGCCATGGGAGGGGCAGTGAATGACACTCGGGTGATAACTACTAGTTTCATCCCCATACCTATCGTTCCCCTGCTCCATAATCCTATCACCAACAACCACCTCTAACCCCTGGGTATCTAGCAGGGTGCAGCATCTTTGTTCCTCTACACCAAGTATGGGGCAGTGAATGGCACTTGAGTTATTATATCCCCCACCTTTCACCCCTCCACCACACCCTGCCCTCATACAACCCGCCCCCCCCTTCATCTCCTTGGTACTCACCTCACCCTTCAAGGCCTTTCTCAGCAGTGTGGCAGCATTTCCTTGTATCTCAAATACATCAATATACTTGAATAACTATATTCTCCACCTTCCACCCCCACCATCACCCTGCCCTCATACTCACCCCCCCTCTCATGCCCCTGGGTGCACATCTCATCCAAGGCTTTTTTGCAGTGGTACATCTGCTCTCATCACCTCAACTACAGGAGAGACAGTGAATAGCACTTGAATGACTACATCCCCGCCTTTACCCCCCCACTATCACCTGCCCTCATACAACCCGCCCCCCCCTTCATCTCCTTGGTACTCACCTCACCCTTCAAGGCCTTTCTCAGCAGTGTGGCAGCATCTCCTTGTTCCTCTACCAAAGTAGGGGCAGTGAATGGCACTTGGGTGACTACCTCTGGGGTCTTTGTGACCACCTTGCTCCTCTCAGGCCCGCTCAACAGAAGCGTTCACACTGCTGGAAGCAACGATAGAGCGAGCAGTCAGAAGGAATGAATGATAAAATCCACACACAATCACACAACCTAATGATACAGCTACTTCAATCAGAATAGTAAGCCCTGCCTTCTAACCACGTTCTGTGACAGCTAACTGTGTTATCAGCACATTCACACCAGATCGATCCAGTGCGGAAAGGGCACAGCTACTGGTCACGCTACTTTTGTCTGATATAAAAACATTATGTAGGCTGTGTAATCCATTCAGTACCATTAGTGAAGCCAGGTGCCAAATGCCTTCTTTTGAAAAAGTACCAAAACACAATCAAGCTGAATTATCAACTTCAGGATTGTATCCTAAATTGCTTCTATAGTTTAAGTGTTACTCCTTTTCGCTTTGTTGTTTTGTGGTGTTGTGTTGTTATTCAGGTATTTGGAGAGGTTTCAGCCTTGTGTATTCAGAACCTCCAGAGGGGGGGTGGTTTCGTCCCCCCCCCAATCACTACCAGTGCCCTCCTAAGACCTTACTTGTTGTTTTCCTGCTTGTCGAGGTTGTGGTGGTATTCTGGCCTCTGTGGGAGGTTCATAGGGTTTACCCCCCGCCCAGAGTTTCTTCTTCTCCGTTTGGTCATGCATTATCACTGGGCACTCTTATTACTCCATCCAGACTTTCTTCTCGTTTGAGGATGGCGCCTGGAGCTCATAGATCTGTGGTCCCTGCTGTGAAGTGCTGATCAGGAAAAGGCTTTATTACCTGCAGAGTTGGTTGAAAAAGAATACTAACTTGATGTAGGAACAACCTGCTACACAGCATGAACATTCAACAACAGACAGATGACGGGAAGACAGACAGATGGACAAACTGGTTGTATACTCAACAAGGTGAATCATTGACGATGGAAAGATTCTACAAGGGAAACAAATAGCAATGAGACTGGTGATCAATTCCCTTGGGATCGAATTAAAGGGAATACATAAAAAAAAAATTAAGGCCGCAATAACTAACGAATGATTTATAATGAAGGGTACATAGACAACACATAATGATATAGAACTCTCACCCCTTTCGTAAATTTAACGCAGTCATGTTGGGCGTCCCAAGTCTGTTCACGTTCACCATTCATTATGGAACGGTTGCCTACGGATTCACAGAGTACCACCATTTTTTCCCCCCTCATTCACAGGACCTGTCTGTCTCTCAGATTGATTGTCTGTGATTCTCAGATTTCACCTGAATGGAGAATCATCTTCTGGTGTCTAGCCTGATCTACAGGTTGGCTACCAACCCTGATAAGTTTGGGAAATTGTTGATACCACAAAACTGGAGATCGTATTAGCTTGGAAGTAATTCGTATTAGCTTGGTTGGTAGAGCTTGGACTGGTGATCAAAGGTTGCGAGTGCGAATCCCATTGACCGATCACCGTTTTCCGGTGTCCCCTTGGGCGAGGTGCTCACCCAACCCAGGTGATAATCGGGGACCTGGCAGCAACTTGTTCTCTCTGGGATTGTCGAGAGCGTGCCTGATTCCCCCCGATCGGGTAATACTGTAAGCCGCTTTGAGAATGTCTACGATCATGGAAAGCCTTCTATGAGCATGCGGATATTATTATATCATTCTGTGGTCTACTCACTTGTGGCTACTTCTCGGAATAGCGTAGTAAGTACTGAGTTTGATGATAGATGTGATAGGACTGTGGGTTGTTTCTGCGCTGTTGTTGGGGAGTAGGGTTCTGGTCTCGGTCAGTGATGGGGGCGATGTTTGATGTGGAATGGAACTTGAGGATAAACTTGTCGTCTTGCTTCTGCAGCAGGACGACGTATTCTTCCAGTAACATGGCGTGCATATCTGTGTGAGATAGACATGAAGAATTTTGATTGGCTGACTGAATAAGTGTACAGTCTACAGATTCAGCAGCAAAGTCACCATGCAGGACCTCTGCCGGTCTTCATCTTGCCGACCAGCCACCATGACCTCTCTTTCCTTCTTCATGCGGGATACTTGCCAAGCACGTCATGGGTGCACACTTTGAATAATCTGGGAATCCTTCACCAGGTTCACAGAATCCAGCTATCCCCAGATGCCCATGGCATTCCCCCTCCACCCCTTCTCCCCAACCCTCCCCAACCCCTTCCCCACCCCTCCCCCACCCCACACCCACCATAGTTACCTCCCTCCACCCACCTAATATCAACTCCCTAGACAGATTTCTGTCCTAATTTCACACCACCACATCCATCTGACTATTTTGATTTCACATCATATTATTCTTCCAATCTAGTTTTTTTTAAGAGAATACAGACCAATACAATCTAAATTAGGACAAAGGCACAACCAATGGGGATCGGGGTCATGACCACCCTCCCTGACATTCAAGTTGGCCCCCACATACAACTTCTTTCGCCCACAGTGATTATTGCTCTCTGCTCCTTCGGACCTCCCCAACTTCCAAAAGGTGACTACACTTGTCAATAATTTATGCCAGGTGAAAAAGGATCAAATGGCCGTGGCTTACCTAGAGTTTTGTTGCGACTGAGCTTCCACGTTATAGGACTGTCGTATAGTAACTTGTGAAAGATTTGGCTGGTGTTGACCTGCGAGGATAAATTGAGAGGATGACAATATAACAAACACAATTTGTAGTAGAATGGGGATGGGGTTAGCGATCAATTCCCAATGATCAATTAGACTTGTCGCACCCAGAGGTCAAGGGTAGGTATTTTATGTGTGGCACGACAATCGTGTAAACTAGCTGCTGCCATAAACCCTTGGATAATCAATACGGTCAATGGAGCATTCTGGCTTTGTCAACATGTGGGGTATCGAGTCCCGCAAAAATCTCAGAACTGATACCCACTGGCGCCACACCAGCATTTTATATTCTCTGAGCATGACGCATTTATTTCAGAGAAAACAAAGCAGCAGGGGCTAGATTACAGATATATTTTATAGGATACCCATTCAGTGTTATTATTCTGAACATCTGCTGGTCAAAATGGTCTCTATCACCCTAGAGTGGGCCGAGAGCTTGTCAGACTTAGGGAGGGGTGCCAAGAGCTTTCTATTTTCTACTGTTTCCTATTTTTTTGCCTGGGCAAATACATAGTACATGTTGGGGTGTCAAATTTTGGTCCAGTTTAGTTGCAAAAACATGGGCCAACGCTATTGCTGGTACCAACGTAGTCCCTAGAACAAACAAATAGTATGGTTCATGTACAGCTTCAAATTTGGCGTGCCTCGCACATATATTCAAGTCCCCTAACACAAGAGCGAGAGATACTGCAGGCCTTCAAATTTGAATTCAATGGCGAGTACATGATGGCTCTCCTAGGATGTGCTATGGCCCAGTGGTTTTCTTCACGTTTTGTGGATGGACATGCGCTCTGATTCAGTCTTGTCAAGCTCTATCAGGCACACATCCTTTTCAACCGTCAAGGTATACAAAATCGCATTAAATGTTAGGCAACGGGTGTAGAGTAGAGCGAGTTATAGCTTGCCTTCAACTGTGAAGACCTGCCTGTACGGTCAACCAGGAGATGGTTGTAGATGGGGGTGCAAACGATAAAAGAAAAGGTATTTGAGAAGTAGGGTCTGTGCGCCTCCCACTTACCTATCGGGGTTCCCCCTGGTGGTCCTCCGTTCCTCCCTCCACCCCCTCCCATCCCTACCCCCTCGTTCCCCTCCCCACCTCCCTGCTCCTGTCGTAAGGTGTGAGCTCCTCCGTCTTGGACTTGATTTTCAACGAGGCGATGCTGTTGTCGGGCCTCCCATCACGGCCTGATTCGTGATCCAGCAGGTCCTTACAGCACTGTAAGGCCCTCTCCAACCTCTGATTCTCTTCGTTTGGCTGTTGGGTCCAGAAATGAAAGTCATTTTAAAATGTGGCAACTTTTTAAAAACAGTGAATTAGCTTTTTTTTCTTCAAGTCCTTTTGTTATCAAGAAGCACCCATACACAGTGCACAAGTTGCACCCATATTTTCAACAATTTCTGGAGACAACCCCAGCTCACAGAACAAAGCATATGTGGGACTCTAATAAATCTGTAATGCGAGTGTATTCTTAGTTATGGCTCCCCGTATGTGGAATAGGTTACCCTGTGAGGTTAGAGAGTCTGGGTCCTTGCTAAATGAGTGGTGAGGATTAAGACCTACTGTATATGGTGTTAGCACTCTTTTTGTGCGGGTTACCGCAGCACAGCTCGAAAGTAGTAGCAACGCTTCAGGAATGATCGACCATTTACATTTTATCACTCGTATGACAGATCGAATTGACGTGAGGAAGATGTTTAACGAGAGCATATGTGGAACCCGGAAATCTGCGGTGTAGTCCTCAGTATGGGCTTCCCTGCATGTGGAAAAACTGGTGCCCGTGAGGTAAGGATCTTGTTCCTGGAGCATTCAGGTGTAGGCGATACTTCATTATCATTATTCATATGACCAGATCGGATAGATTTGAGGAAGCTGTTTAACACCAATCAAGGAAACTCTCAGAATTGAACGCGGATGAGCACTGGCGACAAACTGGCATTCGATTTTCCAACTAGGGCTCAGATTCCATCGGAGCACTAGTCGGAAAAGAGAAGGCCAATCGTTCAGGGTTGTACCATCCCAACCACGACTACTACGGGAACCGAGAGAATCAAAAATATTCCAGCGTAAAAACTATGTGGCTAAAAGCCAACTGACAAGAACTATGCAAGCTGACCAAATGACTCGTTCCAGCTGTACTTCCTTACAACCTGAACATTGAGAAATCATGCTGGCGTCAGAGCTACGTTGAATATACTTCAGGAATTTCTCGATGGGGAGGGGATGTTGGTAAGGCCGCTGCATCTGAGTTGATACAATGTCTCTCAGGGAGACATGGCAAACGGGGCGGTATCCAGGGGTGCAGGGGGAGGGTGATCATGTGGAGGTCAGAGGCTAAAATGTTGGGTGGTTATTTAGGAGCTGCTGAATGAAGAGTGGGTATTTGGTAAGCCGCTGATCTTGAGTTTATACAATTCTTCAGGGGGGGACAATGGCACAGGGAGGCCAAGGGGGCATGGGGGGAGGGTGATCCATGTAGGGTCAGACCTTCTACATTGGGTTTACTTTAGGAGCTGCTGGATGAAGAGTGGGTATTTGGTAAAACGCTGCATCTGAATTGAGAACAAATTTCTCTCAGGGGGAGACAATGGCACAGGGGATGTACCAGGGGTTGCATGGGGTTAGGGTGAATCCATGCTGGGGTAAGAGGCTACTACCATTGGTAGTATTGAGGAGCTGCTGGATGAAGAGTGGGTATTTGGTAAGGCCGCTGCATCTTGAGGTGATACAATTTCTATCAGGGGGTAGGACAATGGCACAGGAGATGTACCAGGGGTGCATGGGGGGGGTTGATTCCAGGCGGCGGGGTCAGAGGCTACTCACATTGGGTATACTTTACGAGCTGCTGGCGCTGACGAGTGGGTTTCGGTAAGCCCGATGCATGTGAGTTGATACATTCTCGCAGGGGGAGGAGGGGAGAGAGACAATGGAACAGGAGATGTACCAGGGGTGCATGGGGTTAGGGTGTTTGTACAATGTGGGGGCAGAGGCTTACTCACATTGGGTATACTTTAGAAGCTGCTGGATGAAGAGGGGATATTGGGTGAGCCGCTCGCATCTGGGTTGTGAGATGATCCTCTCAGCGGGAGACGGCCGACACAGGGGATCTGCTCGGCTTCTGGTATTAGAGAAAAACAAGTTGAAATAAGCCAATACTCATCAATTTTGAAATTTGAGTGAATGTGAGCTCTGGGAGGTCATCAGAGATGGAAAATCGCCACAAATAAAACAGAAGCGGAAAAGAGTTGAGGAGGGCAGAGAGATGATACCATCTGGTAAAGCTGACGTCCTGACTCAAGTCCTGAGCCAAAACGGTGGTGATTGGTCAATTGGGGGAGGAACGCCCGTTTTTCCACTATTTCGACTGGCTAATAGCAGAAACAGAATTCCTCAGGTAGTATTTAGGACCGAGTTAATGAGGCAATCGTAGTCAATGGCCATAATGGATCAAGTGGGTTCCCAGAATGTAGGTTGGTCCCAAAGTAATCTGAAATTTTAACAAGTGTTGTACCCTTTCGAGGGTCATCAGATTAATACAATGCTCACACATACGAAGAACAAGGTCCAGAATCACATCTGAGTGCTAACCTCCTGAATCCTGACAAATTAGGAGGGAAATCGAGCTCCGTTGGAACCACTCATTTAAACTAGCGGTGCTCACAGCCTTTATTCAGGAAGAACTTGCTGTAGTGAGACCTGAATCAAGGAATAAGCATTTGAGACTAAAATTCATTCTGAAAACAGAAGGGAGGCCTGAAGTGAAGCCAAGTCGTTATTTAGCTGAATTTGTTTAGGGAAAGTCTGGTTATGAATAAATAGCAGTCTCAAATTAGTACTGCGAATTGTCTAATCCACAACCTGGAATCTAAAGGAAGATGCCCATATTCCTGAATATTCTATTAGCACCAATGAGAGGAAAGGAAAACTCGTACAGTGTTAGTTCCAACATATCAATTGCAACAAAATGAGTAACTATTCAATCGCCTGAGGACTCGGACCAATTGCCTGTCATAAAAAAAAATAACAGTAAGGTTTAGAGATAGAGAATTGACCACTCAGAATGGAGGGCATTGCACGATAATGAATAGTTGGAGTTTGAAGACGCCTCTCATAAGATCAAGTTGAAACACGGTACCAGTACACTCACAACTATTCAAATTCCGTGGACAAGCTGCTTGTGAAAAAGGCTTTAGCAATTTGGAGAGATTTGGGGCAGTATAGTGTAATATCCAAAAATGAAAATGACTAAGTCTTTGTTAAAACCAGACGGTTTGGCTGACAGCATGAGGGAGCGATTGGTAGGTGGCAAACCAGGACTCTGTGGTAAAAGGAGATGGCAGGTCTTGATGGAATATTAGGAGGGTGGTTTGCAGGTTGCCATTAGGTTAGATGAGCATGTGAAGTAATCGAAAAATAACAGTTGGTTATAAAAACTATTGAGCAAGACCAGGGTTTACCTGTAAATTAATTAGCTTTTTATATTGCTCCCAGAAATTACAGTTACCACAAGAAATAAAATAAACGGAACTGATATATTTCTGGCACTGCACATATGTGTGCTCAGAGAGTACAAGTCTTATGAAGAGCTCCATAAACGGACCGTATGAAGTGGATGAGCTGGTCTCCTGCGCTGCTTGGACTTGAGTTCATCTCCAGAGCAGTGCCTCTGGTGATGCAGAAGTCGGCGGGGAAAACCTCCTTCATCCTCTACGGCCTCGCCGTCAAATTGAGGAAAGGAGAAGAGAGAGAGAGTAGATCATCTCCAATGAAAGAGGAGCATTCAATGTGGAAGAGGCAGATTAACTGGTTGGAATGGAAACCTAACCTGGGAGTAACCACAATTCACATTGACCTACGTATTGTCATACCTGGAGACAGGGACGTCGCGTGACAAAATACATCATAGTTGGAAATTCCAGGGACCAGTTGGGTATTTTTCTCTCTTTTTTTTTTTTTTTTTTGGGGGAGGGGGGGGGGGCTTAATGGTAAGCTGGCTCAGTACGTCAGACATTTAAAACTCATAATTAGGCCATTTTAAACTAGCAGGTTCCTTTCCACCAGTATAAACAGACAAGTTCTAAATAAATAAATGGCCACAATTCAAAACAAGTAAGAATAAGGGGCCAATTTGAAGTCGTTTTGCAACCAACCTCTACTATGAATAGAAGCCGTATGCTGGGCACCTAAAAGCACAGGGTTTTATTTTTTTTTCTTACACAATCAATTACAAGTGGATTTATTTGAATGGTAGGCCTGGATTATTCTGGCTTATTTACCTTGACAGGAAAATGTTATTACTACATTAATTAGGTGGAATTTTTTTTTTTCATTTTGGAAAATGTGCTTGTAAAAGAGCGGTGAGTGTCAATGATGTGGCAGGACAACATTGCGATGTCTGCTTGGGACATGAAATAACATGCTAGAAAAACTGTGTCTGTTGAAAGCCAATGACGACAGAGTCTACCATGTGGATAAACAGTTGGTTAAGGACAATGTGTTGGCACTTGTAATATGACCCAAGGAATGGTATCCATGCATGCTTTATGACAATGCATTCATACAATATCCTGTTAAATAACTTCCCTCCTCCTAGAATCCCTTGGAGAGTTGAGAGGATGGCGTGGATTTCCGAGCTTCCTCCATGTTTGGATTTAACACCTCTACTCACCCTCTCTAGTAAGAGGTTTCCCACATCTCGTACGACCTGGCTCGTACTCTTGCCTTCTTCCTCCTGGCGTTTCAGTATGCTGTGTTCCTCGATGAGTTCGGGGAGGTTGGGGAAGAGGTGCATGATCGCGTTTCTTGGGGAGGCCGCCCTCGCTGAGCATCGGCTGTGATAGAAGACCTTGTCTAGCACCTTCTGTTCCTAAATGGGTCGCCCGTGTGGAAAAGTTCTGAGAGAATAGAATGGAGGGGATTAAAGCCTGCTGCTCTAATAGCATGAGCGAATATTGGTGACTTTTAACTGGATTTTCAAGTTCTTTATTTGCCTCATAACGTTTATTCTGCTGCAATATTTTATAGTATTTTTCTCTGTGTTTTGGAAGGAGATTGAATAACAGAATAAATAAATAAAGATCCCACTGACACATCGAAGTGTGCTGAAGAGTAAGTTCTTAGTTTATATTACCACATCAATATAGCATATAGCAAAAACCTTGTATATAAAACACTTTTGATTGTTTTTTGTCAAAGGTTTGTATAATGGGGTCAATTTTGGGGATACATAGTTTACTGTAGTACTGTTTCCAGCCTATTCATTTTGACAAATATTTAATGAAGGCTATCAAAAAAAAAAATTGAAAGGATCCGGATATCTAAATCGGAAGCAGCTGTTCATTTGTGAGAGAGTGGGCGATGACCACAGATATTATCGAGAAGAAAACTATGGTTGTCTATAGCAACACAAACTTCTTCATTACCTCAAACTGAACATCTCCGACTTCCATGCTTCAGTAGAGTATTGGCAATCATTTGACAACTTAATATCCCACAAGTGGAGAGATATTGCCCAGCCATTTGTTCAAAATGGGTCAGCAGGATTGTGTAAACAGAACATGTGTGGTAAATGCCACATAAAGCGAGTGGTATGGAACTGCAGACTGTGGGGAAAGCCAAGGTGCCCTGACAATGTAAGTGTCTAGTCTTAGTTGTTTGAATAGATCAAATAATGTTAAAGCATATCTTGGAATAGCAAATACCTGTTTTGACCACTTTGACTGTTTGTGTAAAGGTGTAATGTTCTGTAATATCTGGGTCATATCTGGCGGATACAGAGCAACTAGGGTGAGCACTGTATTGTGCTAAATTGATCGTTCCCAGGCCTATTAGTTTCTGGACATATATCAGATGAATGTTTAAAAAAAATCTTATAGGATCCGAATATTCTAAATTGGAAAGCCATCTGGTTATGTGATGAGTGCGAGGCGATGACTACATTAAATTCTTGGAAGAATATCGTTTTTATAGCCAACCATAAGCTCAACTGCCATCGTCCGACCTTATATCTTCAGTAGAAGTATTGGCAATCATTTGACAACTTAATATGCCCACCAAGTTGAGAAGTTATTGCCAATGCCATTGCTACAAAAAGGCCGCAGGGGATGTGACAACCCACGACATCATTGTAGTTGTAAATGCCACATAAAGAGATGGTGGTACGGAACTGCAGATCTTGGGCAAACAGATTTACCTGGACGAGCTGAACAGTAAACATGCCATGTTATTTAAACAAGTTGTAGCAGGTTAGTTGTAATAAGGGAAAAAACACAGGTCTAAGATCAGACAGCTTTGACGACCATCCAATTACCAAGTTGTAGCAGCAGATGTAAGACAGCATTTAACGATGTTACCAACTTATTAACAAACATAAGAAGCACATTCCCTTCGATTTAAATGCCGACCTTTGAATTGCATGTCCAGTGATTCTGTTTGGACTGTTGGTGCTATTTAAACATGGTATTTAAGAGGAGCATACCCAGGAAGTATCAGCCACGTTGTAACACGGGAGGATTATCAATATTCCTGTTTTTTTTTCTGGTTACCATAGTGATTGAATTGTGCACCATTCCAGATTGTTGACAGCAGAACTCTGAACGAGTTTGAACGTGAAATGAGGAGCTTCTATCAATTGCCAGACCCCAACGTTTTCCAAATCTCAATGTTGGCGGGATGAGGCATCCATTGGAGTTTTTACAGAACAATTGGACCAAAGAATAGATAGTGATAAAAGACTTCCATTACATTTCATATATATGATATCATATGTCCCAAAGGAGTAGAATAAGATAATAATATAAGATAATTTGCAGAATGTTCTTGCAGATTAGAAACGGAAGCACTAAAGTGCTGTAGGGCACACTGGCAATATTTCATATGGATACGAAGATTGACATAGGATAATGATAGTTGACTATTCTGCCCCCTAAATGGCCACTGACTCGGATTTTCTGTTACATGCTCGCGAGATGACAAAACCAACATCTTATCAATCATAGGAGAAGCATTTTTACCTAGGAGCTCATTCTCCCCTTCAATAATATGGATCCCAAATTCCTAACCACATCATATATTACAAATGGAGACTGAGCTTATGGTACTCTGTAGGAAGGTGGGGTGGGAGAGGGAGGAAGTTGCCAATTTTCAACATTTATTAGTGAATCTGCCGTACCCAAACAATGTAATAACACTCCAGGAGGTTATATCATGCTATGGATAATACTGTGAGGAGAGAACGGATTTTGCCATTTTCACAATTAGCCAACTTTTTTACCTTCGAATTTTATACGAGGTCACGATGTCCCAGGGTCAATTGTGAACATTGCAGCCAAGCAGTATTGGTAAAACATTGTGGAGAGAAGAGGAGAGCATACATTTGACAGCAAAAAAGGCAAAAGTTTATATATAGACCGGTCAAATTGAATCAATGACTGAATTAACCGCGTGAATCAACAATAGCTTAACTAAAGCTCAAATTTCCTCCCCATCACTGGATTTGTTTTTTATACTAAACAAGTAGGGATCACTATCAGTCATTAAGTTACTCTCGAAGACCAGACAACTGTCTTCATTGTTTACAACAACGGTACAAGAATGATGAGCGAAGCCCTCGGGTTTTTTCGGTTCAATATTTATATCGGCCTCTGAGAAACCGTTTTTGGGTGATTCTCCCATGGTGTGTGGGTGGTAATTTCAACATTTTCAAGAGATAATTCCTTTCAACTAAAGGTACGAACATGAGAGGGATGAGAAATTGAATTCTACCGGGATTTTAATGTTTTTCACATGCAGGGCTGCTACATGAATCGACCCGTCAGTCAGTAGGCGGCGTAACCAATTAAATAGGACGACTTTCCGATCAGTTACACCCGCTGTCAAGGCACAACTGTCGCCCCGAGTCCCGAGGAGAATTGAGAGCCAATCTTCTTTACTCTCAACAATGAATCTGCAATCTATTGGGTGGGTGGGCGGGGTAGTCTCTACTATTACTCGCATAGGACAATCTATCCCTGTGAGTACATGAATCCCAAAGATCTCCACAACCATAGCCCCCCCCTCGAGAACAGTGCTCAGAATATCATCCAACACAATACCAAGGACGATCAAATGAATTAAAGTCATTGGTCATGTAACAAATTTGATTCAAACTACACAGGGTGAAAGAGGATGTGAAAAAACCCATCAACCCTAATTTGGGGGTTTTAGGATGCTGGAATATTGACTTATTATTTCCAATTAATTGAAAACGATGATATTGATTCTCGAACATATTTCACCAGATACCCTTACGCAGGTTTTGTTAATTTCTTCATTAGCGCAGATTTCACACCCATCCAGCAAGCTGGCAGAAATACAGGTAAGATTATAAATAATATGACACATAATTTCAAGTGATTTTGATTTGAAGATACATGTAAACCCCTGTCTACATGTATAATCCCCCTTAAAGATAAAAAAAACAATTGACACATATATCAAGTATTTTTATTGAAGGAAAATACATGCAAATACAATTCCTTTTGGACCCTGATGTATACATGTACACACTCCACAGCTTTTCCACCTATCAACACACCATATCCCATCCTTTCATGCCTCATTAGTATATATATATGTGCTCCTGTGCGACTGTTTCCAGGTCGATTTCACAACCACCTGTTGTTCACTTCAAGTGAACAAACGCTCTCTGTTAGACAGTCTTTTTCCCCTATTTCCCTTCTTTCTCATGATTTTGTACTCAAATCAGCCACAACCTTCAAAAGGTGATTGATATTCTCATTGATTCGCTGTCAGACGTGTGTTTTTTTGGGATAAAACAGAATTGACCATATTGCCCTTTGTCAAGGGTTGAAACCCCTCAATACCGCTAGTCGGGGCAGCAACTTGTCAGTAGATTATCTTACAGGGCGATAGGCAGCAGCCTCGGTGTGTAGAGCATCTACAGAGATTATCATCCTGAAAACAGGCTGGCCCACATAATGGAAGCCCTCAAACTTGAACTGAAACGGGGAATTTTCCCAGGACCTGGAGCTTTAACACAATGGTAATGGGCAACATAAAGGTTGAACAGTATTTTGTAAGTGTATACACTAAAAAGGAGTTCAGCTGCCAGGAACCCAGCCTATATCGAGGCCAGTAGAATACTGTTGTCCTAGGTTCATGCAGTCGAGTGAGGCAAGCGACCTTTCGCGCAATAGCATGCTGCGGTGCACTGTGGGAAAGATTTGATGCATCTGGATCTACCAGGGTGGCATCTTTGTGGTTCATGTATTGGAAAAACTTTAATTAATCTTTCCTCATTGTCTGTGCATATCTCTCAAAATTTAGTATGTTGGCCCTCTGATAATTTTTTACAATCTTTAATATACACCATCTGCCTGAAACCATGGTGCTATTATCTCGATCGCCAAAAAATAAATTTTATCTGCTGACATTCCTATTTAGCCATCCCATAGATTGGCTAATTTTAATCCCATGAGCTAGCACACAATGCATTGCGAGAGTCTATTTGGCGAGAAGGTCTATGGCACCGCACAACAAGCGTGGGATGTTCTCATGGGTGCGATCATAATACCCCATTCGTCTGTTTCTGACATTTCTATTCTTCATCCCCTTTCCCTCTTTATCTCTGTTTCCCATGCACCCTCAGTAACTTCCCCTCTATAACCCATCTGTAGCTGTCAGTCTGTCCTGTCCCGTTCTATCAGAGGGAGCACTCCACATATTTCCCATTACAAACGACCCTCCCCCCCCCCACCCCATCAGATACACCACAGTACAATGCTGAATACCACAGACAACTCAACAACCCTGGTGCTCACTGGTGGATATATGTGTGAGCACAGGTGGAACAAACAATGCTGTTGTCTCCGTCTCCCACAATAATGCGGTCGTTACTCGCGTGACGTCGTTTGGGCAACATTACCCCACGGCAACGCGCTGGGGGGGGCGTGTCAGGTACGCCAGAAGAACGGGGATCACATTTCATCGGGCTACATGCACGCAGCCAATGGGTCATATAATGTATATGTGTCGCATCTGCACAAATCACGCCTTCAGCTCCACTCCCACGACTTGCCCACGTGGCACGGTCGGGGGAACCCGGTTTCCAATTAGTCTGATGACATTTAGGACAAGACAACCAAGTCATGTGTCATGTTGAGAAAAGTGGATGCTTTGCAGGTCGAAAGCTTAGAGAACAACCCCATAAAGTGGTTAGTTGTGAATGTCCGATAACTCATCATAATAGCATCGAATGTCGACATCAGTAGCATCCTTGTTCCAGTTTTAGGGAAGCTTTGCACTCGATGCTCGAACAGGAGTGAATTTACAACAACGAAGAAGACACTTCTGACCAACAACACATTTCGATCTAATTTTTGGAGCAGTTATAATTATCAATACTGATTCAACATCCCAATCCAAAGCTTAATATTTGGAAGCACTTAATGATAACTCCCTGAAATACATTTTAAAAAAAAAACGCTTCCATCATAAAATGAAGGTGAAAATTTTTTGTAAGACTGAAATTCATGTTGAACCTGCTGTTAATAACTTCACAGATGAATTTGTTTTTTCCAAGTTACTATGTATTCATGATTAATCAGTGATATATTTTTTACTTGAAAACACTTGGCCAACTTTAAGGTCCAGGCAGACCCCCGAAGAAAATTTTGATCTGAGAGCCCTATAGAATATCTACTTCCCATAACCAATGATGAATATGATGCTGTGATAACAGACATTGAAGAAATTAATGTGTAGCCATAAATCGCATAAAAAAAAAATAAACCATCGATAAATGGATGCAGCACTCCAGTGGTCAGGGCCCTATTTTTTCCCTATAGTTGATTTGGGGACATACAGGGAGTAGTAATCTCCAACAATGTGAAATCTTGCAAATTACTTGGTGGAAACCACTGGGCGGCAGCAGTAAATTGTTAGTAAGCGTATTAGGTGGATACAAAAAGGTTTGCAGTTTTATTTTGGTTTTTGTTTTTTTACTATCACAAACATTAGAAAATTGCTGCAGTTAAACTATACATATATAGTTACATGACAGTGCTTGTAGAGGATGTCATGATGCAAAAAAAAATAATGGGTATACAATTGCACAAGGCACATTGAAACTGAAATAAGCTATTCAAAAATAGGCAATACCATTTGGTTGATTAGACTAGGTGGAGTAGTACTCACTATAAAATAACATTGGCACAGATTCAAATCATCAAAATTTCAATATTTCATCTGTTGGAGCAGGGAGGATTATGGCCGCTTTTGATCCGTACCCAAACAATGTTGCCTATCAATCATCCTCGGTAAAGTGGAACGTAGAAATAACGACCGTTGAGAGCACTGGATAAGTCAACGTTGGCAATATTACCGCATGAATTTACGCTGGACTAATATCATTTGTATGCTAATCGAGTATGCATAAGAGGTTTACACATCCGTGCATGGTGGTAGAAGTATGCAAACCCGCACTGGGGAAACACTTGAATGTATGTAATTATTTGTAAAGAATTTGCTTCAAAGGTTGACTATTGCATATTCGCACATACTAAACCAAATGGGAAATGTGCGACATGGTGTCTCAATTAACATGGCCACACTCAACTCCAATCTTAGAAGAATGGGCACTTGAGAAATAAAATTGCCAGTCTTGTTGGGAATGTTTCACGCCTCGGAAAAAATTGGGTATAATCACCACACGAGAAAGGCATCTAGCTGCACACTGCTCTCAATCCATACAGCCATTAAATGATTGCAACAATATTTCATGGATCCGAGGCTGGCAAATAGACGGCTCCGTAAGCGTTCGTGAACCATAACAGGTCGCGTAAAATTGTGTTTACAATAATCACGGGTCCGCCCGCAAATGCCACATTAAGTTGGCACCGGCATTAAGCAAAATACTGAACGAGGGAATATTAAGTTCCGCCCCGCCTAATTAGCAACACGATAACTTAAACAGTGAATTACGACCCGCACAGGAAGAATGAACTTGAACGCTGATACGGCACTATAATATCATTAAAATATGCGGAGGTTGAACCTAGACGCCGGTGTTAATCCCGTACTAGAACTCAAATAGCTTAGGTAAATGGAAAGATGATGCTCCTTCGTATGATTTACAATCAGCATTCATCCCTGTTACTCTTTTTATCAATTTACACATCGCCTCAATGTAATGTAGATATTTTCTACGTAACACATCCAATATATATGGTAGTACTGGACCTGAGTGCTTGTAGGGCGTTGCCATCAAATAGCCATTTGTGGTTTGACTGTCTCTACAAGAACCTCTAAAAAAAGGTTTTCTGCATCATCTACAACAACACCGCGTGATTACAAACAATTCCTAACACTCAACATTTTGACAGGTCTATGAACGCATAGTGTACACATATAATAATATTTAATTCAATCTACAAGAGAACATTTTGCATAATTTTCTCATATTCAGACAAGACAGCTCTTGTTTGGAATTAAATATTTTCACTGTTTATCATTTCCTGCTGTAGGCAGCCTAGCTGGAGCTTCCTAACAGTGCCCTTGTCCACCTTGCACTGACAGTTTGGGCATGGTGTGCACTCGACAGACAGACAGACAGACAGACAGACAGACAGACAGACACTAGTGATGTTTTCTCACCATTTATGATTTCCTGGCTCTTGACCTCCTTTGGCTACAGTTTTCTGACGATGTTCTTGTCAACCTTGACCTGCCAGTTGGGCATGTCTTGCACTCAATAGATGGATACACAGACAGACAGACAGACAGACAGACAGACAGACACTAGTGATGTTTTCTCACCATTTATGATTTCCTGCCTCTGACCTCCTTTGGCTTCAGTTCTTTGATGGTGGTCTTATCAACCTGAACCTGCCAATTGGGCATGTCTTGCACTCAATAGATGGATACACAGACAGACAGACACTAGTGATGTTTTCTCACCATTTATGATTTCCTGGCTCTTGACCTCCTTTGGCTACAGTTTTCTGACGATGTTCTTGTCAACCTTGACCTGCCAGTTGGGCATGTCTTGCACTCAATAGATGGATACACAGACAGACAGACAGACACTAGTGATGTTTTCTCACCATTTATGATTTCCTGGCTCTTGACCTCCTTTGGCTTCAGTTTTTTGATGATGGTCTTGTCCAACCTTGCCTGCCAGTTAGGGGTATCCTGTTCGGCCTCCATGTCAGAGTCGTCAGTGTATTCCGCATCTCGGATATCGACGATATCGAATCCTGGCTCCTAGACACAGAAAAAAAGGGAGCAATGTGGCAGGAAAATGACAGTGAAGGCTTTAAGGGTTCATGCTAGTAGCTGCTCTAAACCCACCAGGCCCATCTCCTCTACCCATACCTCTTTACCCTACATTGACCCTCAAACCATCTTCCTCCCACCACCATCACGGCAATGATTGCAATATTTAACCAACCCTGCTCGATCGACCTTCAAAAAGAACACCAGTCTGAGTGAGCAATTAGCTTGGCTTCAAATAGACCCCCATCCCTCGAATGCAGGCGTCCCGTAAGCTATCGAATTGACATGCCCATTAACACATCGATTGATATTGACCCTAATCCTGGCCACTGAGAAGGGGTTAAATTGCCCTCTGATCTGATTGCTCTCACTAACCAACAACAAGCCCTACGACTCTAATTCGCATCAATCACGTCTGACCTTTATTTCTCGGTGATGTCAAAGTATAAAGACATCACATCTAAAGGAATGCGGCATAACCCAAAAGTTAAGTGGGTTAGCAGTTGAATGAAAGATTAAAAAGAAAAAATTGTGTTTAATGATACATCCTTTAACCATCAAGTTTAGGAAGCACCCTCCCCACCCCCCTTCCACACACACGTCCTTTTACAGTTACATTCTGCACTGGGTCATTTCCCCTGTTGGGAGCGGAGTGAATGAGTTGTTTTTATCGATGGAACACAAACATATACTTGTGAAACATTGCCTGTGTCTTTTTCACTGCTGTTGAAAAATACTTCAGCTCATTCTTGGACTTATAACAGGATAAATAATACTGATATGATATTGTCTGTATTATAATGGTGTGATTGCGAGTCAATCGCCTCACGAATGACAGATTTTCTTCTTTTTTTCTCTATACTAAACACCATTCAAAATACAGAATTTGGCAGCAGCATTAATTGGATCACATTCTTTCCGCATGCCATGTTTGTAAAGTTTGTAATGTTTCCATGGAATAATTACTGAGAAGGGAATGCCTTAGTCAGTCACAATTCACAGCTCAGTAACTTATCATGAGTCAATCACTGTGGTGAGTTGTGCAATGTGCTGCTGAACATGAACAAAAGTGACCACATGAGATATTTCCTGATGAAAGTTGTTCTTTTGGCCTGAGAATTTCAAAGGGAAATCAGAGAAATAATCATTACTTCATTGGCGGGCTCCTTGAAAAGGTGTGTAATCAGTCCTATTACAGAATTACCTCCTTAGCATTGGGTAAAATCATAAATTTTGCTTTCTCTAGTGAGAGGGTAGAGAACTTCTCAAAAAATGTACTCAGTTTGATGAATTATCAACACACTGTTTACTTGCAACTCTTGCATGCCCTGCACACACTGCTGATATCGATTTTATCGACAATGACCCGACTCGCGATAATGATCGACTTGTGATATTGATTGACTCATGATAACTCTACTATACTGTCTGAAATGCAGAAGGAGGAAGACAAATTCCACCAAATACATCACTGACGTAACAACTGAAGCATTCGCATTCACAATGAGCACAGGCATTGGATGTCTAAGTAGATAACACATCATCTCTACTCCATATTATTGTCAAAACCAGTGACTGAAGTTGTTCCATTTTCAACGCTTTTTGCCAAATTAGCATTTTGGGAGCTACTCTGGTTTCTTTCCTGTCCTTTCTAATTTTTACCTATGGCTCTAAGGCTACGCATGGGAAGGTAGTGGCATAATGAAACGAGAGATGATAAATGACAAACTGTTCAATCTCTCATATTATTTAACTCTGCCGGATGCAACTCTCCATAGCCCTTAATTCACATGCCCGGGGCTCCCTTGCCACCCCACCCCCTACCACCAATTCCCCTCCATCTATGTAGGAGTTGAAGGGGAACTAAACAAATATGCCCTAAGGGCTGGTTCAGATGACTGTATTCTTCCAATACTACTTTTTATTGATGGTGAAGTTTTGTGAGCTGCAGAAAGCACAAGTGAAGAAGTGTTGCCGTTCTCACCTTATTCCACCCCAGGTGTCCGATGCATCTTATCGTTTCACTAAGAATCGTAATCAGAACTGGCACCACCAGACAGGTTGATATATGAACCAGATAAAAAAATCCTGTTTGATATATGCGACACCATACCTTCCTCCCTCCATCCAACTGCTTAAAGGTATGTCCCATTGTTCATTACATATGAATAATATCTTCTACTCTTCATCTCCCCTTGCCCTCCACTTTCCCCTTCCCATCTTTCTCAACCCCCCACCCCACCCCACCAATGACCCAGCGGCTTCTCAGGGCATTTCTCTACTAGAAGAGACCTTGCAAGTTTGTTTAGATGAGAATTGGCATGTTACCTGTCAAAGTAAATTTGAAATTCAAACCCAGATTCGGCATCTTTAAATAGGCTAGGATATGCTGAATGATAGTTCCCGAGTTGACATAATGCAAAGTGAAGCAGACAATTCATTTGTGTATCTATCCACCACTTTAAAATCCCTTAAATAGCTTTTCCACACACCTTATTGTTTTTAATTTTTGGCACTGCCTGTGACGTAGGCCCGTCGCTGGTGCCCTTTATTGAATTTCACTTCCGTTTTTTGGGACCCTGCTGTCCCACTTAAGTGAACTGAGAATGCGAGCTATTCCCGCGAAAAAGCGCCCAGCCTGCCCCCACTGTAGGAGAGCATTCTCCCTGTAATTACCAGGCGTACTTCGAGTCAAGCGGTTCCACATTCTCTGGTAATTGGACCACTAGCTACACGCGGGTATCCTGTACCAGTCGTCTAAACGATGTCTGTCGCTACAGCTCGCCGTGGTTATCGAACATGGTCATGTATGTAGGTTTGAATGCTCAGGTAACACGGTTGTTTATTATGACAGAACGGAAGTGCTGGAGTGGCACAGCGGTTCCTCAACCGCCAATTATACACTTTATTTTGGGGAGAGCATTGTCCATGGAATATAGAGGTATACCAGGTGTAGGTCCCAAATTCTTCAATAATTAAATATGGATAACATATCGGTGTCCTGTCAAGCTTTTGAAGATGGACATCTTATCGTGATATCATGCTAATAGGTAAACTGTTATTACTTGTAATATATACAAATGTGTCGATATTGGATGTAAGCTTAGATTACCACACAGAATGAGTTGCTGTGTGTATGTTGGGTGGAACCAATGGCTTAGCCACTGAGGAAGGAGGGGGGTGGGTTTTCATGACCCTCAGCTTTTGAGGGATCCTCCATTCAAAATGTTCATTCCACACAAGAACTCATGACTGCCTCGGAACCCCCCCCCTCCCTGTCAACTTTCAGCTCGGTAATTGCCCCCCTCGTATGGGACACTTTCAATCCAGGGGCAGATTTTAGTCACCAAGGACCTCAAAAAATTACCGGGATCTATTGCAGGTAATCTGCACTAAAAAGAATGCAGACCACTAGTGTTCTTCAAAAAGAGACATACAACGAAGCCTTCATTTTTAATGCACTCATTAGAATAAAAAATCCATGCATGCACTTAGTAGACAAGGTAGGCAACTTTTTACTTTGATATCTGCTTGAAATTACCTATTCTTTGCCTGAATTTTTCTGTGTTTTCTGCCAGAATTTCAAACCTAAAAATTGTGGGGGGGGGATCTGCTGCCCACCCCGTTTTCTTGCCCCATATGCTGATAACGGGTGGATGGTTGGGTGTGTAGGCATAATAAATAAAATTCAATGACACACCAATACGCTCATGTCATATATTGTTCATTAGGAGTTATCCTGTTGGTCATCAGACCAGAGATATCTCAGGCCTGTGTTTAACCACCACCAAGCCAACAGTGACAATTAGTCTACAACCACATGTTGGAACCCGGTGCCTACTGAAGGAATTAGGGTCGTGTTTTGTAACTCAGTCCAATAGAGGGGATTTTGAGGTACATGCAGCAGCCTTATGCACACAAGCAACATGCAAAAAAAAGTAGGAAAATAATTTCATGGTGATCTTATGGTGATCTTCTGGAGAAAGCATAATGCTCATTGGGCCAGTTCACAACTATGACATTAGGAGAATATCAGGTCAAAGATCCCATAGGAAAGTAATGAAAAGCACGTTCAAAAATAGGAAAGGTGAAACACATTGGCGTTATCATCAAGATCATAGAAACAAACTATGAGGGCAACTGTTGAATAAGTGTGCCAGAACAGCTTGAGAGAGAGGCTGTCGTTGAGTTTCTGCTTATTATCAATTTCTCCATCCACTATCACCAACATTCCCCTAACCATAATGAAATTTTTCAGAGTCACGTCACAAGACCACAGAGCCCCATGACGACCACAGGTGATGTTTCGAGTTTCCCCTGAGGTGAAAACGAGCCATTAGGACATTTCGGGCCCCCGTCTAGCATGGTATGTAGGGCATGGTGGCCACCTCGATCATGTTCAATAACTGTGCCTGGCCTCATGTATTATTCATGAATGAGTCAAGCACGTATTAGAATTGGGTTGCACAGCTAGCCATTAATATTGTGTGACAAAAGCAAATAATCAGGCAGTCTGCAATCGCTAACAAGCGGGGTTCACATATCGAGAGTTCATATTCGTGTCTGAGAGGAACAGGGGTGCAATGGGAAAGAATTCACCAAAGTGCTGTTATTAAATTTACCCATTTTTTCTGTTGTTAACCAAACTGATTTAACTCCACTACTTTACTACTCCCAATTCTGGGGCAAATATTTCTAGGTTTAAGGGACAGGCATTTTTTTATAGCCGAAGTTTGGCACTGTTCGCATTGAACTAAATGTTCAAATGTTATTCTGTGTTACTTCCCAGAATGGTGTCAAAGAGCAATCCAATTTCAGTTCATTGTACACTTGTTGGAAATGGTCTGAGCAACTTGAGGCCGTCCTCTTTCGCGAGCTGTACGAGATCTGCATACAGTTCAGGTTAAAAAACATGCTGTTTTTGTAGCTCACTTACGTATCTCACCAAGTGCTTTTTATTGACAATATTTTGAATAAAATAAGATAAAATATGGCCAAATCCCCCCCCTCCCCTCAACCCCACTCTTGCACAGGAGAAAAGCCTGGTCTACGTCTGCAAAATTTCTCCACACATTGCATCAACATCTGGGATTTCAGTGTTTAGTCCTATTAATTGTCCATGTTTGACTCAGCTCCATTCCCTGATGTATGTTTGCAAGGCAACCCTTGTCAACGCTCTCAGAGGTAACACCGCATAATGCTACTCCACTGCCTATCATTTGCTAGTTGGTCGGGTTGTGGATCAATATTCATAACTATTAGCAATCCCTACTTTACAATGGCTCCAATCTGTTCACTGCCAGAGTAGCTGTCATCCAATTCCCCCATACCCGGAGGGGAATGAAATTACATAAGCCCCCGTCACGTTGATGACAGGGATAGAGCAATGGCTATTTTGGCGCATACATTGGAATTTTTGTCCCCCCTAGAACATCGCAATGACAACAACTCGCATCTTAGCAACTGTGCATAATGCATATTAGGGGGTTTTTGAGGAAATCCTCATTCAATATTCTGTCTATTATATTCTGCTGTGTGTTCATTCTGATCCTCAATATTTTACATTTTATAACAGACTGAAAAAATGTATGATGAAATGAAATATACACAGATGAAAACACAGATTCCCGGCTGGCTCTACTCACAGTGAAAGCTATTCTTTCTTTTCCAATAATGAATGTTACGAGAATGACCCATCTTAGCACTCTATGACTACCCTGTATTCAGAACATAATCAGCTCACTTTCCTTTTCTTTTTTTCAGGGGAGAGGGGGGACCCTCAACAAAACTGGCTGCACAATCGGTTCAATTACCACACAAAATCGATTCCACCCATCGTGTTGAGCTGGAGTAAGTTAGTCAATCCTTTTATTCCAGGTTGTTCAGAAGTGCCTAGTTTGATTATTGGGCTGAAGAATGGCTTCGTGTGCATGCGTAAATGGTGATCTCAGCCTGTTGTGATTGTTGTGTGCATCTCATGCATTCTACCTCCACTCCCACTCCCACCCCACGCACCTCTCCCTCCCACCCACCTCTCCCTCCCACCCACCTCTCCCTCCCACCCACCTCTCCTACCCCCATTCCCTCCACATCCCACCCCCATGCTCTTCCCCTCAGTCAGCACAGATATTATTTGTTTGTTTTCACCTCCCACAGTGTTCTCATGCCCTTTCAAAAAAAAAAAACATGCAGTCAAAGAACGGGCAAGTTTTCTTAGAACATGACACACATTCTCAAATGACACATCTGGGACTGTGTGTACATGGTACATTTGTTGTGAAATATTAGAATCACCCATCTTGCTCGACTCTTTTAACAGGTTCCACGAATGAGAAGATAGTAACTCTCAGACCTGTACAATACGCAGCCATTTAATAACTTTTTATTGATTGCCGATCGTACACTATAACCGTCTTTCGAGACTAAAATAATTCTTCGCTCGCAAAAGGACACCGTTAGATAGAGTTCGCAGATAGATACGGCTCTATACTTTCAGTTTTGCAGCCTTAAATTTATTGAACCAATGCTGCCTGCTGCCTTTTTTTGCAAAACACTGGACTGTTTTCCCCCTAACTTTCCATTTCTCTTGCATAACTCCTAGCACATTGGTTTGTCTAAAACTGATGTATTACTGAAACTAATGTAACACACTAATAATTTTTTCTAACCCACCGGTAGATGACAATGTCCTCATGCTTAATCAAAGTTGATACCCAGAGCCGAATAATCCAGCAGTCTTTTTTTTTCCTTCACCGAAAACAGTGTCAAATAGAGAGGTCCCGGGGGTACATAGATAGTCGAGTTATCAGATCAGAACACCTACCACGCCCGCCCCCCTCCCCTTCCCTTCTTTTTCTGCTTCAGCCCAATTTTCCAGCTGATGTCTACAACCCTTGGTTCAAGACGACACCTGCCCCATCACTCTCCTCTTCCCCACAGCACTAGGAACACTGGTTGATTTCAGAAACCAAACCCCACGTCCTCACCCTGACCCCCCTCCACCCCTTCCCCCATGGACCTTCAAGTAGTCACTTGCAGCCTCCGCAGCCATCACCATAATAACATAAATCAAGAAGCCATTTATCCATTCATCGAAACTAACCTGTTCGCTACCAATCGATCCACTCCTTATCCACTCCCTATCCACCCCCTATCCACTCAGACATTCAACAGAACAGTGCAAAGAGCCACAATCACTAAATGACAATGGACAATTATCTGCCGGAATGGACAATAGACATCTATCCCTCTTTACAGCATTTACTTCTTTGAACATGAGACTTTACTATCCCTTGGGAGGCCAACATACCCAGGTGTTTACCATTAAATCAGCCTTGCCTATGATCGTTGTGGACGGATGTTTTCAGGAAACGATTCTTGCCCGAGAGAAGCTTTGCAGCCATCGCCTTTGTTACCGAAGCGGTGTTCTATGATAATAACTTGAGCAGAGAGGCTTAGGTGTTCTCTTTGGGCATTGCGGTGTTATTGTGCAAGACGGCGGGAACTGTACATTTCAGATATTATCTTGTTGTTACTGCAAATGGAGTGAATGTTGTTCAACAAAATGAAAACAATCAACTACCTTCGCCCCGCCGTCCTCATCCAGGGCCTTCCCCCTATTCCTCACAGCCCTCCCACCCCCCAGGGATGATGGTTGAAGTAGTATTCCCTGCAGAAGGGATGTGAACAACATGTTACAATGGAGTGTTGCTGTGTTGATTGGATTCATCTACCTACGTATCTACTGTGACTCGCCTGTAACTAATCATAACTAAAAACTAACTTCGAAACTAAATTGCATGTGGTAAGTGCTGTATGTGAGCCATGGTCATTCCCTCATACTTTCCCCATTTGTGTGAGTAGGCGAGAACCCACAAGCAAATAAATGGTGCACGATAATGGGTCGTTGAAGGTCACACCGCGGAAGCGATGAACTTCAAACCAGTGATGTTTACATGACTGTTTGAGAGCCCACACTATTTCCAACAGACTGTCCTATGTAAATATGCATAGGAAAGGGCTATGCACATACAGTGTGTGTACTTTTGATACTCTCGAGAATCTGTCCCAACAATGGGGGTTGCGTAGTCACATGCGATGCATACTGATTGCGGTCGGCAAAGATTGCAACGGCGTCAGCACGCCTCGAAGGGAGCAACCATCCAAACACTCTGAGCTATTACCCCTGCTCATCGGAGAATACTGAGCATATACTCTCACTGTCCGAGCGCGGCTCTGACCACTCAAAAAAAAAAAGAGTCAGCCCTGGTTAGCTGTGAGTCGCACCACCCTTTTCTGAAGATGTCGTCTAATCAGCGATAGTTACTAACTGGAGCATCATAGCTTATGTTAAAGCACGAACCTCTTCAACCAAGCTCGTAACCAGACATGCACCTAGTGTAACACTATACAGAGGAATACATGTGGTTGGTGTCAGCTCTTAGAGGTTATAAGGAATGTATCTCAGTATCTCTCATTTTGACTGATTCGGTCAAATTTAGGTGAAGTTTAAAAGGTCTATTCAGGCTTTGGAATATTCGGAAAAATGAGTATTGATGATATTGAAAATGAATACCATCGTGCGAGACTCACTACAAGAAAACTTCCGTCAAAATTACAGCACTTCAAATCATTTCTATTTTTGGAGAAATGGTGATCAGTCTGCGAACTTCCAAAGAAGCCGGCTAGCCACAACAATTGTATATGTTTCGACACTGGGACCTATTCCACGAAATTACCATTTTTGACCCAATACTATCGTTTCAACAGATTTTTTCCAATTGTGTATTCATATCAGTCAATACAATAGATTACTACAGTATGAGTAGCTTCGTGGCTGGAAAGGAGGACATGAAATAAAGGCTGAATGGAACTTAAACAGAACGTCAACACACTCATGCATATTATATGAACAGAGTTCAATCAGTACAAGGTGGTCACTGCTTGACTGATGTTGTGACATGGTATCAGTGGTGTAGTTGTTTTTTTCACACAGTAAACAAGGTAATAAGCAATTGACCACTGCAACAGTTTTTTTTTTTTTCTCAAGATTTCCAGATCTAATGTGGTTGAGTAACTTTTTCCAACAGGTACACCATGTTATGCCATGGGCAACCCCAGAAACTCGGCCCATTGGCAACCCCAGCCCACAGAGGACATGACTGATTGAGGTACACCCACTAAGTGGAAAGTATAAGGCGTAGGTAACCCTTCCATCAAGACCAGAGGAATGTCGCAAAACTCATGTTCAAGTCAATTAGCACCTATTCAAAGAATTTTCAATTTTCAATATCTTTAAAATGATACCAAACTGTCTTGTGTAGGCTGTCTCTATGTTAAGTCAAGGAATATAACATTTCCATATACTGCACCAATATATAGGCAAATATATATAGACTTCCATTACAATTCAAAATTGTTGCAGCGATTTGAATAGAAAAAGAGTCACATACATATCTGACAAAAACTCAAGGGAAACCCATGTCCCACTAAATTGTCAGCTAATTAGGAAAAGATGACATTTTTTGGTAATGAACAGCATCCCCCCCCCCCCCCCCCCCCAAAGAAAAAAATGGCCTATTACCCCTTGGTGTTATTCACCCTCAAGTTGAAGAAACACTAAATGAAACAAGAACAATGGTGCTATAGCTCAAATCAATGTAATGACTGCTGCTTCATCCCCATAATAGCCATTTCCACCAAATTTTCACAAATTGGTGACCCATGACCTAAAATTCCCAAAATCCCACCATTACTGGTCATTGACCCCCAACATGGGAAACACTGAATACAGCAGTAATCAGTAATTATTTGATAGAAAATCTTACCTCCCAGAGAGGCTGGACTGGGACCCGGGGTCGCCGCCTCTGCTGATGGCTGCGGCAACAAGGTTTTGTCCATGCAACATCGCTGTAACAGGAAGGGGAGACAGATAGTGGTCAATGCTAGTGGGGGCAGCCATTACTGTAGACAGGGGGACGGGGGGAGAGGAATTCCTGCGGACCTCGATTCAAGTACTGAGGCCCAGATCACCTGCTGGGGACGGGGCGTATCGTGACGGACCGTTGGGGGACACCACGTGTAATTGTCTGGTGGTAAATCTTTCGCGCCTGTGGTGCGAACATATGCAGTGTGGGCAGCTACCAGGCTTCATTGTATAAACATAGCTCTGACGGGCCAAATTTCCTGATATCATTGTCCTGTGGGAATTAACACTTCCCTTGGTGAGCCCAGTGTCACTGTATTTTTCCCGTCAGCACACAAAAACTCCAAAGAAATATGGAGTCAGATTGAGAATCATGCAAATGACCTACTATGAATAATAATAATAAAATCCAAAGGTACATCTGAGTATAAGAATGAAAGTTTGAATTTTCCAAGATCTAGGATTCCAAAGTTTGTCATAACGTGGATTGGAATATTCATTATTCCCAAAACATCAGTTGCAAAACTGGTGAATATTCAATCTCCTGAAAGTTAGTGGTCTCTCATGACTGTAACAATTGAGGAGTCGAAAGTAACTCATGACTATAAACAAAATAGTGATGTAATCATGAATATTCACCATCCAGAAGACAGTGGCAGGGAATCAGGAATAAATAAGAGATCTGAAAGTCAAGCCAAGTATATATTTCCATTACAGTATAGAATGTAACCATAAATCCACTAACAAAGAATATCTCGTTGTAGTGCTCAGATTCGACTAGCTCTTTTCTAACAACTGTTTGATCCAGGCAGACTACGGCAGCATTACAAAGTTACAAATATCGAGGTAATCCTGATATTTTCTTTGCAAATAAGAAAGACGGAAACTAGTAAACGCGAACCACCACTCCTCAAGCGTTCCAACCCAAAAGATATCGTGGGGTTTTGAAAAACAAACAAAGTTTCTCACCCAGAAGCAACTTGAGGAAGGAAATTGAACAAGGTGATCGATTTCAATCAGACTGCGACGGAAGGGTGGATGTTGTCGTAATAGTACGTGCCTCAAATATATCCATTTATTCCCAAAGGCAGCAAAAAATGGGATCTGCATACATTTTGCAAAATTTCATGTGGTATCAATGAGACCACTCAATAATGTTTCCTTGTGACTACTCTTCCGCTCACCTACACACAGGAAATTGTGGCATCGTAAGTGACAATTATGAACTAATATAAAATCGATATTTTAAAAGATCACTTTACTTTGCACTTGACACAACACCTTGAAAGAATTAACACAACACAGGCAGGGCACTAGTACAAAATCACAAATCTCCTCCGGAGCCCTTTATTCGGACGATCGATCAGAGAGCTTGAGAGCCTGCAATAAATTCCTTGACTATCGGGTTCTCTGAGGCCACGCGAATGTAATAATAATGGATGGATACAAAACCCTTCGTCAAGCACCTTTCAAAACATCAGTCACCGAAACCGGTGGACCACTAATAAAATAATCGACGCACTCCCCCACGATCCCGGCACAGACAAGCGAGGTATTCCAATTACAGCCTGCCTCGTTCAGTATAAGGCTTCCGATCACGACCGGTGAAATATAGCATCTGATGTTCCCAATTCCAAAAGCTGTGACATTACAAAAATCCTGAGGTTGGAAGACTCACATTTGTCCCACAAGAGTGACAACAACATACAAATGGGATTAACAGAAGCCACTAGAGCTCATCTCCAGTAAGCAGCCATGAGGCAATTCCTCCAATAAAAAATGTTTCTCCCCATTTGCTGAGATTCATACAGATCAATCAACAAGATCAGTATCACTAGAGTTGTTGCATGGGATTCCAACCAACTGGGGTCAGGAAAATCCATTTGTCCTAAAATTTGTGGAATCCATCAATTGCGGAATTGTTCGAAATTCACGTCTATTAATACATCTGTAAAATTGAAATGAAATATTACAACTCTAATCACTGAATGTATTAATGTGAACTGATGGTTTCCAATGTTCTATTGAATGCAGTGGAGGAGCATGTTAGGGCAGAAGAAAATTTCGAAACAGTCAACTGGAACTTTCGGATAATTTCTAATGGATACGAAAATCCATTCCGATAAAAAAAAAGAGGTTTTATTCCTGAAAAAGTTGATGGTGAGCGAAACTCCACTGTGGTTCACAGTTTCTATAATGTAGAGGTCAACTCTCCAGAGAAGAACTGGTTTGAATTTATTGTTCCAAAGAAGCTTTAACACAACAACCACAGCCAGAAACATAAACAACTTGAAATTAAGTTTCATCTCGGGGGAGTATCAAAGGACAAGGGAAAACTCAGCCGAGGCAACCGACACCACAACGCTGCCCACTTTGCATTCCTCTAAAGTGCAATTAGACAACCTGTCTTCAGCTCATTGCACAACTCCTTATTTATGATGTCACGCAATGGATAACCGAGAAAACAAGATTGAAGTTCATCCGTTGCGTAAACTTTGCAATCTCCCATAGCGAAACACAAACATGCCTCCGCAGTCGACCACACTCTCGGTCCTGATTTACACTAATAACGGAGACAGGCTCTACTGAACGATCCGACAATCGAGACGCGACAGGCGGAGGAGGGACGGAGAGAGCCTCGGAACGTGAGTGCGGAGCGCCGTTGCGATTTACCTCAATCAACCGCGGCTACCGTGTGTAATGAGACGACGGTGGCAGTGAACTTGAGGAGGAAATACCCCTCCGGCTATGGCTCTACAGGGATAGGGGCCAATAAAATTACAGACAATTAGTGGGGCTTTAAAGCAGGGACTGCATCTCGAGCACGAGAGCGAGACAGCCGAACAAGTCTCTGGGAATTTTGGCTCGAGTCATTCGATAAATAATAACACTTATTACGGTATGGACTAGAAATTACTACTGGGAAAGATTCTCAGAATTGTGGGTTGAAATGATTTTTTTTTTTTCTCTATAGGAGTATAAGTTACTCAACCTTATCAATGGAATGCATTAGTGTAGTTAACTCATTCCCGGAACAATACAGATAAATTGGTGAAATGGTACTCAATGGTATTCAAGGTCACATGAAATGGCAGGTTTAGATAATGGTACTTAAAGGCTGTCATGGATCAATATTTGCACAAAATTTGGTATCCCGGTTTTTGATCAGCTGCCTGCTTGATGTGTTATTTAGTGTACTTAAACAACTGAATAGGAGATGGGAGATATTCCAATATGACCCAAATTCACTTGATTTTTTTAATGATTGATCTGATAGTACTGGGGAAAGATCTCTTGTAGTTTCCTTATAATTGTTTTATGAAATCTTCAGGGCATCCAACAACTCGATGAATACCGAAAAGTAGAATTTTTCAAGAATGGTGAGCTAAACTATACAGAATTAGCAGTGTAGCTGTAGGCTCGAGTAAGACACGCACCACATTTCCGTTCTTAAAATTGGAAATAAAGGTACGAGAATTATTTCAATTTAGTTAATATTTGGCTCGGAGTTCACTAATTAGCTTAGGACATATCTGTGAACTGATTTTCTGGTAGGGCGTCAGGATTAGCCTCAATTCCCGAAAAGAAGAACTGTTCGATTGTGCAATAGTTCAACGTTCCTATTTGGCAGAGAAATACTTACCTTTGTGGTAGTCGCGTAAATTAGCCTTTCAGTGTAGTGGTCCCCTATTGACCTCTTGCCTCTGGCTTACCAGGGGGTACTATAGTTCACATTATCGGGTAACCCCTACCACCTGCGTTAACTCTAGATATTCATCCATGACCACCTTTAAACCCAAACCCCCCCAAAAAACCCCCCCCCCCCCTGGTTAGACCATCTGATTTAAAGAGAGGTGCAAAGACACAACATCCCCAAAGTTATTCTGTGTAGGTAGTAAATATGCTATATTCGTACTTATCTAAGACGTAAATATGTGGATTCCAATTCACCAAGGACTTCTACGTTAACTGCTGATCTACGTTGTGTGTGAACTGATATTCCACTGGCTCAATGAGTTCGTCTAAGGTTCATAGACTGCTCACAGTTGGCAACAGTTCACTTCTGCCCACCTCTTTGTATTGCTCATGTAAGAGCATAGAACAGTGTTACTCCGAGGCTAGAAGCTGGTGGAGTTTTCCGACTGTTAGGAGCCATCGAGACTCACAAGCAAGACAGTAATCTCCCCCCCCCCCCCACTCTTTCGGACAGCCACACAGAATACCGGAGACTCTTTTGTGGCCACTCACTTAGGGACTTCTGACAGCAATGTGCGAAGCAGCCAGCAATCCCCTACTGACTGCCTCAAAATATGTTATGTCTAATTTTCAGTGGGAACTGATTCATGGGGAGATGATCCACTTAGGTTTGTAGCTAGATCAGAGGTGACCCCCCTCCCCTCCCTTATAAAAGTTGACTAGAAGAGGTGAAACTGCATCTCAGATAGTTGAGTCGCTGGTTGTTATTGACATTGATCATCAATCAATTGTCAGATCAGGCACCTCCCCCCCCCCCCCCCTAGGCTGTAGGGCTGTGAAACAGACCTGCTACATTCCATTCCTGTCATAGGTGGCCACCCAAGGGGAGAATTGTACTGTCTCACAATATGAAAATGCTATATAGTATGGAATTACATGGCCACCCTATCCCAGTACATTTAGTTCATTTTTTTTTTTTCTGCTGGCTTATGCTCCATGCAACTTTTCTTCACCATGTCTGTTTTATACATATGTCACCATAGAGGAGCCCAAAATGCAAGTAAACTTGATGAAGTCTATTGATTTCCATATTTCAGAGGAGCCCAAATGCAGGTAAACTTGATGAAGTCTATTGACCTTCATATTTCTGCTCCCTTCATTTTTCTGCACCCTTCCCTACAGGCAATTGTTTTCTTATGCCAGTGGTTGGCACAGTTGGTAGAGCGTCCGAATATATATCGTCACCGTGTAGGAGCACAAATTTAGTTTAACTTGCTGAAGTCCATTGACAAGCCATCTTTTGTGCTCCACCTTTCTCTTAGGCGATTGTCTTCCCATGCCAGTACTAACATAACCCACACACTATGTCCGTTTTGAATGAATGTTATCACCAGAGGGGCAAATTGCCGCTAAACTTGCAGAAGTCTGTGGACATGCCATATTTTGTACTCCATACTTCCCTACATGCGAATGTTTCCCTATGCCACACACAGGTTTTCATTTCGTATCCAATTTTGTACTATTCCCATCACTTTGACCATTCTCTGGCTTTTCCCCACCTATTTTTCATTTTTTTCATAATACAATTTGTGTGCCAAATTGTAAATTGTTTAGATGCCTGTTGCACATTTATAGACTGAATGCCATTCTACTATTATCATTATTCCTCATGTCTCTGCTACTGCTCATCACTTGGAATTACCCACTCTCTACTGTCTGACACCAAAGGTCAATTGAGAGCATGAACAATCCTCTCCCATAACATAACAGTTCAAAACAAAACGAAGAATCGATGGGGAATCAGCAGCGAGGTATTGACCTGGAATTTAATCAGCGCCTAATGAAGTCTTCCAGACCCTGTCAAAACACAGTGCTCATCCGAGCATACTTTACGGTCAGAGTAAAACCAACGCTGTCGAAGCCATCGATGTCGGCAATCTGTTGACCTGTTCTCTCACCTGGCACTGTTAAGTGCCCGAGACGTCACGCAGAGCTCGGAGGCGTGACCGATCGGATGCATGGTCACGTCCATCGCACACTTAATGAAAGACTGCCATTCAGGGGCTCCCAATATTTGCAAATTCACCATTGCGGATTTGAGGGCGGATTGATTTATTTGAGGGCTGCATGGTTAGGGCGATTCCGTTCAGATGCATTTGTTTCATATCGGGTCACTGAACTTTTGAAGTGGATTATTAAGTCAATCTATGCCATGTCCGATAGATAATACTACCAGTTATTGCATTCTCATCAGATTCAACAATTGAGAAGTTGATACACCTGCCTCATCATAGCAAAGCTACGTGCCTGTCATAAAACATGTTTCCCCTCTCCTGAATCCAACCGTCTCACACAGAACTTTTCCGAAGGCGGAAATTTATAACCCATGATTTTTCGCTATTAATCAATTTTCATAACTTTTGCTTCCCATACATATCACCCCGACAGGCCTTTCATAAACCCAGTCTATCTGATACTGTGACATAATTAAAAAGCAATCTACTATATTATTCCTCAATTATTTTGTTGTCAAAAGTCCGAAAGAAGATCCTCTCGCTAATTCCAGGCCGGCGTGTTTGCATCAGACGTCACGGATAGGTAAACTGAAGCCACAGTACACGGCAAAATATCAATGACCCCAGAGATGGGCACTAAACATAGTTATACTGATGCTCTGATAATAAGGACGGGGAAGCCGGGTCGATGCCCACTGTCTAGGATGAATTTCTGTGGTTGGCTAATGGCTACACTAACCGATATCCTCAACTCTGACAAATGATATATCAGCTACAAAACAATGCCACTAGCCAATCAGCTTGGGGAGCAGCTGGGAAAGCTCACTCACGATGACATTAACGAAAAATCCAAGCAATGAATTGGCTTAGCATGATGATTGCTGAGGAAAAGAGGAAGGTTTGTGGCAGAGGAGTCCAGTCCTTTCTAATTGATGAGCTGCCAATGAAGGTGGTTGTCGTACAAGCAGTTTGAATATAGACCAAGTCATCATCATCATTGCATTACCTTGAAAAGTGGGACTTGAAAATTGTGACATATACAGGCCAAATTTGCAAACACAAATTGACGATCTTGGTTGCCACCAAACAATTGAGTGATGCAATATTCAACAAATTGAGTGGTGCAGTATTCAAGAATGAATCAACCTGATCACAACAAATGATACCTATATTTGACTATCCAGATATCATTAATATTCATGAGTAGATCTACCTAATCATGACAGTTGATACCTATATTTGACTATCCAGATATCATTAATATTCATGAGTAGATCTACCTAATCATGACAGTTGATACCTATATTTGACTATCCAGATATCATTAATATTCATGAGTAGATCTACCTAATCATGACAGTTGATACCTATATTTGACTATTCAGATATCAGTATTATTCATGAGTAGATCTACCTAATCATAACACTGATACAGACATGACCATTCAGATACACTATTCATATTCTGAGTAAATCAACCAATAATATGGTAATAATGAAAAAATGTGACAATTCAAATAATGAACCATTTTGGCACTATTATTTTTCATAAGTTATCAATCGACTGCAAAATTGTCAGAGATGAAGACAAGTCGCACTTGTGACTCAAGATTAAATAATACTGGTGACTAGCCCATAATCGAGTGACTTATTCCCATTGAGTTCACACAGCGACTTGCCTGAAGTGGCTTGACTTGCCACTATGTTTTGAGTCAATGAGACTCTACTTCAACAGATTCTGGTGACTCGGCCCCCATCTCTGGTGTGTGTGCATTTGCATGACAATTTGGATGTAATTATTATTCAAAAGTAAATCGACCTGAGAATGATGAGTGCTAGTTGTGACCATTTGTATATCACCATTCATGAGCAAACCCTGGTATGAGCAATGATGCATATTCATATTAGGCCTGTAAAGAAGAAATTGTGACTGACTGATGGGTGACATTTCATAAATATTCATGAGTGCATTAATGAAAAGATGCAAAGTAAAGAATGAAAAAGAAATATGTAAAGGATGAAAATGGTAATAGCAAAACGGCAATGACTATGTTACAAAGGGAAGAAAAGGGGTAATACCTTTTTTCAGATATTGATGCATGTATAAATCTTAAATTTGGTTCATATAATCTATGGAAGTGTCACGTCACAATTGATAAATTGCTTTGAAACTCATTGGTAGTATGGCCGCCGAATCTGATCTAGTTTCTCGTATTATCTACAGTAATTGTCGATCGAGTTGATACAGTAATCAAAGTGGACGAATGCTTACATCTGTATAGTCTAACAACTTCCTAAATTTTCATTTCAACATGGACCGCTGATATTACTATTTTAATGTTCCACACGGTACTAAATAAAGTTTTTCCAAAATGGAAGAGAACAAGTGATGAAATTGATTTCTTTAAACTGAGGGAATCAGTTTTGGAAGAGAACAAGTGAAGAAGTGGATCTCTTTAAACTGAGGGAACTAGTTTGTTCTTTTTGGATAATGAGTATCCCATGGGTCATCCAAAGACCAGTCAACTGTTTCAATATTTTTTAAATATATGTTTCTCTATTATTTAATCACTCTTTGCCACTTGAAATAAAGCACACTAATGCTCCACACAGCCACAATACTCAGCCTCAATGAGCATGACCAAGGGATACCCCATTCATGTTAGAGCACACTTCACAAAGATGCTCTCTGATGTGCTGCTATTGTTTAAAATCGATTGGTGTCTATGTTCGGGTTTAGAGATTAGATTACATTAGGATGGGGTTAGCATTATTCAATGGGGTCATTTTTTGTTCCAAGGTGACTCAACCCCAATCCCATTAGCTTTTCACTTATACCATACATATTCACTGCCTAATGTATGCAGTGCGCTCACAAGATCGGAAATGATGGCAATATTATATCAACTCAGGTTCTCAGTTAAATTCCATCATTTCAATATCTCCGTGCCTCCGATTGCTGGCAGATACTGATGATCGCTGGTATCCTGCCACACTGTGCCCTAATGAACTTATCCAAGATTTATTTTGTTATTATTTTCCCGCGTAGCTGAACATTGAACAACATAAATTTAATGCCTTATTTCCTGACGCAGCGACATACTGGTGCATGATGTTAAGTACTGCGACCGCGCAACCGAATGTACTGTCCATGCTTGCACACTCAGAAATGAACCCTTGGGCAGGCCTCACGATGTGTATATGATTCCAATGGGACAAAGGAGACCCTGTAAGGAATCGTGTTACCGCCGTCAGCTCTTACTCATCGGTAACCTTTGTAATGTAGCACCATGCTACTGAACAGTCGGATTCCGTATGATAAGTCAGTCATAAGCTGACTGGCTGCCAACGATGCTTCCAGTTTTAAGGAGTTGACGAGCCATGTATTCAAAGGGATGGTCCTTTTACATATAGGTGGTATCATTGAAATGTTGAGATACATGTCGCTAGGACATAATTTGACGCATTTTTTTTTCCCCTTCCTAGCTATCAATCCTACACTCGAATCCAGGAGAGAGAATTCCAAAAGCTTAATTTGATGCTCTTCTTCATTTTTTTTTAAGAGGAGAAGCAGAGAGCCAATAATAATCATTGCACCAGAGAGTCAATCAGGGTTATTGGTAAGGAATGGAAATTGTGCGGGCGGGGGAAAAAACAGTGGTGGTTATATACAGTTATTATAGAGTATTTACAGCATGTCAACATCTATGGGTTCATTATGTTTTTATAAAATTTTGTGTATTGAATAAGTACACCCAAGAATAACAGCAGTTATTTACTTCAACTTCACAAGGGGTTGACATGATTGGACTGAAAGCCACTCACAGGATTTATGTTCCAGCAACTTAATGCAGTGGGATTTCCAATTATTCAATGAACCTGGGGTAATAGCCGGGGTGTTGAAACATGCATTTTAACTTTGTTCACCTCGTATCAGCCTCTTCACTCATATGTTCAGGGATGACTCCTTCAACCAATCAGTGTTTTGTCTAAACACACGCTGTGTGACTTGGTTCTGCTCGCTGTCGAGCTGTATCATGGGCGGTGCTAGTGGTGGCGGTGCGACGTCAACCTTTGAAGTGTGCAATCGACAATCTTCTTTTTTACTAAATTAGGGGAAACAGACATGCCTGCTGGAAAAATTACTTTAATGATTTGATTTGACTTGGTTTATAACAACCTCCACCTAGTTCTGGCATACTTAGATTGATATTCTTTTTTAATTCCCCATTTGAAGGATTCATATTTTTTCGAACTCTGGCGGCGATACCAAACGGCCGCAATACACGTGCGCATGAGCTAAAACAGTTGCTTAGGTTCATTTTAGGCTCAACTGCATCAGTCTATGATACATTCCCATTTTCGGTATTGTTAAAAGTTATTGAAATCTTCTGTAACATTTTGACCGAATATGGGGCATCTTCGCGGATCTATGTCGGGTTGCTCCCCGTCCTATCAACGCCCCCGTGTGCTACTGATGACTGACACATACGTCACCTGAATCGTAATAAGCAAAATCCATTCTTTGGGATTGTCCAAACAAATTCCTGCAGATGAATATGTTGGTAGGTCTTTCGACCTAGTAGGGTCTATACTAAAGAGTTATAGCCTTATTTAGGAACGGCTTGCTTATATCGTCTGCTTTAGCAAGCTAGGGGTCCTAGAAGGAACCATAATGACAGTCAATAAGATCTTACAGAACGTCTTTTACAATTGGGAAACACAGGCTTGGGAGTTTGAATCAACAGTTACGGAGCGAAGGATCATCATGGCATTTCATTACATCAACAAAATGGTTTTTCGATAAGAACCCATCATTTTCTTGAAAAGCATACTCACAAATATGTAAGTTTCCTGATCAGGAGGTTTGCCTCTAGTTGAATTTATGTCGTATATTTACTGGAAAATGAGTCCAAGTGGCACTGCTCATGGTGGCGCTGCTCATAAGCGGCTAAATCGCCCTTTCCACTCTCTCCATTGAGACTATCGCTGCCAGTAACCAACCGTTTCCAACATTCTTCCCTTCCGAGGGCTGTGTTCACATATTTCAATCACACCATTTCAGGGTAGTTTCGCCCTATAATATATATATCCTTCTTCTGTGCAATATCCATTCACTTCGATTCCATACATTTAGCCTAGCTTCATCCTTTTGTCATCTTCTGTCCTCTCGTCATCCTCTCGCATTTAATGACTCCCTTTCACTTTAGAGAGCTGTATTGCCCTTTGCTCGAGCTAAATGAGTTTTTTTAGCTGAATTGGAATCGAATTGAATCCGAGTTCCCCATGCACACCACATGCTTGCCATAAGCGAATGCTTGATATTGCTTGAAGCTTGATTTGGGCCTTGAATGCTTGACTGCCTTGATATTGCTTGAATCTGAATGCCTTGTATTGCTTCGAATGCTCGGGTTGTCTTTGCAAAACCGCAGAGATGACACTGCCACCAGAAACACAGATACATTATGATAAGAGCAGCAGGAAGGGTGGCTAGGAGTTTTCTGTGCACACCCAAGAATGGCCATTTATTGTAAGGAGTTTGTTGAAGACCCAAAGATCCAAATTCACCAGACACTCCCGAGCAAGATGATTGAAATAACAGCAATTACAACAGGCGTGCCTTGGAACGTAGTGCCAACATGGGTGCAATTACAATGACTACAAGGCAATTTTATGAACGGGTCCAATGCGTGGGACGCTCGAAAAGTGCAGTGGGGGAGGGGTGCAATTGGCCGTGGAGAATTAAATGAAAGGGGGAAGTAGGTGGACCAATAACAACAGGGGGTAATACTGGGTAGTTAAGGTACTGGAACCAATGTTTTTTCAAATTTACATATATATAATAAAAAAAAAAACAAACATTTTACAGCCCCTTGATCCGGTTATGTGTTATCTATTATAAGAGTTAAGGTTGATGAAATCACAGTAATAACTGATTTTTATTTTATTCCTTAAAAGTAAAAAGTGCAAGTTTAGTTTTTGTTTTCTTACCAATTCGGGTGAAGTTTCAATTGTCCTGACAAGAATTTTTGAAGGTTGAATTTTTGCATTGAGCAGGTAAGTTGCCTTCGCTGTGAGACATCACATATTTTCACACCAAGATCAGTTTGGGCTGATTTTGTCATTCTAATCAAAAGGAACCCAATCTTCAAGTTACGTTCAGCACTTCATTGACCTTCAATATTAATTACTAACACAATTTTCTAGAATAGAGATAATCAGTACCGGACAAGAGTTAATGGAGAGATTAGGGGCTCCCAAGTTTCTGCCATAGTTTTAGTGGGAGGTACAAGAGACATAAAAAAAGGTATCGGTATAATATAACGAGGGTGACTTATGGGGAAGAATTGACTAGAGAATCAATAGTCTGCATGGGGTGAATGAAGAGTTTTTAAAGAGGTCAATTTATGAAATTACAATTTGACTTGATGATTGTGTAGGGAGATGTCGGTTCTTTTTTTTTTTCTTCCGTTACGAATGGCAATGGCTGGAGGAATAATAGGTCCATTGGCGTAAACTTGCATGGGAAGAGGTGTCCTTTAGATTAGGAGATTGACCAACAAGTTAAATGCAATATATGATAACAGAGTAGTTAACAGAAGTTCAATCTGTATTCTGGTAATTGACTAAACCGATGATTTAGGGAAGAGACACCTGCAATCTGCCTCATTCCTGAATTCATTATGGGAAAATGGAGGCACAGGAGGGGCTTGTAAGCCTGCCAGAGATTGGAGTGCCATCAATTTAGAAGGATGACAGGTGAACAGGGATATAGGGGAGGGGGGGGTGGGGGATAGGAGGTCCGGGGAGGCAACCATAGACTATTGGACTACTGGTACAATTCCTTTCAGTGCCAATTCTTGGTAACAGGTGGGTTCGTGAACACTTGCTCAATTTCTTCTGCGATCAGTGGTCCGTTTTATTTACTTAAGTGATGTTCCACCAAACCTGACCTCCAGAGAGCAATTGCCAGTTAGCAAATAACAAAGAACAGACCGATTAAGGCCGAGACAAATTCGAGTGAATTCATTTGATTTGATCCACATTTTGCATTTGTTTCTGGATTAAAAGGCCTTTCTTTTTCATTCTTTGAGTTCGCCCAAGTTTTACCACCAATAAGGGTCCATTGGCTCCAGCTTTGTGGCAAAACTCTGTAGATTTGAACATTGTGTACATTTTTCTTCTCGCAGATGAGTTATTATAGTGGAATAGCCTTCCTGTAAATGTTGTTTTCTCTAAGCGTGTGAATGTGTTCAAGACGTTGATTTATTTCTCAAGATTTATGGGCAAATTTCTTTTAGGCACCTGGTTTATCTTCTTAGTTGGGTTGTGTGGCCGTGGGGTCTTCCCAAGGATTTTCCTTCCTTGACCCTTTCTCACTAAACTAACTAGATCGCCTTCAAGATCCGTGACCTAACTGCTAAAAAATCCCTGAGCCTGTAATTGTTGAGTACATCGAGACATCTCAAAATTGAACTCCATGAGATCATGATCTCCACATCGCCACTCAGTTCCTGTTAAGACGATGATATAATTCCTGCTTCTCCACTGGGCCTTCATTACTTTCGGCCAGTGCGCCCCTTTCCTGTAGTCCTCTACTCTGTATCAACGTCTTGTCCATATTGTAATTTCGCTCCCAATATCGAAGCGCTAACTACAACAGATCACTGATGGATAACCCCCGCTTGAATATTTTGATTTTTCGATCATGGCTGCGCCATCGAGGATCTACCGTTCCAGCATTTTTGACAATTTAACAAATGGCTGAAAAATAATATCTTCCACAAAGAAATCTTGCAAATTTGAGAACAAGACGTTGATACAGAAAGATTTATGGTGGCGCAGTGCAGAATGAATGCCGGAAAAAAAGCCATCAGGAAAAATTGGAAATATACGACGTCTTAACACAAGACTAATCCTCCACTCTGCTGCAACTCCGCCGATTAAAAAAACTATGAATAGATTAATTCAAATTCAATTTTGTTATATCCCCTGACTACTTTGCGCTAAGGCTGTCTATTTTTCTGGGCCCTCGTGGGATTAATTGTTCTTAAATCTTGGAACACAAGGGGATGCCCAAATGCATTTGGATGAGTGCTACTGTGCTACATTTGAATGCATTAGTAATGTAGGGCAATCCTAAAAATGGTTGAACAGATCCGAAATTGAAAGTAAACTGGACGGAGAAAATTATTTTGGGGATAATCAACAAGAAATGTGAGGGAACGTGGGGTGGGATAGAAACTGGCCGCTTTAAGGAGGTGGTGAACTGTTAAGTGGAGTGGGTACTGGGGGAGGGGGGGGGGGGGGGTGGTTGAATGGTGGCTTAAGGGGGATCTGCATCACAATTCGTAATAGATAACTGGCCGCACAATAACCATCAGGAGGTTATAGAAATACAACCTGGGTATGAAAAACAAAAGAGAATAGACGGACCTTGGGGAACTAGTAAAATGAACGATAACAGACCAGGTGGGTGTAATTGGACTGGGGGGGGCGGTTTATTTGGGGGGGTGAGGGGGCAACGTTATGTAGACCCAATCTGTAAGGGCACTCGTAAAACATTATCATTAGAGGATACAACATTTAATTTCAAAGGGAATAGGGAAATCATTAGTGCTCGAAACAAAATGCACTCAGAAATTGGGGCAACCTGGATTCAGGAGTTGGTAACTTTGTGGTATTTTCCAGTGGTATGTTAGATGGGAATGGGGGGTTCTGGTAACCAGGTGGTATAGTCAGATAGGATGGTGAGTTTGTGGAGGCTATGGCGAAGAGCAATGAGAAATGACACAAACTTACTCCTTGTAGCGGTCCTGGTCAGGGTATTCACTACGTGGATTAGGAATGAAAGAAAACAAAAAGAGGAAAAAACAATGCACTCATCTCATCATACAAACCAAATAACGATGAGAAATGTAGAAGAAAAAAAAAGGATAATAAAGAGAAACAGAGATCTGTGTGCGATCGTGCAATAAGTGGGTGTTGTCCCTGACGATGCACTCTTCGGGTGTGGCTGGATGCACTCGTTCTATGAGAAATGGGCCTAAAGCAAACTCCTTTTTAAGTGTGGTTATAAAACCGTGTCTGGTTCCAACCAGTGTCGGCACGGGGGAAGTTAGGTCGGATGGTGGTAGTGCTACGTCCAATCCTCGTGGTGAATCGTGACATGCTGAGAAAGACTGCAACGCCATAAGCAGGAGTGGAGAAGTGGGGGGGGTGGTGAAATTGCAAAATGCAGTGCCCATTTTTGGTGGGGGGAACCTAAAAAAACGTCCTTCCACCATCTGCTCTTTTTGGTTTCTTTTTTTCCCCTTTGAATGGCTAACAAACTACTGCATACAACAAACTTCCAAACAGTGACATTGTCGTTATACTCAGCACAAACGATGAATCACTATGAGCTGTGCCTCTCCAATCTACAATGAGGAATCTTCGCTCATCATTGACTACTTTTTCTTTCAAAAAGCAATGCTGTATCATACTTTTTTATTTTGTTTCCATCCGCAAGCTTGCGGTGTGTTTTTCTTTTATAAAGAATTCATTATACTATCATTTTCCCCATATGCAACTTTCCACTTATTAGGCAGTTGAGTTAATCCCTACAGTATCATAAAATGGACCAGATTTCACCAATAAGGACATTTTGGCAATGCCAAACACATATCCTAATTCCACATTTGCCTCTAGTACTCAAACCCTTTAGTATTCCAAATGGAAGTTGACAATCTGCTTGCGATTAGTAGTACAGTTGTGTTTCCACTACCCCATGGCTACCTAACTCGTGAATTTTCCAGTCTAGTATACATGCATGACATGGCTGGTGTCCTACTGATTCAACTACATTGGTGGTATTAGACAGACCCCATTCATGAGTGGTTTACAAACCCCAGAACTAATGTAACTGGGTGATGGTCACAACCATTGTTAAAAAACAACAATAGAACAACACTAACTTTTAATATTTTGGGAATAAAATAATTTTTGTATTACTTTGTGTTTACACCCATGGCTTACCTAAATCTAGTTGGTCAATTTCGCCAATCTTTCGGGGGTACATGCATGACGTTGCTGGTCCCCTACCTGATTCAACTACATTGTGGTATAAAACCGACACCCATTCATGATTGTTAACAACCCTAACTATTTATGGGGGTGGGGTCACACTCAGTGTGAAGAAACACAATAAAAAACATCTACCCTTAGCTGTGTTTTCCTCCGCACAATGAACCCAAAAATTACTACTTACTTGGCAAATGAGTTTTATGTCAGTTGATAAGAAAATTGAACATGAAATTAATTATCCATTACTGGAAACTTTTGCATTTATGTTATAACAAACACATTAGGAATTTCCACACCGAAGCATGCCTATCTCCTGAGAAATTGTTCTGGAAGTTCACTCAAATCTTTTTCGGGTGCAATGCCACGGGAGATTTATATAGACTTTTGGGACCCCTTCCAATGGAGAGGTTTCAATGGCACCCAATACTGAAGCTCATTCGTAACCATCCTTATGGCACTAGACCACGTGCCAGAACACTGAAGGTGGTAATGATTGACACCCCCCCGCTCTTGGGCTCAAGACATATTCAATAATGCACATTCTTCAACCCTTTCCGGCTGGGTACCGGATCACCGCCCCATGCACGGGTATTGTTCCAACATTGATATTATCAACCAACAACGGTGTCTTGCATGTTTTTGCCATTAACGACAGAAGGAGGATTTCGCCTGAGGATATTGGAGAGAGGAATTTGACCAAACGCTAGTAACGAATGTACACAAAGCAAAACAGTAGTGTACCCCACAAGGGGATTAGAACGATGTGGGTTCTCCTCTGTTGTGTCGCTAGGTTTTCGAGGCCTCAATTTGAGCCCCAGTCTCATTAGCTGGTTCACGGCTCTATCCCCAAGTTGTAGGGGTGGGGATTCACTTGCTTTGCTTCAATTTTCAAACCCCTCCGCCGGCTTTGAATATTTCCCCATACGTTTTTCCATTGGGTGTTGATGAACTCGTAGAATAAAATGCTAGTTTTTTTCTTCTTTGGGGGGTGGGTTCAAGAGAGAGATCTAAAAATACAGACAACTGTCAGGACAACCAACTGATGTTCAACTGAATGGTTTAATTAAAATATTTACTGGATGGAATGGAAGACTTCAACCGACCTTGAAAAAGTTCAATCGGAAACCCGCAAGTTACAATCGGATGCTTGAAATCCTTTTCCCATTACCTTTCTGTTAAAATATATGTGATTGCTTGTACGTTGCACTAAAGGAGGGGACAATTTGTTTGGCTTACTAGTTCTCCAAACTGATTCTAACGGTAATTTCTAAGTTTAGGTGAGTCCACAAACTTGATACGAAGTCCTATTAACCCTTTTGTTTTTGGAAAAGTCCAATTCGAAACCCTAAATTGTAACAGGATGCTTGAAATGTTTTTCTCATCACCTGTTCGTGAGAATATACGTGTTGCTTGTGGGAGATTGTGCAGTGAGGGAGATGTGTGCACTAAACAAGGGGACAATTTTGTTTGGCTTATCTTGGTTCCATCCAACTGACACCGCAGTAATAATAAAGTTATGATGAGGTTCAAAGCCCATATAACAAAGTCCTATTCACCACCTAGTCCATTGGAAACCCTGCAAATTGCATCGGGGATGTTCGAAATGTTCTTCTTATACCTGTTCTGCGAGAAGCTATGTGGTTGCTTGTAGATTGCAGTAAACAAGGCGAGGATTTGTTTGGCCTAGTACTAACATCTAACTGGCCCCAATTTATAAAGCTATGAGGGTGCTAATGAAATCTGCTAAGGAATGACCAACTCCATTCAATACACAATTTTTGACTGTACATATCATTGGATGATATTTCCTCAACAAACCAGTAGATACATGTACCACATATAGAAAACAGAAATACATGCAAATAAAACGTAATCATAACCAAAAATACCTTTTGGATCTCCTTTTCCCCACTGCGCCCTCTGTGGTTCCTTGGCTCTCTCTGCGGTAGAAAAAAATATAGGTTATTGTCTGTTTTAACTCTAGTAACAATTTTTAGTGAGTGTTTAGTGCCCTACTCATGTGCTGATCAGGGACATTTCACCTATTGGTACTGCCCTTGTAGAACCTGTGTGGACTTTTGAAATTCTGTGTGACAATTAATATTCCACCTCTGATCCATATAAAATACCTTATAAACCAGGTATTGGGTTCCAGTGATTGTTAAACGATAACGCTGGAAGTCGAGACGGAAAATACATGCCTTTCCGGGCAACGGGCAAATAAGAATGGTGACCCTACGATGTGTCAATTATGCTTGGAGTTTTGGGGCGGGTTGCAAAAAAGCAGCCCCCATAAGATGGAGGACCTAGGGGCACCTTTTTTTTTCATAGTATACTCGCCGAGCAGAGGATCGAACCGAATCAAGGTGCCGCGCAAGGGATGCCGGCCTGGAAATAAATTTTTTAAGTCTTTGGTATGACCCGCCGGGGAGAACCCCGTTTAAACCCAGCCTTGAAACGGCTTTGACTTTTGGTTCACCTCGCATCATCCCCTTCCTCATATGTGCGAAAGGCCCTTTAACCAATGGGTGATTTGCCTAAACAACGCCTGGTGCGCGACTTTGTTCTGCTGCTGTCCGAGCTGAATCATGGGCGGTACTATGTGGGCGTGCGCTTCATCCAACGTGTGATTGCACAATTGGACATTCTCTCTTTCAACTAAATTATGGAACGTTCAGTCTGCTGGAAAAATTAACTCTAATCGGTCTGATTTGAATTGTTAAGACAACCTCTCTCCAACCAATTTTTGGCATATTCCTTTTTTATTTGCCCATTTGAAGGTTCGACATTTCTTATCAACCGTCGCGGCGATAACCAAACAAGCGCAATAATGCCTGCGAATAGCCGAAACAGGTGGCTTTGGTCAATTTTAGGCTTCAAATTCATCATTCTTTCGATAAATTTCTCATTTCGGTGTTGGAAAGGTTATTGGAAAGTCCTCATCACAGCTCAACGTCTATGACAAGGGTACTGCGCAACATCAGTGGGAAGAATGGTGAGACGGTTATACAGCTCTCACAGAATTCTCCAGTGCCTTGGGGGAAAACCATTCCCCGGATAAGGTAGCAAGGGTCCCAGACTCCACTTCCTGGGTAAAATACAATTAGCACCGTGCTGTACACGAGAAATCTTCTGTGTTGGGCTCACACAAAGGGTCGGGATCTGTACCGTATCTGCGTGTCATAACACCTCCGACACCCAGATTTCTGTAAATATCCTGACCTGATATGGGCGATTTTTCGCGAATCATTCAGGGTTGCTCCAATCATATCCACGCCGTGTGCTTACTGTGACTGACATCTACGTCACCTGAATCGTCATGAGCAAAATCCCAATTTTTTGGGATTTGTCGAACGCAGTCCCGCAACGATATATTGGTGATATTCCCACCGTGGATATATACCAAAGAGCTAAAGCCCCCTCTATTTTAGGAACACTTTCCTATTGTTATGCTTGAGCATGCTATGGTCACCGAGTGGAAGCCGAGGCTCTACCAACTGTGCCAACCACTCGGTTAGGAGCAGCTCATATGAATGATAATTAGAATGAACTCAAACACTGAGTTTGTGAGTGCAGAGAATTACGTGCTACCAGTCACTGGAATTTCAATAATTTCTGATTGCCCGTTAGACCAGGCTTTGTTCTGGTCTTTTTTTTTTTCGTAACAGATCAACTCTGCATGTTCATTACATGCTTACAATGTAATTAAAAAAAAGGTTATTCATGAGAACCCACTCATGGCCAGTCATGCACCCTAAATAGCTACCATTCCTAGGATATTCATTTACATTTATCATTACATAAGTCAGTAGCATTTTTGTTCGTACATGATGGCTGGTCAGTTTACCTCTTATGCGGCCACGACACCTCTGTCATTGCCTATGCTGTCTCAATTCTTCTATATTTGACCACAAACGGCCAAGCTGAACTTGAATAGCCCAAGGCCTCCACTGAACTGATAACTTTTGTTGTGCGATAGCTAACTAACTTTGCACACTTTTGGCCAAGGAGATATTATCCCCATTTTTTTCTCCATGTGGAGTGTATTGTAACAATTTCTAAACAAATATAAGTCATATAGGCCAACTTCTTTCTTTCTGTCACAATCTTTTTAGCCTATAACAATCCTAGTTAGGCTTGGCTGGCTTAGGTGGTGCTAGGAATAATGTAGACCATAGGTCTCCAGACTGAGAGTCTCAGCTGGTCACAGTAAATTCTGCCCATGATGACCAAGTTTAATTGAGGATCCAGCTGATACCTCCATGACCTTGGCAATGGCTGAAATCGGAACACCAAAGACATGAAATACATAAGTTATGTTGGTACGAACTTCCATCCAGGAGCTGAAAAATTCCCACCTCCACTCCCATTCATGATTTTTTGGCAGTGCCAACATCGAATATTCCGCTATACGAGCAAATGTATTATTATTGAAATGACAAATCAACTTCAAATGGGTCCTTAGACGAGGTTATCAGTCATTCAGCGTGTAGGTCAGTGGTGTGGACTAATAAATTTGTAGTCAAGACAAATTTTCAAACATAATTTGTGAACCTCTTGGCCTAACCAGTGCTCTGCCCAAACCGACCAACCAAGCTGAGTGCGTGAAGTACAATGAATGCCTCCTGGTATGACCTCACTGTCTCCTCAGGGCACAGAACATCCATAAAGGTGGCGTGACTTACGTCATTCTTGAGACTGAGGCTCCTTGACCTCTTCAACTTCTCCCCAGGGCTGATGTGGTATGGGACCCGCCTCTTCCCCCCCGCTTTCGGAACACAACCGCCCTCGGGAGTAGCACCATAAGTACCAAACTGCAATTGGTTGTGCACACGGCCTTGGCCTCTGATAGTTTCTGTCAAATGAATTATAAACGTAAAATAAATTCATTTGAATCACTCCTTTATTTACAATTTCCAGGACCTTCTCTTCTATTCACCGGTTTAGAGGACAAGTCCAGCCAAAAATATTTACATTGTCTATGATTGTGCTTGAAATTTATGCCCATCAAACTGGTGGTTCATGGTCCAGCATTCGGTTATAAATGTACAACTTTTTAATATTAATAAATAATCACTGTTAACTGGCTTCGTGCAAATTGGCAACATTTGATTACATCATATCACCCATTTCGAGAAAATGTGTAATAAATATGTGCTTTCCCTTATAATTGGTAATTATGACATCACATAAAGGTTGCCATTTTGCCAAAATCAGCAATTGTAGGAAATGTGAGGAGGCATATCGTCCCACCGAACATGCTATGACCCTGGAAAAAGTGATATTTGCATGATGTTTTATAAACCCAGAGAGTAGTAAATTTGCTGGAATTTCCCTTTCAAACAAATGGTTTATGAACTTTGAGGTGTTAACCCACGATTCACTTGAAATTTTCATTTGACTTTTGTCACGCAGCAACAATCACAGATGTCTAGTTGCAAGGATTATGCCGCTACAGAGAACCAGACAAAATTGGTGATGGGAGGGTGCAACTGGGTGAATTCCACTGGAAGGAAGGAAATATCAAAGGAGTTCGGAACCGAACGTCCTGGCAATCCAACTCATCGCCCTCTTTGGGGCTACCGCAAATGTATGGAATCAGAACACAGCATGGTATACGGTGAATCGTAGGGGGGCATTAGATTTATTTGTCTAACTGCCTCATTTTCAGTACAGAGAATGACTTTTCTTTGTATGACCTCAGCCTGGTGATAGCTTGCAGTAGCTAGAGTGTGCACGTATGTATGATGGTGAGTCATGCCGCACCACTGGTATTCCCACTCTCCTCGTTAGGAACATATTTTTGTTTGGATCGACCGATGAGGTCTCAACCAAACACTGAGCACACCAAGTCACTCTGCATGGGGTCATAGTAGCACACGAGCTCTGAGCCTCTTTGAAGGCTCATACAAACCATACAAACCCACCCCCTGCCCACCTCCATTCCATCTCAACCTCACGGGACGGATTCTTACCCTCTGTTCCCCCCTCCCTCCTCCCCTCTCCCCCTCACGGACATATGTCTAACTTCCCTCTCCCCACCCCCCTCCTCCACACTCTCCAACCTCGCGGGACAGATTTCTTACCGTCCCCACTCCTCCCCACGTCCTCCACACCTCTCCAACCTCACGGGACAGATGTTCTTACCTCCCCGCCCCCCCCCTCCCTCAGCCACCCTCCCTCCGCCACCCTCCTCCAACCTCACGGGAACCGATGTTTCTTTCCCCCTCCTCCACCCCTCCTCCACTCCTCTCCAACCTCCAGGACAGATGTTCTTACTCCCCCCTCCCCCCTCCCTCCTCCACACCTCTCCAACCTCACGGGACGGATGTTCTTACCTCCCCCCTCCCTCCTCCACTCCACCCCTCTCAACTCCAGTACAGATGTTCTTACCTCCCCCCTCCCCCCTCCCCCCTCCCTCTCCCACCCTCACAGGACAGATGTTCTTTCCCCCCCCCCCCCCTCCTCCACACCTCTCCAACCTCACGGGACGGATGTTCTTACCTCCACTCTCACCCCTCCATCACACATATCAACCTCACGGGACAGATGTTATTCCTCCCCCCCACCCCCTCCCTCACGCCACCCCTCCCTCCGCCACCCCTCTCCAACCCGCACGGGACAGATGTTCTTTCCCCCTCCTCCACCCTCCTCCACTCCTCGCCAACCTCAACAGGACAGATTTGTTCTTACCTCCACCTCCCCCCTCCCTCCTCCAACCCTCTCAACCTCACGGGACCGATGTTATTACCTCCCCCCTCCTCCCCCCCCTCTCCAACCTCACATGGAAGATGTTCTACCTCCCCCTCCCCCCTCCCCCCTCCCTCGCCAACCTCACAGGACAGATGTTCTTTCCCCCCCACACCCCCCCTCCACCCCTCTCCAACTCCCGGGACTGATGTCTTTCACCCCCCCCCGCTCCACCCCTCATCACACCTCTCCAACCATCACGGACGGAAGGTTTTACCTCCATCCTACCTCATTCCCCTCTCCAACCTCAACGGGACAGATGTCTTACCTCCCCCCCTACATCAATTCCCCTACCTCATTCCCCTCTCAACCTTCATCGGGACCAGTGGTTTATCTTTCCCACCCCCCTCCCACCCCTGCCGCAACACCTCTCACACCTCACCGGGACGGATGTTCTACCTCCCCCCCTACCTCCATTCCCCTACCTCCATTCCCCTCTCCAACCTCACGGACATTTTCTTAACCTCCCCCCCTACTCCAGTCCCCTACCTCCTTCCCCTCTCCAACTCACGGACAGATGTTCTACCTAGCTCCTCATTATCCCTTCCAGCCTTTCCACGATGGTCTGGTGCATTCCACCCGGTGATGTCACATCTGGCTCTCGGGCTCCTCACCTGTTCCTCCTATACTGAAACAAACAATGTCATATGCCAAGACTGAAGGATGAAGCACCAATTGTGAGACTGTTACTGGGGACTAAACAGCAGGGACACAGAATTCAGATGAACAACTGTTATTCAGCCGTTATTCAACTTCCCCCAAACTGAATGAGTAGGAATCGCTTTATATGTATTTATTATATATATATATATGTCTAGATATAATCTTAAAGGCAAGTAAGCGGCGAGTGGTGGTCACTCAACAAAATTTACGTAACGATGATACATTATAGCATGTATGCCACAAAGTCTCAACGCATCAGTTTTGTTGACGTTATAGAATTCCATCACGATGGAGGCACGCTAGGTACGTGTGTACAAACCATGGTTCAGACACCTTTGCGTTTAATTTAAACACTCAGAAACATCTGGGACTGGGCTAGTTGCTAAGCTGAAAATTAAACCAAGACTATGATTCCTAATTTTCTATATGGTGTCTCTCTGGTATGCACGGACTAATGTAATCGCCCATTCAACACTACTAAGGTAGCAAGACAAGTTCCATCATGTGAGTACTCTGAACAGCGTGCCTGTTATTGCAAGATACGAAAGTATATAGCATCAATAAGGCGGGTAGTGATCGTTATTAGCCAGTCAGCCTCGCAATAAGGGGGATCGGGGGGACTGTAGAATTATGGATTGATTGGAGGACAAACGACGATAACAGGATTGACCATGGTGTTGCACGCATGTTTTCCAAAATATTCCAAATACAAGGTAATCAGTCGCCCGTACAGGGGTCAACAACTTTTGTAAGCAGGACCCTAAATTATATATAGGTCATTGGCGGAGACCCATTAAAAAGTAAAAACATTGGGGGTCCCACGGCCCGTAGGTTGCCAACTCCTGTAAACAGCCAAGAAATGTAAATTTTAATTTCCTGGAACGATTACTTGGCAAACCCTTACTTGATGTAATCTCTCATAATCGCCTTTTGAAAACTGATGATGATGGAGAATTACCTATCGAATCTGGAACAGATAGGGCGGTGAGGGTAGTTCAAGGGTATAGGTTGACACCCAGGGATTGAGCAGACCTACAACAATCCTGGGAGATAAAATTTGATCCTGAAATTGCAAACCTGGTCACCACACCGGGACCTGAAGAAACCAAAAAACTCGAATGAAAGAACAAAGTAGTCTAGCAGTGCTCTAATTATTCTCCAGCGCCCTGCCATAGTCGTGGCCGCTGTCCGTTGAACCTCATATCAAAACTTGGTAAGCCTGTACTCCAGCCATGGTTTACAAGGAGCATTGTACTGCCACTTTATTCAGGATTCACCCTGTTTTTTTTTCCGCCTGGATAGAGCCAAAACTATTCAGTACCAATCTATCGATTGTGCAGTTCCCCAGAAAGCCCTGAGTAGCACCATTTGATTGTAAGGGGAACAAGTTTTTTTTTCCAAACTAACTAGCACCCAAAATTGAAAAAGGCTTTGGACCTGCCATGTCCACTATATAGAGTACAAACACCTAATAGTGCCCAGATTTTGTGTTTTCCAGAATAGAAATTAGGAAGATGTTGTGTAGGTAATGTATTATTGATTGCACTATTCAAAAGTTCGGCTACATACCACAAGGAAATGTTGGGATCCAATCAAGATTCGAAAAAGTTAGCCTATATTTTTTTGGTAGCAAACTGGGATGTGTGTTGTCTCTCGAATACACCTTCGAAATGTAGGCAGATACCACACACACAAAAAGAAAGATACTCCGATTGAAGGTTGAGATTTGGACTTGGAAGGGACATCCCACGTATACCAGACACTCTGGCTTTCCGCCGACTTTCCTGGACATTGGAAAGTAGTCGCTCATACACCATCATTCCATTGAGGTTTCAGCTCGCGCTTCTAGAGGGTGAGGGAAAGAGAATTGAAGAAGAGCTATTGAATTGTTTTGATTGAGCAATATTTCAGCAATTAGTGAGGTGACAACGCTCTACCACCCAAATTGACATTTCATGCACCAAGAAAATTACAAAGGTATAACTGACTGGCAAATACGTAGATGCACAAGAAAAACATACAGCCTTCAAAGCTAGAAGACTTTAGCCAGCTGGCAAGTAGTGCAGGTAGGGCAGAAATAAAAGTAAAATACCACAAGTAAAAATGTGAAACATGCTTTAGTGACTTTAGGGGAGGTGGATTCGCTCATTGGGTAGAGCTCCAGACTGCAAAACCAATGATTGTAATTGAAACCTACTGCATAAGCCCCAGTGCTCTGGACACAGCATATCTCCTGGAATGTTTTGTGCTACCCACGTGTAAGTGCTACCGTTGTTGATGTTTCCTTCTTGTGGAGAGTAGCGAGGGCCACTTGTGGCAGCCCTTTTTGGAGATTTGCCCAGCGGGACACAATGGAGTGACTACTGAAATGGTGCGTCGGGATCGAACGAGCAGAGGGGGTGTTGGCAATTGTAGAAGTCCCCAATGATCAGTGGTATCTCTGTGAAGCGTTTCGAACATGACATAGAGAAGTGTCTTTGTGACACCAGAGTCATTTTGACAGTTTTTTCAAGCACAGCACTGACAGCGTTCCTGATTCTAGCGACTCAATTTCCATGACTCCCCCCCAATGACCTATTCATTACCGAAAATTTAGTTCCTTCATGACTGTCCGCGATGCCATCTTGCACCGAATACAACTGACATCTCATAAAAAAGCCAACAGCAACAAGAGCACACAGCTGTGAGAAAGTGACATCACTCATGTAATTTCATGACTTTCGCATGACGCAACAACCTTTTCACTGAATTTTACAACTTATCCATGCATGGCATTTTTATGTACAAAATTCCATGACTTTTTCAGGTTTTTTCCATGACCGCGAACCTTTTCGTGAATTAGCACCATAACACAGAGAGAAATAATTGATGCCTAATCATGAACTTTGGGCCTTTGGCTGATGCATTCAGTTTAGTAAAAGGCCTTAAAAAAGTAATGATCCCATTTCAGTGACAGGACCAACAATGATACACCATAACAGAAGATTGGAATACAATGCCGCATTGAATCACCCAGGGGTGAACGGCATGCATACAACTTTATGACAGTTTCACACCGCTAGCAGAGTCTCTGAACCAGTGATCTGTAGTTGATGCCAAAATCTCTACCAAAGGACATCATTCCAGTTCCACACTAATGCAAGAAAAAGCTCCGATAGGTACTCAACTCCGCCCCGTGAATTACTAGCAACTGGGTCAGCTTATGTTGCCAACCCCACAATCTCGCAAAAACTACATGGGACAAACCCCGCTCCCCCGATCAATGTTGATGTCATCATGCTACGAGATATCAACCAACATTGGTATTGTCGGGGAAGGGGGTTATTGATTGTCGGGAGGGGAATGTTTCAGTCGCACACCAAATAACAACTGAGCGCCGTTTTTGCACTGTTTTGTTCCAACCTTTTTTGTGAGATGCAGTTTCTAAACGTTCAACTGAAATTCTAAACCATTTTGTTCCAGGCATAGGAATCGAGATAGAAATCGCAGTATCTCCACATGACTGATCACAACTGGAGTATACGAATAATAGCAGTGTACAGTTGTATATATAGGTTATTCACAGGAGACAGGCATTGAAGGACAACTTGCAGGATTAATTATCAAAGAAACTAATATATAGCTGAGACCACTTAATGCTCATTCCAAACCCGACGTTCTTACGACTTTTCGTTACGGAGTTTTATAAAATTCTCTTATGTTGTGTCATGTTTATTGTGGGCAGGATTGAAAAGCAAAAAACCCTCATGCATGATAAAAGTCATACTCGAACAACCCTGCAAACATCTTTGTTCTATCGAAATCCACACGAATATTTTCACTCCGAAAAGCATTGAGTCTATGGGATAGGATTGTGTAGTAGGTTGGTAAGTGTAATAGTTACTACTAACTTCGGTGAGAGAAGACCCCATAAAAAAAAACAAACTTCTGCTACATTGTTGACTATTCAACAAACGGAAACAAATGAAATACATGACATAACTTCGGATTGTCCATGTGTGATGTCATGTGTTTATTGTGCAATTGAGATTCTCCCAATTCTCTGCATAAGGACCAAATTTTGAAGTCAATCACTCCACAGAGGACATAGTATTGAATGGGTTTGGACCTATAGATACAGTCTTTTCATTATCCACGATATAATCTCTGCTGCATCAAGTGAAGGGGCGAAACTTCTTGCCTTGGCGACTTCCAATCTGAATTGGCCGTCAAGGATGAATACACTAACCCCCAAAAAACCATGGAAAATGTGAACAATCTGTTCAGAAACACAACAACACTTCACACACAATTAACACGCGGATAGATTGTCACAATATACCGAAGCTAATCCCGACTGCCCAATTTCCTCAACCTCCCGTTGTCTGTCGCCTAAAGATTTTGCCTGAAACCTCCGCGAAAATAACCAAAAAAGGCCCACAACAACATGCCCCGCGTTACGCGTAAACCACCCGACACCCCCAGTGCCCGTTTTTTTCTTTTTTTTTTGGTTCCTCCTACCTTGAGGGAGAGAACGACCAAAGGTAAACACGAGTGGTAGCGAAACACGGAAGCCTAACGTACCCAACGAGGCTATGCTACACGCCTACACATGGCGAGGGCCACGTATCTATAGGATAGGAGGCTAAGCTCTCTTGAGCGGTTGCGTGAAAAGCGACAGGCAACGAGACAAATATCCTCAAAATCTCTGAAATCCGAAAGGATACTGTCCTGCAAAACGGTGAGAAATGTAGACCCAAGCGAAAGAAGCCCGTTGATAACTATTTTTAGTTGATTAGATGATAACTTTGAAGAATTTTAGTGAAATTACTGCCAAAGGTACTCGTATGCTTAGCTTAAAGCCTGGCAAAATGAGAGGACGATGGGGTTGCCAACCTGGATTTATGTAACTGCCAGGTATTCAATAGGCACTGGGGCGGGTGCAGAGTCCAATTTGGGGTAAGCTGAATATTTGAATAGATACCGTTCCTTCATTGATCCAAACGAAAACCGGAACTCCCGCTATTCTCTGTTTCATCCACGACTGCATTGTCCTTTAACAATTTTAACAATCCTATAGAAATAGTACATCATTCTCAAACCAAGATACAGAGACAGAGTAGAATAACAGGAATCTCGATCTGTACCATCTCACAAAAATGTTGATCCAGTTTTCAGGAATATGTCAAGTCAAATCCAGTTCACCCCCCCCCCTCCCTTCCATGGGAGGTTAGTAAATACCTATAGGGATACGCACATGATTAGCCCAGTCATGGAGCAGGAACTGAGCAGAACACCAGTTGTATTAAATCGCACACATTCGATCAGCAAAATCCAATAGAAAGGGTTATACAGAGTCAGTCCTGTTCACACAGCTCCCTACGGTGTAGTTATGAGTACCCTGGGGGATAAATCCATGAATGTATAGATGTGGTGGTACTTTGAACCATATGCTAATAGGTGATGGTTGTCCCAATTGATTTGAGTAAACCAAACACGGAGCTTCATAAAATGTCACCACCTCAGAGGCTATATAAGCTGTTTTACAGTGTGGTCTATTCGTGTTTATTATGAACTTCCACAACCAACAGATTAGTTAACACTTCTGAATTCCCCTCCATCGGAACCACACACAGACAGACCCAAACACCACACAGGAAGGTGACTGTCCACTTCCAGTTATGTATCCATGGCAGGTGCCCCTGATGCTCTCTGGTGACACACTGGAAATATATGACAGCAAGGCTCCGAGACCTGGCGCTCCTTCCTCACCCCCCCCCACCCCCCACATTGAAGGAGAGTGATGCCCACTCTCATCACCTACCCTATATACAAACACCAGAACTTCTCCCAGAGTGGGTGAGAGGAGAGGGGGGTTGTAGTCATACATGGTTTGCCTACTCCATTCCTATATCCAAGTAGATTGATAGTTCGAGGCCCACACTCATCTGGTCAAACTCACGAAAACAATGGCAGCGTTTTGCAAGAGGGTCACATTTGTAAAAATGTTAGTCAATAAATGTCCAATATGTCACAGTTATCGTCACTTGACAACGGATACAATAATATCTCTGATATACCACAGAATGGTTCGGTGTTTGGCACACCATAAAGACAGCACTATCCATTTTTAGAAGGTGTGTGAGACAATATTGCGCTATCCATGAGATCATCAAGTGCCTCTTCACTATCTCATGAGAACACACCCCTAATCTGCAATTATAAACTCCCCTGGGTGGGGGACGGGGGAGGGTTTTGCCCAAGGTGAGGGAGGGGAGGATCCACCAGGGTAGGGATGGTGAGGGTTCACAGAGTAGAGAAGGAGAGGTCCCCGATGTGGAGAAGGGGAGGGTCTTCAGGGTGGGAAGGGACGGTTATCTATGGTGAGAAGGGTTTGGGTTCCCCAGGGTGGGGAAGGAAGTGTTCCCCAGGGTGGGGAAAATGGGAAAATGAGGGTTCCAGGGTTAGGAAGAGGAAGAGTGTTCCCCAGGGTTGGGGAGGGGAGGGTTCAACAGCGTACATTACCCTGACAGCACAGCCCCTGGTTGCCGAGCCCCAGAGTAGCCCGTTGCAGACCTGGCAGAAGGCGTGCTGGTGGTAGGCTTCTCTGGAACTGGGGCCCTTGCGTGCTGTCGGAGGAGGACACAAAAAATCAACCAGAGATAAATAACAATGGTGTGTAACAGGACTTTACTACTTCTGATTCACCAAGAGCCTTTCAAACATCTTACATGGTGGGCGACAATATTCCAATGCACAGTAGGAGCACAACAAATAATGACAGGTGCCGTCAAAATCAAAAAAATTAGAGAGGTGAGGAACGCCGAAAAAGAGAGAGCAGGAGGACACGGCAGAAAAGCCACAGGCACACCACCGACACACAGTGCAGAGTAAGAGGAAAGACCAGCCGTGTATATAGATTATCGGCAGGAAATCGCACGCAGTCCAGCGTGGCCTGATGGCACCACACTGAGCAGCTGGCATACACATCTGAGACACGCAAGCCGATGAGTGATTTCACAAATGTGAGTTAAAGGTGTACAATAATTCAGCCTGGGAGCGATTCATTTCCAATTGGGGAAAGTTCCACCGGCGGGCGATCCTGTCGATTTCGAATCAGCTCAACCTATCAGAGGACTGTGTTACCGGTTCAAAACAAACAGTGAATTGTGGTTACAACTCTGACCAAATTTAGTACCATTGGCTTTCGAGACCTTGAAAGGCGGTCGGCTACATTGCTGCATGAGGAAATGCACGCGAGTCAATAGCTCAAATACTTCCCCAATTTGAGAAATAGTTGGGGAATGTGAAAAGAACATAGGTGTCAATGGCGATGGTGGCTGGGATTAATGGGTAAAAGTGCACACAGACACTCCAGGTGGACATGAGCTGAGATATGGTTCCACATTCCAATTGTATGCTGATAGACCTCTCAATGTATGAGTCACTGGAGTTTCACATGTACATTTACTAGAACGCACTTGGCAAGAATAACTGGCTGGGTTCGAGTCACCACCCCCCCCACACCTGGTAAAAGGTTTGATCTTGCCCCTAGCTTGAACGCTCGTGGGGAATGGTGGAGATTCAGAGTTAAATTTGTACCCCCGTATCCTTGGACCTAGAACGTGGTTGACACAGATGAGATCTACAGTACTGATATCAGTTGTATGATGCGGGAAAGAACAAAAAGCCCCCCCCTCCCAGCCTTTCCCCCCCCCAATCCCCACCCATCGGTCTCTTCACCAGGGTACAATACCCTCAGTACCGCCGCAGTCCCCAAGGGCCCGTCAGTGCACTTAGATGGTAAGTCGCTATTGCGATTGGACACCAAGTAAGAACGTTAACTACATACATAGATAATATTATGCTAATGTGTGTACACAGCCTAGGACTAGAGATGGACAGTGAAACATGGCAAATCCTTCCTCCTGGGCAATGAGGCCCTGAGTAGTTGCCATGGTGATTACTTTGAAGGCATAAGACTGGAAGACTGGAGAAGAGCGAAGTCATTCATTCAGAAAAGGAGAGAGAATCAGAAATAGGAGGACCGAGCTGTGCAGCAGTTGTGTTTAGATATTTGTCACGCATAAATTGTACTTTCCTGGCTTAAATCTGCAGGTTATATGAGAGGTATTTATTCAAAAGGTAGTGTATGCTCCAATGTGCAAGAGTCAATCTGCAGAGCACATGGAAATTCATCTAGGGTGGACTATAGTCCAGTTGTGGGGCACAGAATATGCCAGTTTGGGGAACAAATCCTGATGTGGGACACAAATCCATTGTGGGACAGGAAATATCCCATAGGGGCAAAAATATCCAAATTAGTGGACACAAATATAATTGTGGGACAACAGGTATGAGATTATGGGGATAACAAAATATCAACTTGGGACTATTAATCCAAATGTGAGACGAAAGGATCCAACAACGTGGGACACAGATATCCCCAATTGAAGGACAAAAAAGGCATGTGTTTGCGTTCCCTACTCGATTGAGTGCAAGAGCACAATAGTGTGGTTGGTATGGCTGACCTGAAAATTGAATTCACGGACAGCAGGAATATTATAATAGCAGAGAGTAGCTATCATTGATGGTGCTAGGGGAGTATGTTAATGCAGTTGAATAGGCAAGAAAACTTCCAACTAGCAGTAGGGAAATACCATGGAAGCTAATGGACTGCAACTATCTCCATCAGTAGGTGATACCAATGCAAGCAAATTCAATGCAAACAGCAGTCAAAATGCAATATACCAACATTGTTGAGTAACAAATCACCTGACAGTTGAACGATCAGGTTTTCGCAGTACTGTAAAATTGCTGCCAACTATATGAACAAAAGTGTTTCTGGTTGCCTGTAAAACGTCACATTGCCTGACTCCCCTCCCCTCGGCCGCCACCATCCCACCCTCTGCCCCTGGACACCAACCCACCCCCCCTCACGAGGACTTGAGCTGTTATGCAGTCTATTTCAAGTGAGTTTAATATTATCCAATGCGTGAGAAACCCCCCTCCCCACCACACACACACACAATTGCCTCAGGATGCACTAGTACAATGAATCATAGTTTCCCACATTGTGTTCCCGGTTCTACAGTGTTCGGGCCCTCTCTTGACCGGACAATTATACCATGTTGGGGTTAGGGTTAGGGGCAACCACATTGGGAGTTCAATTATCAGGGGGTGGGGAGTTCACCAGGGGTAGATTCAGGCACAAACGGCCATCTCCGGCTCTGCCTGAACACCTGTTTGAGAAGGCCCTAGTCCTCCATTTATCACTTGCTTTCACAGAGCACTAGATTTCTAACAAGCAGGAACTTAAGGACGTCACACCTCATAGATTGCAAAATGTCCAAAAATAACACAGGAGAGATCCAAATATCAACAAATGAAAAATTTGGAACAAACATGACCTCCACTACAAATATACTATTTCGATACAGTGTTTGAGAGAAGAACCAACCTCTGGAACCTGGTGAGCTACCCCCTCTTTAAATAATGCCGTTCCAAATCAGCCATGGACAACAGACCACACCCAAATAAATCACAAAGCCAAACGAGAACCGTGCACTTCCCTTTCCTCTTGTTTTAATAATATTATTCCCCAGTCCGTTTTGCTTAGTGTTAGGTTTCCACAGGATACAACAGCCAACACATGCAGTGAACCGTCCGTGTTGCTCAGGTCCCCAGCATGGTACAACCTCGCAGTCACACGTTAGGTGCTCCAACGCCACAATCTTACACTCAGCACTGTTTTAATCGAGGCCGGTCTCCACCCCCTTTTTAATCCATGACCAAAATATAATAGTACTGGAGAGGTTATAACCTTCAATTTCCTAAAGATGACATCCAGCACAATACACATTTTTCTGAGGGCTCTTACAGACCTCTAAGCACCACACCTCCCCTCACCCCCCCCCCTCCCCCACCCCCAAGTATCATATTCAAAGAGTCTTCTATGATTTCATTTCTCATTGAGATTCAAAATTCATCTATGGGATCAAATACAAAGTAAATTTATCTGCAGGGCTTGAATAAAAGTCAGCTCTGCCAATTCAGACAGCATCATGGTTGACAATTCAAGAGATGTTCAGTTGTTAGTAAGCATTCAAAAACTAAAATACAAAATGATATAGACAACAGTTAGGCGAGTGAGTTGTAAGTTCAAAATAAGCTTTAAATTTGTGATATATAAGGTACATGCGGTCAGGTGTGAAGGGGAAGGAAGAGCGGGGTGGCAGACATGAAATGATTAAATGTGGTATAGTGGCACAATAGGTTAATTGAGTAAGGATATCAAGTTCTGGTCAATCAGGAGCTGTAAAATAGACAATGTTTTTGCACTTTTTCTCCTGTTCTGACCACACACCTAATAATTGTATGGAAGACGCTAGCCAGTCAGCCTTTATTATGTGATGATACAGTAATGGCAGGAGAATTAGGAGTCAATCCTCTCTGTGAAACCATACAATCACCTACCAGAACAAATATGAAAGGAATTCAATCGATCGATGATCAATCGATTTTTTCAATTGAATAATCAATTAACAGATGAGATTTGTGAGAGCACAAAACCTTTAGGAAGCATGGCAGGTTGTGAAATGACAATACAATCCTTACCTACATTGGCACCCCCTACTATAGCAGGGAAACGCAAGTCTACTCTATCCACAAAACCCTTAAGGAAGCATGGCAGGTATAAGATGACAGTACAACTCCTTACCTTCATTGGCCTATTATAACAGGTATACCGCAAGGCTAATCTATCCACCCACCGAACCCTGCAGGAAGCATGGCAGGTTGTAATATGACAAGTTAAAAAAATCCTTCAGTTTGCCTATTATAACAAGGAATACCGCCAGTCCACTCTATCAACCCAACCCTGCAGGAGGCATAGCAGGTGGAAGATGACAGTACGAATCCCTTACCTTCATTGGCATTTATAACAGGGAAAGACCGCAAGTCTCATCTATCTTTTCAATTGAATAATCAATTAACAGAATAATCGTGAGGAGGAGCACGCCTGTTAGAAGCATGGCGGTTGTAAAATGACAGAACAACTGCCTACCTTCATTGCCTATTTCACAGGGAACACTCAGTCTATCTATCCAACCAAACCCTTACAGGAAGAGGCAAGCATGGCAGGTGTAAGATGGACAGTTTAAAACTCCTTCGCTTCATTTGCCATTATAACAGGGAATACCACAAGTCTAATCTATCCACCCACCAAACCATGTGGAAGCATGGAAGGTTATAAGTGACAGTACACACTCCTTACTTCATTGGCCGATTATAACAGGGAATTACCGCAAGCCTACTCTATCCACCCACCCAACCCTGCAGGAAGCATGGCCAGAGGTTATAAGATGAACCAGTAAATCCTTACTTTCATTGGCCTTTTTATAACAGGGAATCCGCACGATCTAACTATCCACCCACCCAAACCTGTTAGGAAGCATGGCAGGTTGTAAGATGACAGTTTTACAAAACTCCTTACCTTCATGGGCCCTATATAACAGGGATACTGCAAGCCTACTCTATCCACCCACCAAACCCTGTGGAAGCATGGCAGGTGGTAAGATGACAGTACAACTCCTTACCTTCATTGTCCTATTATAACAGGGAATACCGCATAGCCTACTCTATCCACCCACCAAACCCTGTAGAAGCAGGGCAGTTGTAAGATGACAGACAACTCCTTACACTCATTTCCTATAACACAGGGAATACCGCAAGTCTAAAAAACTCTATCACCCAAACCGTGAAGAAGAATGGCAGGTTGTTGGAAGATGACGGTGAAAGACTATCCATTTGCTGTGTATAACAGGAATAGTCCATCCTATCCAACTCATCCAACCAACCCTGTAGGTTGTGAATGACAGTACGAGTTCATGTTATATTGCCTCCCCATGAATATTCCCCATATTTACCTCTTAAACAGGGTAAACCTCAGGCAGCAGAGCCGGTCAGTGCCGCTTCGCAAGCAAAACAGTACGGTTCGAAGTCCAGAGTTTCCCCCAGGTGGCTACATGTGCATTGCCATAGAAGAGAGATGTATTGGACCTTACTTATGGTTCCACTTTAATGCAATGGACTTCCTGCGTTTCATGGGGTTTTGTCCAGGGTTTGTTTCCAGCCGATCTTTTTCCGTTGGCTGTGTGAACAGTCATGTTGAATGAGAATCTTCCGCTTCTCCAGATTGTGAGAACGGGGTTAGAGCAGGAGTACAAACTCAGGGAGACAGAAAATGGCAGTCCCAGGAGAGGATGGAATGCAATGGTTATGCCCCTGCATAAATATCATCTGAGCGCTAGCGAGAAGAGAAGGCGAAGATAGTCATTTGCCGGAGCTCTCCACAAACCAATATGTCAGGGTTCCTTATTATCTACATTCTTCTAATTCAAATCAAAATATTCTACCCACTGACCTATCCCACCCATACAGTATCCAGGAAGCTAGCAGGTGGTATAAAGATCAGGTTTACCTATATTTACTTGTGGATTGGGGTTCAGGCCAGCATCGCTGACATGCAAACGATCACAGTTGTCATATCAGCAGTTGATACAACTGTATAGCTGGGTAGGGTCAGCAGGAAATGAAAAGGTCTGTGGGCCCGTAGCAACAGGATGATGCGTTGTTCCGGGCCAGGGTGGTTAGTAGTGATTTGTGGAACTGTTACAAAACAATGCAAAGTCAAAATAATGATCATGATTTCATTAAAAGTCATGCTATGTATAGGCAAAACTAAACATTCTTGTGTGCCCGTAGCACAGAGTAATGGAGTAAGGTAGGTTAGTATTGAGTACACTGGTAATCATACATGCACTCTCAAATAATGATCTGATTTCATTAAAAATGATCAAATTGTATTATCCGCCAAAGGTTGAACATTTTTGTGTGCCTTAGCACAGAATATCATGGCGGTAAGGGTGGGGGAGTATTGAATCCACTGATACAAATACTATGCACTGTAAATTAATAATCATGATTTCATTTAAATTTTAATGTATGATTATCTTACTAGTAATCTCATCGACCAGCTGAAAAATTTGGTGTGCGTGAAGCACAGGGGATGGGGTGCAGGGTGGGTTCAGTAAGTAAACTACGCTAAACTTGTATAGTGAAGTCTATTGCCATGATCATATTAGTTGACCTTTTTTTTCTAATGTAGCTGGATATTCCAATGCAGTTATCGTGGGTTAGTTGTTACTAAACTACTGCGAAACAAGAAATTATAGAATGAAACAACTTGGATGGTCCTCTTTGGGAGGTGATTATTAGTCATCCAATTCTCAAAGCAATGATCTATTCTTTTTTTACTACACAATGAGCATTGCTATATTTATCACTCCTTGTCATGTCTCAAGACACTCGATTAGGCAATGACTCTCTACAGCTAAAATGATGCGGAAGGAAAACCATGGGGCTGCGTATGACGCGTGTTGCCTCATAGTACAATGTATGAAACTGATTTGGAATTCATTTTGAAAATTAAACATAGAAGAAGTTTCACTTTGTAATGTCTACATGGTTCTTTGAAAGCAGGAAGTTTAAAATTAAGTAACAAGGCCTTATATGGAGTGGGTGGGGAGTGTGGCTTTTGGGTGTGGTGTGTGATGTGAGTTGTGTATGGTGTAGCATGGTGTGTTTGGGTGTGGCCGTGGTGAAGTGTGCTGTACAGATGGGTAGGGGATGTGGTCTGTGGGATGGATGACGGTTTATGTGGGATAGGTAGTTGTGGGTAGGGTGGGAATGTTGTGGGTAGGTGGTGCGCCTTGTGTGTTGTGGGTAAGGGTGGGGTGTTGTGGGTAAGGAGGGGGTGTTGTGGGTAGGGGTGGGGTGCATGTGGAAAGGAGCGTGGGAGTCGTGGGTAAGGGTGGGGTGGTGTGTGTGGTATGTGTGTGAGTGCGTGCCCCTGGTGTGGATGTGTGTGACTGCGGTGTGATTGATTTGTGGGGGTGGGAAAGGGTGGCGTGGGTGGGGGGCTGTAGGTGAGCGTGAGGTGGGGAGGGCGGTGGGGTAGGTTGTGGCAGTGTTCAGATGACTTCTCTAATTTTTAAACTTTTACTTTGATCCGCTACTTCATTGCCACTACATACATGAAGGGGATCACACATATTTCAGTATAGGGTACTGGATTATCTGGAGCGAGTCATGGACACAGCCCATCTAGCGTTAGAACTGCTGCAAACAAGAAGAGACCATGAAAGACACCACTTGATTGCTTCGATTGTTGTTGAGTCTCTGCATGGATGGAAAGAAGAGGATAGTTCTCCCCCCCCCCCCCCCCCCCCCAAAAAAGATTGCCATTATCGTCATTTTGAGGACCCCTATTTTCATCGAGTTCACGCCAAAAACCATAGAATTATTTAAAAATAAAAAAACACATCCACCTGTTGTGCTAGAATGTTGACTGTATGATTTGAAGTAATAGGATCTTAAGGTGGTGGAGAGTACGGCTTGTACATTAAGGCTCTGCAAAATAGGTGTGGCTGGCTTCGAGAGAAATGGAAAGAAGAAGTTCTCATATTCTCTCCAAAAAATATGACCGAATCACATTTTTCCTGTCTCCAATCTCAGGGTCCAAAGACAAGAGCGTGCAGTGTAGAATGTACCGTGGTTGCTATTGCCACCCAAACGGAAAAATGGGGGACAAAAAATCTGGAACATTATCCTCACTACATCCAGCCACAAACCTCCTTGAGGTGGCCAGCTGGCAGAATCAATTTTTGTTAATTAGTTCCAAAGGGGCTAAACAAGCCTGTAATTAAGTGATTTAGCTATTGTACTGGGAGCTTTGTTCAACACTGAATGGACTAAATAAGCGCATATAGTAGGGCAAACATTACGCTAAAACACCCACAAAGAGTGCTAGAAAAAGGTTCTTAGTAAATCTTGAAGGCACAATAGGGATTTATCCGCTAAACTGGATGAGAGGAAGAGGAGGGGAAGGAAACAAAGTATGAGTGTCCGTTTCACCGGAGTGGAGTAGGAAATATTATCCCATGTATGTTAAAAAAGAAAGTTTAATCTTTTGTGTGGTAAGAATAGTGCCCAATGTTAGCCACCCTAATGACACAATGTAGGAGACACTTTTTTTACACCAGGTTAGAGCGGAAAATGGTTACATGAATAAATGATTAGGTATCTTAGTATCTCGATGGCATAAGAATTCCACATGCAAAACTTTGACTTATGGAGTAAAAAAACCAAAAAGTTGGCCTGCAAATATGTTGAATATGTAGTCAGCTGGAAGAGGAGCTAGACGTTCCTGCCTGTTCTGAGCATGACAAGTGTTTACAAGAGAGGTTCAAACCCAAAATACTCTAGCCATGGTCTCTTTTTCTCATAGATTCGGCAAGACATAATCTTAATGCCTAATTTTCAACTTTCGGACTCTTTTTATTTATTTCATTTGTTATGTATAATAACTTTCGGACTCTTTTTATTTATTTCATTTGTTTATATATAACTGTTTTATTACTTCAGTTGATATGAGAGGAATGGGGGGGGGGGGGGGTTCTGTTGCATGGCCTCCAGCCAAATTTGACCGTCCCAGCTCCAAAATAGGATATTATGTGAAGCTTTGTTCCAACACTTTGGGGGGGATTGTAGATATGACCAGTATGTAAATGGGCGTGGCACAGCAGCTATGCAGTCTTCTCCGTTTTATTCGAAATGTCCCAAGTTGAACGAGACAGGTATAAATAGTATAAATCTCATCGGACAGTGCAGTCGCGTTCCCTCCCACACATTCAAGGAATAAAGGTATAGAAAGGTTCCGATCCAATCCCAGAATGCATCACTGTAACGCTCCACTTTCATTTATGTTGGAGGTGGATGCATACCTTCTTGAGGCCTGGTACGACCCTTCTTCTCTTTGGTTGCGAAGCTCGGGCACCTCTCGAGGGAGCTGTTGCCAGACACTTTCACCCCTATCTGCCGCATGAAGGTGTCAGGGCAGAAAGCAAGAGCAATGTCCTTGTCCTCTCGCTTCGCTGTAGAGCTTCAGGAAGAAAAGAAGGAAGGAAGAGAGTTACCATAGGCTGCATTACTCTATTTGCATGTACTGTCTGGGGCATACTTCAGGTCTCCCCTGCTGTTCGACCCTCATTGTTTCCGTCTCTCGTTACTCCATCGGCCTGGCCTGCAGGAATCCTCTCTTAGCTAGCAATGAGCTTCTGGCACTCTCTTTGTATCATTAACTCTTAATTTTAACCGCTGTTTTTTTCCCCTGCAATCCCTTTTCCCCTGCCTCCACACCCAACGACACTTTTCCCAGTATCTAACACTGCTTTCATTAGTTTATTCCATGGCCTTAGTATCTGCTTTGCCCTCTAACTCTGCTCAGCACCAGATCTTTGCCATGATCCATCATCCTCCCCCCCCCCCCCCCTGCTGCCACCCACCCTGGCCTGCCCCCTGCAGCATTCCACCACACAACCCACTCACTTGCCTACTCTGTTGTGGTGTGTATCTGCTAAGCTGTCAGCCCTACCTGCCTGTCCCCCCCCCCACACCTGCTCTGTTGATGTCTGGAGGCATTTCAATAGACATAGTGAGCTATCATCCCTGGTCCATCCAGCGAGTTTTATTCCGTATTATTCAATATGAATAATAGTCAAGCTTCTTTGGCTTGGCTACTTGTTATTACACTGCCACCACTTACACCAAGCCCCCCCCCGCCCCCCCCCCCCCCCTCCCGGCTACTCCCATTGTGCAAAACTCTTCGTCCGCTCCCATACGCCATCAACCTTGTGGCTTCACTCTAGTATTGCTCAGCTATTTTGTCTGCCTGTGTATTCAAGTTCAATCGGCTCAGCCGACAGTTGTGTTGCACAGCCACCTTTAACACCAACCCCCGTTCCCTCCCTGCCCCCACCCTCTTGCTCTCACACTAAACTGTTGAGATGCGGCATCCTATCTGCCTAGCTATTTCGATCTGACCCTGCCTACAATTTTTCTTGACTTAGTCAACGTTTGTGTTACACTGCCACCTCCCTGGACCAACCCCTCTTTCCTCCCAACCCCTCTTCCCTTCCCCCCATCCCCTCAACCCTTCGGCTCTCCTACTCACTCCATCAACCTGTCGAGATGCGGCATCAGGATTTGCTCGGCTATTTTGATCTCCTGGCTCTTCTCCATGTTCTCCTGGGTGAGCGCTGCTCCCCAAAGAGGGGTCCGTCCCCAGCCCCGGACCGGTTCCCTCCTTAACTCTGCCAGGAGTCCAACCAACCATCCAGCACAGCCTGGCCCTGGGCCTGGTCAAACAGCATCTTCATCTTGTCGTCGGGCAGGCCGGACGTGGACATCTCACTCTCTGTGAAATAGATTACGAATCAGAACTTCAGTCAGGGTTCCTGCAGATTCCTGGGCAACTCAATTCCGCATTACTTTTCCATGACTTTTAAGGACCACCTAAAGGATTTCCTGACCTTCTCTATGACATCTCCGCACAGAATTCTCAACTGAACATGCAACAAAAGAGCCAAAGCAACACTGCAAACATCGTGAGAACGTGGGTCACAGCACTTCATGAAATTCCATGACTTTTATCACATCCTCAACAACTTTTGCACACTGATTTCAAGACTTATCCAGGCCTGAATTTCTATTGATGAATTCCCATGACTTTTCCAGGTTTTCCATGACTGCGGTAACCCTGTTTATTGCAAGTCATCACCAGGTGCGGTTGAATATGTGAAAACCTCAATCACACAGTTTTTTTTACCCTCAGTTGAGACATATGTATGCTCTAGGCTGAAGTTGATTAACGGAGCATCACAACCTATCAATCGGAGGGTCCCTGCTTCAAACCAAGATTTGTCTCACGGGTAAATATTCCAGCGGGGCCTGGGGTACCACCAGTTAAACCCGTTGGTTAGAGAGATTTATCTACCATCGCTGACCCATGGAGTTATAATACTAAACTGGAGAGGCATAGAGGCCGTGGCCTGTGTCCCTATTGAGATAGGACACTCCCCCACATACCGTTGTTGCCTCAAGGCTTCCACACACACCGTCACAGTAGACATAACTGGGAGCATCTTCAGGTAGTGTGGTCCTTCATGTATGTTAGAATACTACTGATAACACACTGGCAAGTGAGCAAGTATTCACAGCCCACAATGATATCAAGCATGCAATCTAAGGTATTTTTAGGTGTCCTGCAGGCATTGACACAGTCCACCTATTATTAGAATACACTGAAAACACACTGGATTGGGTACATTCCCATCCCACAAGCAATATGACATCATTTTTATGTATGTTTTTATGTCTTACTCGTTCTATTGTTTACGTTTGAGCTCCTGTTCATAAACCAATTTCCATTGGATATATTTCATTCAATGGCTGAATAAATTATCTATCTATCTATCAAGCATGGCAGTCTGGAGGATTTTAGTTGGTCCTGATATTCATGACACAGTTCACCAATTGCTGTAAAAACCACAGTGTAGGATGATCGTCCGTAGTCCCAGGGACAACAAGAGAATTAATCCCATTTTTGAAGAAAAAATAGCAAAAACAGTAGAGAAAATGCACTCAAATGGTACATGTTGTAAAGTATATTATAGATCTATCAACTTTTCAAAAGAGAATTCAGAAGGATTTCAAAATTTCCCCAGGCGTTCACGTCGCTGATACGATCCGGAACCGCATTAGAAAGCGGACACACTGATGCAGTACGTAACTGATGTATGCATCGATATGCAATTCCATAATATCAGCGCTATCACAAGTTTCGATATACTTGAAGCAACATGCTCCGATGGGGTCACTGTCAAAAGCGAGTCTAAATCCCCCATTCGGACATTTTGTGTAAGGACTCACTCGTAATCGGCCCATTCGCTGGACAATAATTCCTTGCATTAGTTCCGCGAAAAGAACAACTGTTCTATCAGCCATGTTGTGAGGTAACGTTGATGGACGAGATGTAGTGTCCGACTATTCCCGGTTCCGGGACTATTTCCAGGTATACTATACTATACTATCCAGGTATACTATACTATCCAGGTATACTATACTATACTATCCAGGTATACTATACTATATTATCCAGGTATACTATACTATCCAGGTATACTATACATGTCACATCCTGAACTATATAATGAGGCACTATGAGGGGAACTTTTTTTGTCCCACATTGTGCATCGGCGAGTATACAAGCATAGTCAGCAGGCTTCAATGGTTAACCTAACAAGACATTTAGACATCCATCTTATCTCCTTTTTTCAGAGGGGGGGGAGGGGGGGTAGAGGGGGGGGGGTATTGTGGGTAGCTGAAATTGACTGCATGCTGAGTCATACATTAGTGGTCTAATGAGACCTTCTCAGAAGAAGATACAGAGGATAGATAGACTCTTCTGTTGGAACACTCCATCCATGAGGATCCAAGATCTTCTACTCATGTACTCATGTATGAGATATACACATTCATTCTGATCAGATTTTACATGCTTGCCCCTCCCCACACAGGTTTATACAGCAGCCAGGCCCAGGGGGTGGGGTGGGGGAGGGGGGGCAGGGGGAAAGGGGGGTGGGGGTAGGTAAGGGGGTGGTAACCGTGCTCACCTATTGTCTTGGCAGTCTCCTCTGTGATGGACTCTACCTTCATAGGCTGAAACAGAAATAAGGACAGATAGACACATAAACAGACAGAAACAGATTGATGTATAAACATGGTAGAAGGATACCAAAACATATATGTAGACTCCTGCTTCATAATCACATCACATTTATGGCAGCTGGTGGGTGGGCACTGTCCAGCGAAATGAGAATTTTCACTGAATTGAACAGAAGAAAAGTAAAGAAACAAAAAAAACAAAAAAAAAAGTGTAAACAGTTGTTTGGGAGCCTTTCGCAAAGAGGGACAATTTTGCAACTCGGGATTTCAGATCCTGAATTCAAGGGTTCTGAAAGGACATGCTTTAACCTCCAATCAATGGAAATTCCCCCCCCCCCCCCGCCCCGTGAGGTGGCACAAGAAGAATTTTGCACTAGACTATTGTGTCTTATTTGCCCACGAAGATTATTTGGAATTTGATTAGGTAGGGGTCGCTCGTAAATGTCACTAGACACATGCTGGCAGGTAAACCGCCAGCGTGTATATCCCCATCTCACGATCAGTTGGTAAGATGGTTATAGTTTGCCATGTGGATGGCAATATTGAATAATTAAATGATAATGACTAGCTTTTATAATTATATCCCCGGGACACTGTAGGGTCCAGGGGGTATCATGGTTTTGGCTGCACCGTCGTCCGCGTCTCCGTCTTCGTCTCCGTCCGCCGCCGCGGCCGCGTTCCTCGTTAGCACTCTAGCTCTTGCACCATTGTCCAATTCGCTTGAAACTTGGCACCCATGTTTGTCATGAATGATTCTTTCAAAGTGCTTCAAAGTGCTTCAAAAGTGAACTTCAATGTGCTTTCTTCAAACGAGTTCAACCAGGCCCTCTCTGCGGGGATCATACACATCAGTGGTTTACCCGCCCGCATTCTAGTTAAATGGGTAGACAGTACCAAAAAGTCAAGTCATATTTACATGACCATCGCAAGTTATTACGTAGTGACTGACCTGGAATGTGGTATTTCAAACGATGCATGAGTGTTACAGGGTTGGTTTCCTCCTTTGGCTCTCATACAACTCATCAGGGATTATTTTCTTGCAAACAATCAACACTTGCAAAACAATGGGCAACAATGCCATGTTTAAAGGGTGATTGCTTCTGATTCGGTTAAATGACTTCCTGTCACCTATGACATTCTCCCAAAATACAGCCAGTACTGACCAAAAAATGTGGCGATACTGTACCGTGAATAATAACAATAACAAGAGTTCAATCTATTGAGCCCATATGTCCATATGATAGGCACTCCAAATAATAAACTGTTTTTGAGGGAATCTACTGCCAAGTGTCTCACTTTGGAGAGTCCTTTTACAATTATACAATTCATACAGATTGATAGAATGAAATTTCAGTTTCACACATTGCTGCAGATGATTGTGCAGATCAGTTGTAAACAAAAGTGAGAGAGAAGTACATTCAAATAACAGTATTACGCCAGACAGGCACCTGCGCTCCATTAGTAGACAAACCCCCAAAAAACTCACAGAATTATTAGCAATGAATGTAGAGTAAATCTCATAGCTCCATTTCTTCATGTCTTTTGGCGAGCCAGCCTTGAAGCTCTCGATGACCAGGTAGAAGGAACTGTTAGAGATGAGATAGATAGATACGTCAGCAATTAGAAAGCTCATCAGAAACGATGGAAATTTGTTACATTTTTCAGATTTTTAATTCAAAAAATGAAAAAATTTCAAGAGATGAGCATTGCATAGCCTCGTATTTCGTGAGCTAGGATAGCTGGGTTGTGTGGTTCAATTCAAGCAGATTTGTATGCAGGCACTGTACAAAATAATCACAATGTAGGGCTATCATTTTGTCTACATGTAGTGTCAGTGGGCGCGCTGCCCTATGTAGACTGTATGATGTATCATAGGAATGCATGACGCTGTTACCACACAATGTATCACCATAGCAACGATCCAAAACAAAGGCTAATATGTTTTTCAAGTTCACTGTGTGTGCTGGCTGGTACATGGTAACTATGGCTACTCACCAGCTAAACATCGGTTTCAGATGCAGAATAGACCCCACACCCTGAACAAGAGCGTGATCGCCCTTCGAAAGTTGTGGAGGTCCAACACAAAGTAGTAATAAGCAATTTCATGTGGGGGAAAACATTATGTATGGAGCCCCCCCATAAGAGTTGTGACTTAAACGACCCTGCCCCCCCCCCTCTGACTTCACTTGAAGCTCCCATCCACCTATGTCAAATCACATACAACTTCGGCGACCATCCGGCCTTCTGGGAGATTTTATGATTGATCAACACTTCCTCCAAGAACAAAGATAATTGAGTAGTATAATATACACAGAGTATTTCCTTCGAATGAAGGTATCAAATGATGACATTCACTTTTCAATATCATCACTTCATTTTTTTCGAATATCTCGAAAACGGATTGGCGCTCTAAGGCAAGAATGGACACTTACCAGACTGGATGGGTCTTTGTTTGAGATCAGGTAGTGCAAGAAGACTGCTAGATGAGCTGGCTTCTTCTCAAGTTCCTCCAGTGGTCAAATGGTCAGTGCTCATCAAACTAAACGAGGATTGAAACAAAAAACAATTGCACTACAATCAAGTAATTGAGGCTAAACAGAAAGCAAAAGGGGCTCACTGAGTCATTCGCAAAAACAGATGATACTCGATATTGATAAGAGCACTCCACGCTGAATTGCAGCAGTATGGGCTCACCCCTTTTGAAAGGATCTGATCTCGATCTCGGTATACAACCAAGTGAACCACTGTTGACCTCCGAAGGAACTTTGAACCATCTGAGAATCAATGAGGAACATGCGAACCAAGTATGAGCTTCTTTCATCCTAGTATAGGTCACCATATTATTTGTGAAAATATCAGATGTTCACAAATTTGTTTTTGTCTTTTTCTTACTACTCATCCACCCAAATAGCTGCTAATCTATAGAATAATAAAGAGGTTTTGTGTACCCCTAAGAAAATACCACACCTAATTCCAACTGTTCAAAACTGTTCATTAAAACCAGTTTGTCGCAAGGAGACACTGGGCCTTCAAGGTTCGAAAAATAAAACATGCTGAAGCGATTGATATGAATAAGGTTCATATACACATTTTTCAATTTTCCTGGATTTTCCTTGCGAAATTAACCTTGCTGAGTGATTGGGTAATAGCGAGCAAGCATGCATGCGGAAGGGCACAACGAACAGGTTAATAAACATATCGCTCAGTTCAAACCAATTAGGAACAATGAAAGAAACAAGGAAGCTTCAAGCCAGGTATAAATTAGCAAAAAGCAGCACAGATTTAATTGGCCTCACTAGAGAGTAATTAATGTCCCAAATTAGCCCGAAGCGTTAAGACCCAAGACTCAGAATCGAATAAATGAATGGAGAATGAATGATGAAACACCCTGGGAGATTTATCAATAATTCAAGTTGCCAAGGGCAGTAGCAGTCTTGTTAAATGCAACTTCTTCAGGCAGCATATGTCAGCCTACGAAGGAGTGGTGGTTTGAGAAGATTCAATTTAAATACCCTTCGCTTCAATCACACCTTGCCAGTTGCAAGCTAATTTTTCAACAACTAAATCAGAATTTGTGTATTAAGTTTCAAATATTCGTAACAGGCACAGTGACTACTTTCTTCTTGTTAGGCCTCTTTTGCAGCTTCACAGTTAATGAGATGATAATACCATTGAGTCAGCGGCCAGCCATAGGGGTACACTGGCCGGTTGACTTTGGCCGCAACGATTAATGTGTCAAACAAGCCCAAAACTTCCCTGACGAACATTACACAACGTACCAGCTGAATTGTTTGCCTCCAAAAAGTGGTGGCAGTTTCAAACTAGGCCGTGATAATGGAGCTATGGGGAGAATCTCGTCTATACTTTCAAACTTTCCAGTATGCACACTTACAAATTGAACAGCTCTTTGCAGAGCTTACAGTTCTCAAAGGGTGACGGTTATTCAGATTTCATATGAATGAATCATTATTTCAATTGACAGAGAGAATATCATTCTGAAAACTTGTAGAATATTACACCTCTCTCTCTCCCTACTTCACAGGAGCTCTTGCCCGCATCAACCTTCTGTTTCCATGCATCCAGCCTCCTCCGGCAAAGCAGCCATGCCTGTGTCTGGGCCCAGCACTCCCCCCCTCCACTACCCTTCCTCCTCCCCACCCCCCACTACTCTCTCCAGAGGAACCCAGTGATCTCAGCTGCAGAAGAATTCAGAGGGATGGATGGATGGATAGGTGCATCTCGCCGATGATACTGTCAGTGTACTTGTGTGTTAGGATAGGTCAGAAGTAGTTTAATTTCTTAGTGGGACCTTTCCATCTATCAAGTTGGCCGAACCCATCAAGTTGGCACCCAAGATTATTCAGTAAAAATTTAGAATTGCTATGTGCAACTGAGGGAATCTCACTTGTGTCTGGTGAGCACATATATTTGGGTACCAACAGTGCATGCTTGCATTAGGGGGGTGTCATCTTTTTAGTCTGGCTCTGGCTAATGTTTTCATTTTGTTGAGGCTACCAACTAGGACAAGTCAAGATGTATAATGTTAGTTAAATGTTTGAATTATGACAGAGACATAAAGCACATTTCCAGGAAAAAGTGTGACATTTGAAAATTGCTATATCAAATTTTAATTTTTTGGTTTGAGAATCATCTTCTTGAGATATGCTATGGATAATATACAAATTTACACAAATAATTGTTTTTGTAATCTTTGTATCTTACAGTTTGGGTGCCTTAACAAAATTTTGTTCCCCCATAAATTCTTGCGTTCCTCTTTACACAGAAAACTTATGCACCATCCACAAGGTGATAAGCTCGCATACTAAATGGATGGATGCACTCACACTGCCAGTACATCTCCGGAGCATGTGCATCTAAACAATGTGTGCAGGAAGGAATAGTTTCACAACCAAATGAATATATGGCTCTCCAAATTTTAGGGAAACCATTTCAGGTTCCCCTGTCAAATTTATGTTTGTGAAAACTTTACGAGAAAAGAAACTCTACCCAAAACTCGCTCCCTTGCCATTTTGTTTGGGCTATTCTCTTAGTATGGACTTCTGATCACATGTAAGGCCCAACCTTCCAGATCAAATCATGATTTTGAAAATCCTAACTGAGTTCCCCTGGATATATTTCACAGGGAACAAGAAGATGGAAAGTATAAATTTGAAATTAAGCATATGACAGCGAAAAAGTTCTCATGGTCAAGGATTGTTTCAATTTATAAAAAGAGCGAAATGAGGTTAAAATGTTATGTATGCGTCATTTATGTCCCCTTTTAATACACAGGGATCCATTATTATATGGAATTTTAAGATGGAGGGCCTAAATCAGGAAAATATGAAAAATACTTCCAGGACATTCTTTATGATGAATCATTTAATAAAGAAATCGAGAATGTTTACAGATTTACCAAAGCATCATTTCATGGATTTATCTCTAGAAATAGCCAGGTCACAGGTGGTACCGACATTATTTATGGAATAATCCATCCAGGTGGGCAGTTGTTTTACACACCTAGACCAAACGGAGACGCAAATTGAATTTCTTCGCATCCACAGCCAGTAAACAGTCATGCTCATCAAAATTAGCCCAATTACAGCTGTTGTAAAAAAAAAAAATTTCAATGTTTTGAGATTATAGGCATAATGAGTTATGGGTCCCGATTTTTAATGCCTTGAAAAGGAAATTGGAGTAGCTTAGCTGATCTTCAAAATTTCAGCCAAATGCTAAAAGGCTTTCAAGAACTATCACCGAAAGTACCTACGTAACCATTTTGGAACTGACAACAATGACCAGTCTAACAAAAATTGAAAAACTTTAACACATGAAAACACCAGAGAAGAAAAGCCGGGAGAGTTTCTCAAAGTTCAAATCAAGGAATCAATATACAGGCGTTGAAATTCTGTGAGAACCAATCAGCTTGATGGTTGTCTTTGAGCAGGATAGTTCATCTGGATCGCCCCACCCTCTACGGTTTGTTCATTTATGTGATATCCGGGTTCCGCACTAGGACCATGGCATTGGACTTGTCCAGGGATGTGGGGTGATGGTCAAAAGTCCTGATGTCTCAAAATTGAAAATTGAATGAAGTAGAAACAATCATTCCAATCATATCAATAGTAAGCTTTCAGTGGTGAGAAAAGCTCCAGATCATATTAATATGATTTTTACGGTGGGCAAAGCATTTGCAGTAATGTGGGTGGTAATTTTGATTGCACCCAATTCAACTTTGCGAATCGTATTGGCAGAGAAAGAGCAATATTCCCCTTCTTTGCACTCAAATGAAGATAGTTATCAGTGTGGTGGCTAGCTGCAATTTCTTACATGGACTGGAAGGCCTGTAGGCGAGGCTCTCGGCATTGCTTTACTTCAGATATTGATCCACGACAGCTTTGAGATTGCAAGGTTTGTTCGAGATCTTGATAACGAGCTTAATAATAAAGACATGAAAAGCTAATTTACTATTATTACTCAGTGACTGCATGCCCAGAAATAATCAGAACATAGTATAAAAACCCAAATCCCTATACTAAAGACAGAATCTCAGCAGAATCAGTCTTACTGTTTTGAGACCGAAAAACCCTGATTACAGGTGCCATACATACCCAGGACCCCAACACACATGCAAAGTGCGGGCCTAAGAATCTTTCTCAACTTGGTTCAGCGAGACAAAGTGATAATGAACCAAACTAAACCATTCTCTGAATTGGGAATTAGGCTGCAAGCTAAGGTCTGACTTTTCTTCAGTGCAATAAGCATGATGACAGGGCATATAGCAAGTACAAATAAACTGAGGTATATCTTCAGCATAAAACAAAAAACGACATGCAGGAATACATGGGACGATACAACAAAGCATTGATGAACCAAGAACAGTACCAAGCCAACAACTATTATAGGATAGGAACAGGGCACAAAGAGAAGAGCAGACCCGGCTCGGCCACAACGGTTGTCACCATATCTTGAGTCGTCATTCTGACCTCCAACCCAGCGATCCATTTTGACCAGTTATACCATCGACTATATAGGTCAATGCAGAATTCACTCCCATATACTGTGGGAAGACTGTGTCAATATAGACTGGTCCATCATTTGCCAGGTCTTGCAGGACAATTGTTAATATAATGATAGTGTGGGACCAGGGAAAAGTCGATTAGATTTTGTAAAACTATAATGATTCAAGAGAGTATGACATGTCAATTCGAAATCGGTTCTGGTGCACTTTGGGGTGACTTTTGCTGTTATGTCAAACAAATGGTAGCATTGATTATTCCACAAGGGGCGAAGACATTTCCCCATCTTTAGAGAAACCAGTGGGCAGTGATCAATATAAGCAAGGTTTTCAAGGGGGAAAAAATGTTTCATTCTGTGTGTCATGCCAAAAACTGGGGGTAAAATGAGAAATTGGATAAGCATCGTCTTAAGCAAGAAACAATGCATTAACATACTAAGGGTACATTGCAAAAACAGTTTCTTTGGCAAATTGAAAAAGTCAGGAACTAACAAAGGTTTTCGAAGAATCAATGCATTTGGTCCACTGTCAACAAAATTAAAATTACATGTTATTGCAGTTGCTGCTTTTTACTACTCATGCTAAAGACACAGGTAGTTTTACAAATGCAAAGGCTGATTGATTGATCGATTAGACATTTACCATGTCTAGATATTACAAAATGGTGCAAGTCCATCCCTTGAAGGCCTAACCCCGATTTGTGAGAAGCAAAACACACCCACATCAAGAGTAGTCACGGCACCACAGTGATGCCCACACAAACCGCAACAATGACCCACCTTATCGTCACCCTGTTTTTTTCATGAGAGAACGAAACATTGGTTGATTTGACAAAATTTATTCAGTGACTAATCACTCCTGACGCTTTTCATTGTTATTTGGTAAGTATATCACTGGAACGCCGAACGATTTGAAAAAACAAAATAACGCAAAGGTTAAATGTAATTATGATACAAAAAGAAAGAACTGATATAAAATAGCGCAAACTGACTGAAAGTTAAGTGTTGATGAGGTGGGTTGGAACATGCCTGCATATACAATATAACGTATTGGTTAGGATGCAATGTCTAAGATTACTACAGTGGAGCAGCACAAATATGTAAATGACCAAGACCAGAGGTATGGGATGAACTGTTGAGTGTGGTCACATTGAAGAAATTTGACTGTTACCTGGCTCTCTCACTTGTGGGGATGTATCGATACTACATCCCACTTGGGATAATTACGGTTTGGGCCCTCCTCCGTCCCGCCGCCGCCGGAATACTTTCATGTTTTAACGTCATAACTCTCTTGAATGCATGTCTGATTGACACCAAACCTTTGCGCACATGTTCGCCGTACGAAAACTTGATGAGTTCGTCAGTGGGCGCCGCGGCACCACTCTGGTGGTGGCCGTCTTGGATTTTTAACGAACTGAATTGAATAGTGTTCCTACATCAACTCCAAGTGCCTTGAGTTCATATCCATATGAAAACTTTGCACACAGGATCGTCCGATGAAAATTTTGGAATGGGTCAAAGTAGATCGGTCGACTGAGTTTTTCCGGCTGATTTGTGGCGTTGTGAGCATGGCAATCATTTTGAGACAACTTTTGTTTTCCGCCCCCACCCAGCAACCATTTTGATGTTTGTGATTTTTTTTTTTTTTTTTGGCAGATTTGGTATTTCCATATTTTGAGCTGGTGCATTGGACCAACCTCCCAATTCCCTGGTTCATAAATTCCCCTCCTGATAATAAACAGGCAAATATGTCACCCTCTGAGTTCATTCAAGTGGGGATCTACGCGTTGGATGTTTAACCCACCATGCGATGTTCAGTTAAATCATGGTATTCCCATGTTCCACCCACCTACATACCCCCACACCAAAGTGCACCTAAATGTTATGTCAACACAGGGTCAAATGACCTCCAGTCACACGAACAGCCGACAATTTTCCCTTTTAAAATATATGAAGGTGGTGTGACCAGAGAATAGTCAATTTAGAGTTCATGTAACAGTCCATTATGATTCAAGAGAGTATGACAATCAGTTCTGGTGCACATTGGGATGGCTTTGGCTGTGATGTCACGCAAGGTACCATTGATCATTCCACAAGGGCTGTGAGACAATCCCCCTCCTTTAGTTAAAACCAATGGGTAGTGATCGATATAAGCCAGTTTCAGGGGAAAAATAGAGTTGTGAAGTACCATCTGTTCACATCAAAATTCAAAGGTAGCCCATCCTCCTCATTTACCATTTCCGGCGTGTGGAGGCATTCACACAGGACTTATTTTTATTATCCCCCACACACCGAGAGACCTATAAGCATAGAAATCATATGCATATCTATGCATATGCTCTGCTATCCCATAGATTTATTTTCTCACCTCCAGTTTAATGCAATTTATAACCAACAAACTCAAGTGAAAAAAAAAATAAAAACACTCCAAACAAAGGGTATGAATGATCACACTTCAAAGCGATGAATATTCATTAGGGGCAGCTGGATGATTAAACCCCAAGCATATGTCATTAAACACTGATTTGTAGACTCGTCAGAATCTCAGCATTCCAGAAAAAAATTCCATATTATTTGATACATGATAATCCCATGATTTTTTTCCATTATAAAATCCCAAATCCAGGATGAAAGATTTACTTATTTTTTCCATCACAGACAATGAATCAGTGCGTACTGGAACCACCTACAGTAAGTACACTAAAAAGCCACCATAGCCAATCATTCCCTCCATATTGTCTTTGGCCATCAATCCCCTGTAATTTCCAGGGTTTTGAAGCATTTTCCTCAAAGTCCATTACTTCTCAGGTTTTCCAGGTAAGGATGGGATGGGAACCCCTGGTCCGTTGCATATACCTAGCAATACTCAATCGGTAGCCTAAGCTGTCAAGCCTAATTACAAAGTTGGCCATTATTTTTAGCCTCCGTGACTGTTTCATTGTTTCTCATAGTCCAAATACACATTCTCTGTGGAGATTGCCACCCTTCTAACTTGTGAAATAAATTTTTAGGAAAATGGTCCTTCCAGAATGTATTTTTCCCATACTTTGCTAATTCCCATCAAAATAGGCCGCCAAATGTCCATTTTGAAAAGGGGTGGGATGGGGGTACCTTCTTTAGAGTCTAGGTGCACAATCAATGGATGACCATGCTACTTGAGGTAGTAGAACCAATGTCACATTCATATATAATATAATTAGTTTATTTTATTTGTTATCGGCTTTGCTACAGATGGCAAGAATACAGCTAGAGTCCATCAATGGTGCAGGATCTCCACCTGAACATGGGTTTGCTATACATGACTTACACGTGGTACCTCGATTGAAGAACAAACCAACTTCCTCGCGATAAATGCTGAGAACTTCCGTGATCATCCACTGGTATGAATTGAGTTTTTTTTTTCCAATTTTCAACATGAAGCCAAACCTGAAAAAAGACCACCCCCCCTTTCCAGGTGACCCTTGCCCGCATGGACTAGCTAAACACCCCATATGTTGTTATGATTCCATTATTGTATGCAATGAACAACAATCATAGTGATGGATTCTATCTGCGATCGAGAAGAGTTGTTTTCTGACCCCAAACACTCAAACTGCCATAAAGCCAGGAAAGCTAGAAAAGCGATTTTTCTGTGATCTGGCCCCTGAGAACTGATTGACACACCCGTGCCTGAGATATTTACCCCTGCTTCCCACAGATCTGATCTAGTTCATTATATTTGATAATCCGAATATGAAACAAAGATGTTCCAGGTTTTACCACTTCATATTCGAGATCAAGGAAACATTTTCAATTGGTCACTCTGCCATTATGGCTTGGCAACACCCACGAAGAGTGGCAACACATAATTTTCCAGGAGGGTAACCATGGATTCAAAGAAACTACTGGAAAATGACTAATTACAGTAATTGTCTATGGAGTGGAATGTCACTCAATATCCCAGTAAACTAACATATTATAGGCCAGGGGAAGTGTTAAATATAAATGAAATTGAAACTTCATAAAAGATGCCAATTGCATATTTAATTTTAGAATACTGTTACCAATTACGGATTGCAGTTTCCCACATAATGGGCCATTATCCCCCTTTAATAACCTTCGACCTTGAAGAGGTTGCAGAAGTCCCATGGGCCAAATGAACATTGTGTCCGAGTTCACTCAATATCTGTCAAGGAATTAATATTTGAGAGCACATAGAGGCAAAACTTTACAACTGTCAGATAGACATACAGGCAGAAAAACAGACAAGAAGACAGACAGACAAAAGAGGGACAGAAAGATAAGTTGATGCTAGCAGATCACAATAGTTCGACCAACATAGCTGGATCGAGTTATAAATGCAATCGAATATTGTTACTATTAGTGAGATGATTCTCTCTCCAGAAGCAAAAAAGGTTTCAGTAGGAAGTGTTCATTTCTCGCGACTGTTAGGAGTAAGCAAGGGCAGTGTGCTGGTAGCAGGGTAGGACCTTCCAGGTGCCCAGACAATATTAGATGGCTGTTAGTAAAGAGAAATACAACATAGGAAAATATAAACAAACAGGGTGAATGGGCGGAGGAAGGGGGGCTCTGGAGTGAAATGGGTGAACGAAACAAAACTATGGAACTTGTTTCAAAAATAACAAACTTGTATCTCAATTGGAGGACGTGAAATAGAGAAATTTGAATATAATGGACTAAAATCCAAGAATAAGTACAAGCCCAGATTCAATGACCCAGTGTGTATATATATATATATATATATAGAATATATCTCATATAAATAGAACATGAAATATATATATATATATATTTAAATATCTCATATAAATAGAACATGCACTAATATTCTCTGTTACATCACTAAAGTGAAACGGAATCCAGAATATGATAAACAACACGTTATACCCCAACCCACTGCAAATGATGCATAATTAAATATTTGGGCTGACCTGATTCATATAATACTTAGAGGTTGATCGGAGCATACTATCTATCTGAGACGATAAGACTGTGAACACTACAGACAATTATAGAAGACCACCATGTAAGATATTCAAATTGCTCAAAAGTGAGCCTTTATCATTATCATTTAAAGAATGTTTTTGTTCCTTTCTTGTTCACAGATTCTTACTCTTCTTATTCGGTTGCATTTTGCATGGCGTTTTTTTTTTCTCTTGTTAGAAGAGACAAAATTAAAAGTTTGCAAGCCGTATGCACTATTTATGGATTAGGTAATTTGATTCTTTTTTTTTTTAATCCCATTCCACTGGTTAGCAGTTATGAGAAAAAAATATATGAAAACCTAAATTGTATGAGGAATATACTCAATGATACTCACGGGTCTCTTTCTCAGGGGATATTTGATATGACATATTCTGCATCTGCATTACTCGCAATAACATGTTATAATCTCCACTATGGTAAAAATTTGGTGTAACTGCTGCAGGCAACATTTCAGGAGCTTGAAAATATTGGAGCATTGATTGACAGGGAGAAATAATTTATTCAATAGTGATGGACAATAAGAAGTCTGTGAGAGATGGTGAAGCAGGGTATTAAAATGCACAGTGGGTAAAAATAGCAGGACAGGAGGGGGTATCTGGAGATTCACAAGGAATTTGCCAACAAAAAAACACAAAAAACAGTTTTTTGTGGAAAAAAATAATGGGCAGGTGAGAGATTTTTGTGAAACAAACAATGCATGCGACCATAGGAAACCATCGAACAAAAATTTCACACCAGAGGCTTGGCATCTCCGAGATTCAGTGAGTAGCCATATGTTTAAAACAGGTTCCTGCAGATTCTGGGCAATCAAATCCCATGACTTTTCTATACTTTTTTCACGACCAAATGAAGGATTTCCATGACCTTCTCTATGAATCTCGCACAGAATTCTCAACTGAACATTCAACAAAGAAGCCTAAGCAATAACAGCAAACAGTTGAGAGAAAGTGACAACATCACTTCATGAAACTTTCCATGACTTTTCCTGATTCGAACACTTTTCTCTCATCTCAAAAACTTATCCCGGTCAGAATTTTTATCGATGAAATTCCATGACTTTTCCAGGTTTTCCAGTGACTTGGGAACCTGTTAAAATTATTTAATGGCCATTTGAACTGCTGCTTATCAACTGCTTAGGAAGGAAGAACCTGTTTCCTCTTCTATGGTTCCTGTATTTTGAAGAAGAACATTCAGGGAGGACGATTTGTCTTTAATCGGCCACTTCTATGAAAAGGAACCCAATCGTTTGATATTGACCACCAATACTGTGCTATTCAACATCCCATATAAACATTAGGATTCCATATTTCATAATGGTCATCTCCTCTTGAAGAAAACGATACCTTTTTGAAAAAAAAACCCCCTACCCCACCAAGGTTGACCCCACCACACACATACCACACCCACTATACCAATCTTGACCCCCTCCCACCCACCGAATCTTGACCCCTGTACCATATATCTTGAACCCCCCTAACATCATATCTTGACCCCCTACACCACATCCTGACCATCTCACACACCGAATCTTGACCCCCTACACCATATGTAGCCCCCCCCACACCATACCCGCGACCCCCTATACCATATTTTGACCCACTCAGATCTTGATCCCCTACACCACATCTTGACCATCCACACACTGAATCTGACTACTCCAACCATATTTTGACCCCCAAACCATATCTGACTTGACCTACCCAAACCATATTTTGATCCTGAGATATCTTTGACTCCCTCCACCATATCTGTCTTGCCATCAACTATCTTGACCCCTTCAAACCCTACCCCCTCCCACCGCCATATTGTTGACCACGTACTCGTTTAACTATGCCATCCTCCTGGTCAGAAGGGAACTCGTCTCCAGTGTCATGATGGCTGTGCTCCTCCTCTGGTTGGCAGCGGGTTCAAACCAGTCGCTCGTGGGGTTGTCGGTGGGGTTTCAACAAGTTCATCTCCACGGGTTCCTCTCTTTGTATGCAAAAAACGAGTGCAATAGTGAACGGTCCGCTAGCTATTAGTGAAGGCATTGTGGATAGACCAAATTAGGAAACTGAAATGTTTTATAAATTCATAATTGATTTTGCAATCATGACTTATAGTTCAGGCAAGGACGCAATACCCTCCCAGGTTTTTACCCATAGAGTAAGTTGCTGCCAATTTAGTGCAGAGTGTACCCTCACGGGCTCTCATCATAACCTGAGTGGTGGGGTAAGTTACAAGCGACTTTTTTAAGAACACACCCAAAAAAAATCAGCCTGTTGGCTCCGAACTTGTCATTTCAATCTGCCGTCTGAGCTCTTCACCGACTTGGCTGATCCGATTCCCATGCAAAAGTGGCAGCACTGCAATCAGCACCGGGAAGAACACTGCTAGTGATTCGGTTTGCATGCTACAATCAAAACTGGATCATGACTACTTCCCCCCCCCCCCCAAAAAAAAAAAAACAAAAATTAAGATTAAACTTAAGATTCATACTCTATAATGTATTTCTCAACGGGAGAATGTATCCCTACCGGGGTCTGTCCCCTTGCATATCATTTGTGTCCCCGTTATGCTGGCGTGTCCCCCCAACACTGTGTGTACTTTAGGGCCTTGCAGTGAGAGATACACGCACCATACAGCTGTTGTCTCCATAATGATCATACTAAGCAGCATGGTTCGAGCCGTCGACGATGAAGTCGCCGTCCCGCTTAGCTGGTATCCTCCGTCGTACTAACATCAGAATAACAGCCCGACTGTTGTCCAATGTCACAATTATAAGAGCATGACAACATGCTCTTCCTGGCTAATAAAGCGATATAACTGGACAACAACCCCCAATAGCAGCAGTGTAATCGTAAATATGATATACCGATGGCAGTTTTCCTTCCTCCTCATCGTGCATTTTATGGGTTTGCACTTTCCACAGATGGCAAGGAAGAGTCGGTTTGTATTTGTTAATGAGAAGGTCATGGGAAATCCATCACATTACTCTCAGACTTCCTCGGATAAGAAATCTTACCTGATACTTACATACCAGGATTACTCCCTTCTATTCATGACTGCCCCTGACCAGGGGATACCAAACCTTTCCCAACCTGGGGTACCATTTCACATTTTCACATGGTGAATCACTGCGTACAACTGTATGTGCATAGCCAGTTCTCCAAGATTCTGGTAACTGTGTGAGGCCTGGCCTCCAGTGATCACCATCCTGGAGGGGGAATTCCTGTGGGGGGGATGTCTTCCTCCCTTTTGTTCATTATTCGAAGAATTAAAGGGAATTTCCAGCCGAATTATTACTCTTCTTGTGTTGTCCATGTTTAAAGAAGAATAAAAAATCATTCAATATCCCTTTGTTCCAGGTTCATAGCATGTTCGTTGGAAAGACGGCTTCCTCAATTTCATATATTTGCTGATTTGGGCGAACTGGCCAATTTTTGTGATGTCCATATCTACCTATCATAAGGGCAAGCATTTTCTCTGAACAACAAAGACATTTTCTCTGAAATTGGTAGATATGCGTCATCAAATGTTGCCAATTTGGCGGAATTGCCAACTTAATCGTGATTATTTGTTAATCTTTAAATTCGTAACTTTATACCGAACAGGGCTATGAACATGAAACAAAGTTGATTGAACATATTTTCCATGCACAATCATATGACATTCAAATATTTTTGGCTGGAATTGTCCATTAAGTACCTACCCTAATAGCAATATGGTGTAATTTAAGCATCATTAAGAGCACGCTGTGACCACCCTGCATACCACCGGGAAACCCCAAATGTACCACTGGTGGGACGCGTACCACAGGGTGGTAACCCCTCATAGATAGTAGGAGTACCTACAGGCCCAGCTATAAAACTGTTCATTTCTGCCTGGCGATTCTATGCTCCGGGTATTTGAACTCCAGACCTCCCCACACTTTTAGAGATATCACATGAACATCTACATTGTGCCCATTGTTTCATGTTATGGCCATCATCATATACATAGGCTAATGTTAGCTGCCATGCGGTATGGGCTATATTTAATGGACTTTTTTTTCTCGATTCCACCACGGAGGGTGACATTATTCACCAACATGTGCAATACAGATAGACGTAGCTGTCTGAGGTAAGACTGTCTGCTAAGACTGAGTCATCTTAGGAAGACTATAGGTTCCGCATGCGTTTTGTGTCGTAAACTCGAAGTGTTCACAGCCCCTCTATACTTATTGGGGCATTGGATTACTTCTTTGGTGAAGGGCAGTGACTCATACCGTAAATGCCTTTGACGAGTTCAGACACAAATCACAACCAATGCCTTACATCCCTAATGAGTTGTCCACTTTGCACCCACCTTACCACCACCCCCCCCCTCCAAGTCCACACTCCCACCGCCTGCCAAGTCACACCACAAGCCGCAACTAATTCCCATAGCTCCGATCAAGCACCCCCACATGTCCGAACTGTTGGCCCTTTCCCCCAAAGTTCCTCTGCACTCCCACCCTCACCCAGTATTTCCTGGTACCACAGTGGAGACAAGGTGTCTGGTGAACCCATTTAACGAGTTTACCCAGGCATGCCGCCTCAAAACAACAATGTCACTATTTGGTCGAGTGCCAACGACAATTGATGCATGTGGGACCGATATTGCTTCCCACTCGCAGCGCAGAACACGAGGGTTATTTGCCTACCATCTAAATAAAATAAACGCTACGCGCTGTTCCGAATGCCTTGCAAGTGTGCAAATTTAAGAATTTGGACGATTCCTTTATAAACGTGCACCATTCAACCCTGCCCTCTGAATCTATGGCCACTCCAATGGCATTTAACACCCCTATCTCTGCAGTTTCATGTTGGCTAGATCCTGTTGGCCAGACTGTTAGGAATGGCATCAAGTCATAATACTACTGGTCTTCACTCCATTTGATTTGACATCTTACATTGGAAAAAAAGTTGAATTGCACCTTCATTTTACACATGTGGTAAATGCAGTGCCATTGAAAATGTGGAATAACACAGCCCCTCCCATCTCCTCTAACAACAACTCAAAGAATATTGAAAGGATTGGAATAAATTAAGCGACTTCAATTCGAGGACAATGGCAGGATTAATTAGGGAGACTAATCTAACAGCTAAGGAAAAACATGTGTCAGTCTGGTTCCTTAGAGTCATACAATATTGTGGAAGTGCCAAAAAAGCATCCCACATGCAATGATAATTGTCATATGTGAAGAACCCTACGCATATCCTTGTTTTTAGGTTGCCGCCGTTTACCGTGCTACACGTTTTTAAACGAACGATTGCGCAGTTTTACAATTTTCCCGTGAAGTGTTAAATGGAAGTGGGAAAATCCCTGCGGACTTCCCCCACATTGTGTCACCCAATAATGGAAAATTGTCTTGCCACACTGAGTTCAGTCTTAAAAGAATAGAATTCCACTGCCGTCCGTAATTATCCAGGAACAGGGACTATTGCAGTATCGCAATATTAAATGCAAGGCCAAAAGCACAACGCCCATGCAAGCATGGCTACATGGTAGTATACGGTACCATGTGTCTCTACGTACGTAAGACCCTGGCAGAGACGCAATCGCACTTAGCGACGTTTACTAATACTTATATTGATGTGCTAGCAGATGTACCGTACCAGTCGTATAAATGGCAACAAAATCATTGCCAAAACTTCATTTTCAATTGTTATATTCACCAATTACCAAGTGTCAGGTTATTCACTTGCAAATCATATCGCAGTAAGTTATCGAGGATCGACGATGCGCCCGATAATATCGAGTCTTTAACTACACAGTCGATAGAAAATCACCATTGACGTTAAGTGGGATGCGGTTCGAAAGTCCGATTTGGTTTATCTCTGTGGCACTTGGATTGTGCGTTGTGCGGCTCCTCAGTACGATGTACGTAAACACTGAATCTTGGATCATAGTGCCAGTTGCATGCATGCATGCATAGAATACCTGTTGAAATAAACACTACTGCCACTAACAGCAGTACCAGACTCACTAGCGTGTACCCGTCTGGGCTGTAATGCCAGGCGTAGTTATATCATTACCACTGTAGTAGGAATTACTGTGTATGTTTCGCGAAGAAACAAAGGGAGATCGAATACTTAGCAGGGACTAACGATTGAACCCATATCGTCAGATTCCGCCGCTATAAAACAATACACAGTCGATAAATTTGGCCGTAACACACCACATAGTTTGCTGCATGATTCGCCTGTTTCCGTTCGGGAGGAATCGACGAGGTAATTCAGATCCGAATGGTCGCCTATCCGTGTACACGTTAAACGGTTAAGATACACGACGGTGTAACGTTTTTCTTATTAAACGGAAACCGACAAGACTATCTTGTTTTCCATCAAATCTGGTTTTCATATAATAAATCTGGTTTGGAGAATTATCTCTGGCCTGGAGGATTGCTGCAGTGGATCAGCAAGTGTTGATGGGTTGTCTGATTTATGCAAGAGCGAATTCCCGCCACATGAGGCATCAATCTCTCAAATTTTCAGTCTCTGGAGTATGCATTCCACTCAGAGTATGTTTAAAACGAGTGGGGGTTCAGGAACCGTCGTCTTGCCTTCAGTGGGTTTTTTTTGCATTTTGAATGAGACATGATCTTCAGTAGACCGAGAGCAAATAGCCAGTTAGAACAAATCACAACCAATGCCTTCAAATCCCTTATGGAGTTGTCCACTTTGCACCCAACCTTCCCCCCCCCAAGTCACACCCCCCCCCAAGTCAACCCCAACACCAGCCGCCAACTAATCCCATATCTCCTGATCCCCCCAACCCATCACCCAAATTGTTTCCGACTGATGCCCTTCAAGTTCCTCCGACTACTCCCAGCCCTCACCCAGTATTTTCCTGGTACCACAGTGAGACAAGGCTGGGGGGGGGGGCGCTGACCCATTTAACGAGTTACCCATGGTATGCGCCTCAAAACAACAATGTCACATATTTGTCGAGTGCCAACGACAATTGATGCATGTGGGACCGATATTGCTTCCCAATCACAGCGCATAACAAAGAGGGTTATTTGAAATACCTAATATAATAAAATAAACGCTAAACGCGCTGTTCCGAATGCTTGCAAGTGTGCTAAATTTAGAATTTGACGATGCTATAAAGAGTGCACACATGTTCACTGCCTGGAATCTATGGCCCATCAAATGGCATTTAACACCCCTATCTCTGCGGTTTCCATGTTGGCTAGATCCTGTTGGCCAGACTGTTAGGAATGGCATCAAGTCATAATACTGGTCCATTCACTCCATTATCTGCATCTTACATTGGAAAAGTTGAATCGCACCTTCATTCTACACATGTGGTAAATCAGTGCCATGAAATGGTGGAAGTAACACAGCCCCCCTCGATCTCCTCTAACCAACAAGCTCAACAGAATATTGAAAGGATGCGTAAATAACTTAAGCGGTTAATTCGATGGACAATGCAGGCATTAATTAGAGACTATCGAAAGCGAAGGAAAAACATGGGTCAGTTGAGTCCTTAGAGTATACAATATTGTCTTGCCAACGACAATTGATGCATGTGGGACCGATATTGCTTCCCAATCACAGCGCATAACAAAGAGGGTTATTTGAAATACAAATATAAATAAAATGCAACGCTACGAGCTGTCCGAATGCTTGCAAGTGTGCTAAATTTAGAAGGTGACGATGCTTTGACCGACCTGAGTAGCCGAGAGCAAATAGCCAGTTAGCAGACAGCAAAAACTAAAAGCATATAGGGGGATATAGTTTGCAAGCCTCTAAGTCCCAAGTTTTGACGTTTCCAGGATGGCTCGACGATGGATTGCGCCAACGCATCTTTATTAAACAGAATGGACTCTGTCCCGTGGCCTGACTGAGTATAATCAATTCTGGTAGGCGTGAACGCAGAATCCTTATATGGCTGAATGCAGTATCCAACCAGATCAGCAGGTTGGGAACACATGATCGCATCCACTGCAAAGCAATCTGCAATGTGATCCATGTGCACCAGCTCAACTTATACCTAAGCCTCCAATATCAAATTTTCAACTGCTGAAGAATCATCATGTCAAGTTTTTGAATGGTCTGTCTATATCCTAAAGGTGACTGCCCCTTCTGGTAATCAATTCTAGCATCTGGATTGGCTGATGCTGAAAGAAAAGGAATCTGCCTCAACGAGTTAATTGCCTCCCTGTTTTTCACTGGTCCATACTTTTTTTCTTTTTCACCCTTGTCTTGCAAATCTGCACAGAACAAGACTCCTTGGATAAGCTGGCCTTCTCTAGGAGTATACGATCCAGAGAAGACTCTGGTCAATAATAAGAAGACTGGTGGTCAGTAACCTCTAAAACAACCCGCCTAAATCAACCCGCAGTACTGTTGCACCGGCCCTGATTTGCCTTTTCTTTTCTTTCCAATCAGCAAGTCCGATTTGTTCAGCATGCCAGGTGATCGTCATCCTGAACAGTTTTATGACACAGAACTAGATTAGAGAACCTATCAAGGGCCTAGCAGGATGCAGACATGGGCTACTGCACTATTGTCAGCTGCGAATCCCTAACCAGGTACACAGGATAACGCAATGCCTCTTTGGCAGTACCTCAATGTGGGAGTGGGGGTGACCACACACAGACGGCAATTGCAAATTGCCTACCACCTCGTTTTCTCCTGCTTCCAATCCCTTGTGCTGAGCATCCAGCGAGAAGGCAACAGGTACCATTTCTAAAATCGAACCGGTCTCAGTGCAGGCCGAACGCTCTACCAACTGTGCCAACCACTCGGTCTGTACCTTCAGCTGTGAGGACACCTCGCATGACCTCATCCGAAGGTAGGTCCTGTGTCGTCTGCCCTCTACCACACGGACCAACCTTCCTTTTGGTGTGAACAAACCACATCAGTCTACCACTCTCAAACCCGTAATCATTATCATTAACCCACGACCATCAGGTCTGGCAACAGCACTCTCTAGTTTTGCCCCCCCCTCACCTCATCCCCCACCTTAGTTAAGATGATATCCTGCCCCTCCTCCTCCTCCCATTTCCTCCATGACCCCTACAGTGGATGACCTCAGCCTGCTGTCCTCCTGGTCTTCCTCGTGCTCATCTCCCGGTAACGTCTGAGCCTGCAAGAAAGAATGAAGTTAAAGGACAAATGCAGGCTTGGATACAACAGCAGTTATATCGTGTTGAATGGAAGAACTGTAATCTTATAAGTCCAAGCCATTTCAATACAATGTTCCTATGTGGAGTTATTGGCCTCCAAAATTTGGTCCATTAGGCAGGAGAATTTAGGGAGAATCCCAATTGCGCAACAACGCATGCCGTCACACTTGGACAACCCGGGAAGTTATGTCATGTATTTCATGATTCCATTGTTTTGAATAATTCAACATTTAGGAGAAGTTCTGTTTTTCTTTCTCTCACCACAGTTACCATCAACACCAACCAACCCACTACAGCAATACTCGCCCATAGACTAAATGCTTTTCGAAGTGGAATTAATGTGTGAATAGGAAACAAAGATGTTTGCAGGGTTGTGACAATATTTATCATGCATTATGGGAGGCTTTTATATCTTGGACAATACACATGCGCAAACTTCAAAGGGCGGGTAGCTCCGTAACTGAAAGTTGTATGAACTTTTGGATTGGACTGATGCATTCATTTTGTCTCCAGCTAATATATTAGCCTCTTTATAATTTATCCTGCAGCTGTCCTCTAACTCACTGATTGGTTGGATATCTGATTCAGTAAAACATACAGGAAACTACACATCAACAGATACAGTAACACATCTTCGTTTCTATTTTCATTTTCAAGTCCTTCCCATTCAATAGTCAGATTAGCTTACTCAATAGAGCTCTTGAGATTGACCGAATGCATAATTTGTAAGGCACTGTGGAATGATTACCACATCATATTAGCACCCCATGTAAAACATAGCGTCTTCAATTGTGAAAACAGTACGTAACAGTATGTAACACAAGTAACATAACAAAATTCAGTAATGCATGTGGCCTGTAAACATACTATCGGACAGAGAACGGAATAGTCCCTGCTCCAAAAACATGCTGAAGACCCCTGAGAAATTGTGTTGTAATCCCTACGCCTCGCCCCACTCCCATTCACCCTTGTGATACCCCTGAAACAATCCAACTTTTCTTTCTACAAAGGCCATATACTTTGTAGAATTCTTGTCCACTCCACTCCGCAGCTGTCATGGATTGCTAGATTGATAGATGATACAGGAGCACAACTCTAGGGTAGCCTATAATTATTACACCTAGTCACAACCTGAAATACAGAAATGGGGAGGGGGGCAGGGGGGGGGGGGGGGTAGGAAGGGGGGGTTGGGGTGCACAGACCTTACTATCAGGGGAACACCCTTGTTACGAAGGCTGACCTCCGCAAACCTATGAGTGAGAGTTCCACGCAGTTATAGTGTGGAGCAAATAAGGGGGTTACTCAATGGAAAAAAATGTGATTGCATTACACAAAACACATCAGACCTGTGCATATTCAATGTTACCTGCCTACTTATACATACCCCTCATCAAATGACTTGCTTATTTGGCACAATCGTCGGATTCACTGGGAAGTGGAATCTGCCCCTGCCCAAAACAGTTACACCCCTCCAAATGTACAGATTCCTTCATCAATTTTGCTTCATACAGAACCCACAAAGCATTCAACCACAAAGGTGTCATACCATTGATGTACAAGTAATACTCAGTAAAGTACATAACTCATGTACAAAACCACAATAAGAACATTTAAGCCAGTGTGTTTTAAACAAGGTTAGTGAGTTATTCAATTCACACGTATTCATCACTGTTCCTACAACACAAGTGATCATAAGCACGAAGATATGCACATTTTCAACTAGAAGACCTTTGTGCAAAACAGAAAGCCATGAAAAGAAAGCAAGAAAAAAAACCCTTCAAGGCAAAGTCCCACTCTAGATATAGCTGTTACAGTGTTATTAATGACTAACCAGGAAGTTATCCAATTAATATGTCCCATAATGGATGAGAATCGCACCTAGGGATTGCAGCCACACTGACAGCGTGTTTTTAAAGGGATGAAGGGGGATATTATGCCTATGCTCCTGTATTTGTATCATACACTCCTAATACCCTAGGTCATCACTTTCTTCATGATGGTTCAGTCACAGCAGGGTCTTAGTCTTGCGTTAAGACGACATGTCTAGCCTTTCTTGAGCTAGATTGTTATCAACTGTCTACACAAAAAAAAATGATGCAGCCCAACTCTGACTGAAATGCTCGTCTTGTCCAAAATTACCAAACGGGGGCGTGGTTGTGTGAGAAGAATCAGGGTGCGAATTGTAGAGTAGAAACTGCTAAATGGCAAACCTCGATGTACGTTGTGGTTAACAGCTCGAACCATTCACAGACTATTGGAAATAGTCGGAGAGGGGGGGTGTCCCCTATTAGTGATGTGATTGGCGTCATCCCAATATTGGAGGCAGATTGCAATTTGGACAAAGACGATGATACAAAAACAAACACCAGAGAGTGAGTGTGCACGTGATGGCACACTGAAGAAGTCCATGAGTGGTGTACAATAACGCAGCAGGTAATCAAGAAATATCAAGTATCATCGTCTCAACAAGGACTAGCAGGCACTGGCGGCAGGGCTTAAGCAGATCAAAGTTTAGGTGTCTTCATCTGCGCAGGATGACTTACAAGAACACTGCAGGCATGTTCCGAATGACACAACAACTCAAAAAAAACTATGTTTGGGAGATAAACCACTTGTTGAAACACACTTCATACTCTCAAACAGGTTTCTTCTTGGAACAATGTCTCGAGAATTGTCACAGTATCAAGATTTAACACCTGAGCATGATAGCAAAATTACTTTAGAAAGTGAGCCACTGCCAGACCCTGGGTCATATATTTTGGTTTGGGTTAGCTCAAAATGAGGCTGACAACTATCTACTGCAGAATGGTCCAGTCACAGGCAGATAAGGGGTGTGTTCATTCTATCCAGAATATATAGAAGAAAGTGATAGAAAAAAGTTGTCAACCTGTAGCAGCGGTTCCTCTAAGGCCTGTATAACACATTTCGACACACAGTGCCTCACTGATGATTTGACATGGCGTGACCTTCAGAGCAAAAGAAGTTAAGAGAAGGGACTCGTGCCGGCAAATCAGGTGCACACGAGGAATTCGACTCGCACAGATTTTCAAAAATGGAGGAAAATAATAATTTTGACTCCTGCTAAAAAAATTGGAGAAACAATGCCTGCACTAGTGAGAGTGGGTCAATTTCAAGGAATTGCAAGTCATCTAAGTGATGAGGGGTGCCTAAAGTACAATGACTTGTATGACCACCTATGACCAATATGACTCACCCTACCCAGGGGGTGTGTCAGACTATCGAGAGGCTCATAAACCTCCTCCTCAACAAATTACATTGACTTCCTGGTCAAAGGGGAAACTAGTGGAGGAGACTGAAACTCCAAGCTTATATGAATCCTACATATCGTTTGCAGGTGTGCCAAATGCGTACTCCCCCGCTCCAACAAGAAAGAGAGGGGGAATTTCTTTCAACAAGGTATCGGCCCCCAGTTGTATCGCCTGGTTCGCGACAGCAGTGTGTCCCATCTAACAGGCCCATGCAACAGTTACATAGGAATTAATTGTTGCTCAAGATTTGGTTTATTAGCATTTAAACACCCATTACTAAGCAGTGATCAATTTAAAATTCGTAAGGACTGATTATGGACAAGGTGTCTACTGAAGATTGAAGAAGTGAAAGAAGTATAAGCTTTGTGGAAATGTGATTAAGAATCGCATAACTTATGCAAATTAGCCCAATATCAACTTCCTATTGACGCAATTGCTCAGTTCACATATTTTAGGACCACATTAATACATGGGAATTCAACAAAACTTGGACCAATTGAATGAATGGAACAATTTAGTTACACACTACATAACCCCCAGTGTGATGTTAAACATTTTGGGAATGGAATAAACTAAAGTATAGACCATACCAATCAAAGCGTCAAGAACATCAAACCAATTTGAAAATTTGGGAAACAACCAGCAAACTAGACACACTGATGACCTCCAGTGTCCCCACCCTATGTGAATAATACACATTTTATAGAGTGAATAATCCAAGAGTTTTTTTTTTTTTTTTCATAAGGACTTGACGGACAAAGGACCCTACCGATACGAGGCCCGGCAAGGGTGCGGACTGGATTTATATCGCTCCGAATGGTCACGGCGGAAAACATTCCACAGGTTACACGGAATAAAGCGATGCCTCTTTGACGGTACTTAATGTGAAGGAGGGGGTACTTACACGCCGACGGAAACTAATTCACAAGATTGCCTACCCCCACATTTTTGCCCTGTTCACTATCCCTCGTGCTGAGCGCCAAGCGAGAAGCAAAGTCCAATTTTTAAGTCTTCTTTGTATGACCCGACCGGATTCGAACCCCGGCCCGCCACGGGTGGAAAGGCCGACGCTCCAACTGTGCTAACCACTCGGTCTAAAAAAAAAAAGAGTGCTCTATTCACAGAAATGAGTGGTGATGGAATGAAAAAAATCGGACGAACTTGTGAATTTAGCATAACTTATGCCAAATTAGAAAGAATCAAGTACCATATTTGAGCTGAAAATTAATCAGTACATCTACTTATATCCCGCATATAGTGTGCCAACAAGTCACCATACACCTACGGTTCATCTTAATCTTGCTAACGAGCCTGAACAATTAATTACCTAAAATAAGCTAATAACCGTACTTAACTAGACACCGCATGGCGGTATAGACCGCCAATTATATTCCCCACTTTGCCAATAACAGTTTCTATTTTTTTTGGCACGTTAACTCCTTAAATAGCAAATTTATTCAAGACTCAACCTTCAACCACATGACCACCGACAGAGGTCAAATTGAGGTCAGAGGTCACACACATGCAGGTCAACCAAATTATATCACAATAGTGACCTTCAAGCCTTCCCAGATATTCAATCTCCGATTTTGGCCATAATAAAACGTTTTGACCCCTACGGACCTTGAAGGACACTTTAATACATGGCGGGTGGTTTATAAAACATTGTAACTCTCATGTGATACATAACTCTAAGAGCATTTTGAAGTTCATGGCGAAAACGCCCATGCGATGGCCAGAAAAGTATTTAAAACATTTTGGACCCTTGTAACTACAAAGTATCGTCCGATCGAATTTGCGGGAGGGGGGAGTGGTTTCCCACCATAAAGCACACAAAGGTCTA
>JAODTK010004098.1:0-291654 GCA_026419785.1 Sclerodactyla briareus | reverse complement strand
AGAAAAAGAATTGTCCGATTCATTCATATCATTGGCCAAAATAATGTAGCTCCGGCAAAGTTCATTGTACGATTTTCTAAACATTTTTCAAGTTTTCTGGAATTTCTTCAACTGTGTTTCGATAGTTCTTCAAAGCTTGACAATCTAGGAATGGTGGGGGAATATGAGGCCTACCTGTACTTGACGTAACTTAATGAAAAATTACAGGTAATCAATATAAGTAAACCCAATCGTTGATACATCCACGTGGGCCATGCAGGGTGGACCCACCCCAAATCGTCAATTCAGTGATTGCAATCCCACCACCTTTCTATGAAAGCTGCTAGAATTGTAATCCCTGTCAAATGTGTTTTGAAGTCTGATATCCGTGACCGTAATGATTGGTCTTCTTTTGTGTTCCACAGAAGGAATTACTTTACAAACATAACCTTATGAATGGCTGGTATCTCGTTATTTTCTGCACTCTTAGAATGCTGTATAACCCACCAGACACAGTCCTATCCCGGTATCGTGTATGAAATTACACAATCATCGTTTATAATTAATCTGGCACAACCTTTACACATGTTGTGTAATTTCTTGTACGGCACAGGGATAGATGTGCGAGTTCCATATTGTTTGTGTGAATTATACACAACATATTTGGGAGTGTGGTTATTGTTGTGGACGATGATGACAATGTTCATGATAAAAAGTGGAACTAATCAGAACAATCTAGAAACGATATCACAAGGCAAGATACCCTGATTAGAATTTATACTTCACTGTAAAAATAATTTAAAAGTTTAAATACTTCTCTCAAACCTGTTCAATTCTTCTGGAAACGTTATCGGAAAGTATTGATGTTCTAATGCGATTTGGGAATATTTCTGCATATGTATGTGTAAATTGTCCCATTAACCGGTACTAACGTCCCGGCCCTGAACATTTATCGTATCCTTTGAACGCAATATAGCCATCACAGTTCTTGTTTTCGCCATTCAAACAAAATCTGAATAAGCACAATTGGGGCATTGGGGTTTAAAAGAGGTGCACGGTGACCTATACCAATCAAATGCTGCAGTACTCATTTCCCTGATCATTTAACACATACCATCTGTACTAAATGAAAGTCATCACGCCTCACTCCCAACCTAACGAATAGTGGGCCGAAACTTTTTCCATGACTCACCACCAAGAACCGTAAACCATGGCACATCGGAATTGATGTTGTATTAGGATTGTATATAATGACGACCTACCGGGGCCGTAATCATACAGCATGCCCTACTGCCCAGGACGATTTCTCGTGTTCAGGGACAGATAACCGGGTTTTGAATATAGCCCTTGTCAAACTACTTTGGCATCACTTTTCGAGCGGGTTCAAATGCTACATAGGCATGGCTTTATCTACTGTTCGAACTGCGGAACGGATAGTGTTTTGGCGTGTCGATTTTTAATCATCTTTTGAGTTAGAACGTGTTTTCAAAGTGTTTTGTTTCATAGAGGTCAGAAGGAAGATCGTGAGTACGACATCCGGTTATTTACTAACTGCAACCACGGCTTCAGAAATTATGCTTGAATTACCTTATTTTCACACGATAACATGTCATCTCTTTATCGAATCTTTTTCTTTGCAGTGAGATATGGCTACGGTAGACGTTCCTCGGCCCACATATGCAACTGAGTCTCTCTCCTCTGTTCGGAGAAGGACGGGGACTGTCAATCACGCCTGTCTCAGTACATATAGCCCATACGATCCACTGTTCCAACAGGCGTTCCTCGAAGATGATATCCCACGTGGCGACTCTTGGGATGATGATGCTTTGAAGAATCGATAGCGACATGTCGCTATTTGAGAAGGCAGCCATCCTTCACCCGATTCACGTTTACAGCCTGTGGAGATGGAAGACCGCTTATCGCTGGCCGCGATGTGGACAGTTATAAAGCGGGAGTTCGGGATAGGAATGGCCGAAGACGAGGTGGTTACCGAGGCACTTACGCCCGCATCGAGGACATGCGTCTGGAGGATCGGGAGGATCTGGAAGCTCTCATCCTCGACCGGTCCTTGGGGTTAACTACGGAAGTGATTCAGAAGAAGAAGGATAATGGAGATGAAGACATGTCGCCACCCCGTGTACGGAGACGTATCTGCAGAACAAGATGGTGGTCCTGGGGCTGAGGTCTCCCTAACATGATGATGATGACGTTAGAGTGATTAAATCTGGCCCTGGATGTCCTCTGACCCAAATACCAGTCAAGACATGCTGCTTCGTTGAGAAACGAGACAACGGAGAACATGGGTCACAATTCCCGCCTCTTACAGTGTCCATAAACATTATTACGACGTACGCACTTAGATCAACGAGAGCACAAGTGAGGACAGTTAGCGATATGGCACTATTCAAAACACATTTAACTGACTTCGATGAAGTTGATTTTACGATGCCTGGCTTGTTATATAGCTTCATTCGAGGCAGTCGTTTACTGTGTCGTAGCGATGTTTGTATTGGGAAGAATAGACGCAAAGACACAAATGGAAACGGATTGTTCGTCTTAGGTTCAAATATAGGAATGCATGGTGTTAACAATCTACCACATATTCATGTTGTTATCCATTTGTATCTAATGTTTACCCTGATTCTGCTCATTCACCTGTATTTGACCACTATCAATTAAAGATACAGTGGGTTGTTTTCGAACGTACTGCTAATGAAATGAAAGTTCATATTTACGCGTTGGTTCCTGACAATAGAACATGTGAAGTTAACGCTTCCATTGTTTTATGAATATCCGAAAGCATTTGTTTTACTCGGTCGTGGCTATTGTTGGATATGATCAGAATTGGAAAGACTTCTCAACATATTAACGTGTTTCGTCGTGCTTTGAAATGGAAACCCATGGCGGTAAAATATACGAATTTTGTTTTCTTGAGAAGGTACCTATTCGGTCTAAACACTGAGTTAAGTTTTTGCAATATGTACGTTAATGAAAATTACTAGACGGTTGTAATGTCTTTAAATGTATTCAATTTTATTGCGCTCAATGCAAGATTGCTTGAATTGCTACGAAAATGAGAACAGCCCCGGTAATTGTTAATTTTTTTTACTGTCACTCGGTAGTAAGGATAGTTGGCAGCGACTACAGCTGACAATTTGATATTTGCAGAATTTCGATCTTTTTCATACACTTTTTGAATATGAAGGCGTATATTTTAACTTAACTTGTATCTATTATTATCGCGTTATAGATTATTTTTATTTTTAGCAACTGTATTATACTGATGGATACCGGTAATAATATATATCTATTTCCCCTGTAATATGAACGCTAATAAATAAATAAAATATTTACTACTAGATAATATGAATATTTCTTATTCGTTAGTTATGTATTATATCAAAGTTATTGCATGCAGGACCTGACTGGTCTTTTCACCTCGCAGAAAAAACCAGAGACACCTTTATTCTCGAGCAACCTTCGTACAATATTTTAAATAAGAACACTAGAAAATGCCTCCCTCGGGGCTCCACATAATATATTGTCGTTACTTGTCTGCTTCTCAAATTGGTGAACGATTAGTTGCCACGACGTTGACTTCGGACCGTTTTCTCATAAACAAATAAATCGAATTTACCAGCTCCGTTCTCATGATCTTCATCTTAACTTTCACCATGGTTGTGAAAGCAGCGTACTGCATACTTCGACTTATGGAACTGGGGATGGGGCTCAGTTCTCTACGTGGCATGGCACGAGTGGGCCATCCAAATCTCAAGTAAGTGGCATAATACCTAGACGACAAGGACTCCTAGGATTTTTTGGGGGGGGGGGAGGACGGGGCTCACTAAACTCACTAATGGGGCACCTCCTGGAAGGCCCCTAGCCGCATGTTCTTTTGCTCAGCTATTGCGACTACCACGCACCACTATCTAGTGACTTCAACGACACATATGTCAGTCCAGGGCGGGACACCGCTATTTATCAGTGGCCGCTACAATTCGCCGTTCTGAAGGAGAGGATGTGAGGAGGGGACGGAATTTCGGATAATTAAGATCCCTGGTGATACGCGCTATCTTTGTAATTGCCCCAACGTTTGGAGGTAGAATTTGATTACATATTAAATATAACGATTTTATAGTTCCACCATCGTCACAGATGGGCGTGGAGGCTGATCAGAGAACTTGGTGTAAGCAAGACAATAGAACCACAAAATTGAAATTCTGAGGTGATGGTATATTTTAATTTTATTGTGTGTTTATTTATATGTCGGAACTATTTTCAAATTCGAAGACAGTTGTTGCCCCCAGCGGACCTTAATGATGAAATATAATTGAAAATATGTTTCCCATATATATGACTAAGGCCGAAACGTTTATTAAGTGGCACAGAATTAGCATCAATTTTGGGTCCAGTGTTACGAATCTTCCGCAAAACCTATCCAAACCCAATATTCCTCTTTCATGCTAGGAGTTCTGGCAATCTACCTGAAATCGGTAAAGGCTCGTCTTTTTTTACAAACAGAACGACAGACCCTGACTGTCTTGACGTTGGAATTGTTACAGGCAACGACAGTATAAGCGTATTAATAGACATGTTTTCCTCAGATTCCTCTATTCTGTCAAACACTTTAGATCGAAATTGGATCTGGACTTTTACTGATCTCGGCACCAGAACCAACTGACGCATCTCTCTCGTTTTGTTGATTTTACTTAGTTTTTGAAGTTGGAAGACACCAGTACAGATCTCCAGATTCAAGACAACCATTTTTACCCCCATTACCATATTCGGTTTTTCCCGGGTTCTAAACCTCGACACATTCATGCCCATCCAACCATTGAAATCAATAGATGTAAATTCGTCCATGATTGCATCGCGAAGTACATTGTATAGAACTATGTTTTCGCATATATAGTAAACGTATTCAAATAATCATGTTCTAATACTGTTAAGGTGGGGAAAACGAATCAAAAAAGCTTGGATATCATCATCATCGTCATCATGAAACTTATGAGGGCATTCGCACCTTACCTTTGAACAATTTTTAAAACAATAACCTATTACCTACGCAAATCAATGTTTGCTTTCTCCCGACTTTTATGTATTTGAGTGACTTAGTCAGTTAGTTGGATCTGGTCTTATAATCATAGTTTTTTCTCTCATCTGGAGACGTCCGACAATTGAAGAGAAGTGCTTGTGCCATGGACGAAACTTGGTGTGCTCGAATCCCAACTTTAGATCACTATAGGTCTGGAGCAGTTTAGGGAATAGCACGTAAATATACCTAGCATCTGCAATGTTCTATAATCCACACTTTCTTCTTCATCGGGGTCATGTTCCGCGGTGTGCAGAAAAAAAATCCATCGAAAAGGGCGTTTCGATATTTCTTGGAACCGAATCAAGAAAAGGATGATAATCCGAATTTGAGTCAGGGGAAAGAAGGCAAAGACATAAAGGTCGGAAAAGCCTGGAAGGTGAAAACACTACCACCTCCCAGAATACGTTTTGACTTTTGACAAGTGTATCGCAAATTTTACCAAGGGAGCGGATCGTGATATGCTAATAAGCCCCTTAAACCCCCACCCCCAGCATGGTCTCCTTCTGCGCATTCCTGTTTTCAGTGTTCATCTTGCCCCAATTGCATCAACGACCACCCCGAAGTGCCCAATTCCCGAGTTAGCCCTACTATAAGTTCATGCCGGTGAGACGCAAATAATTCCGAACGGACTGGAAGTTAGGTGTGCTATTGCACTCCAGTTGAATCACGCCCGCCTGCAAAGCCACAAATTAAGGAATGGCTATACTCAACTTGGAACGAAATAGGTGTTTTCGGTTGTTCTTTTATCGAACCAATTGCAATTTAACAGCTGCCCGGAAATGATTTTCTTTCCACAAGATGCTATAGCTCATATGGTGTTGATCTTGACAACGCAATAGTGAAGCCATGCCCAATATTTAGCTATACTGATGCCATTCTTTTTGTTGGTGCCCCAAATGTGGGCAGAACTTATATTCGCCCGCGTGCATTAGTCTAGTGGCGTCTTTCGCGTGGCCTACTAAAGTGATTTCAAGAATGTACTCGCAACTTTTTGAGATTGAGGAAGTTTCATGCCCACCATTTTAATAAAGACACTGTGCGAACGCCACTGCCTCACTCCTTGAAATAGGCAGAAGTGCCATTTCCGTCATCTCTGGGAGGTTCTAATTTGCTGAATTGGCCTGAAATTCTCTTGTACACTCCCCGCCAACCAATGGTGGCGCTCCGCTTCGAATGGTGACTGTCGCCCCCTGAATAGTCCACCCCCCCCCCCCCCCCCCCCCCCCCTCCCCCTCAGCGTCCCCCTCAGCGCCCCCTACCAGACAAATCCCGGCTACGCCACGTAGATGAATAAACTGTTCAGTACAATTCACTTTTACTGCCATTTTGAAAAAATTCTTGTCAGATGATTGGGCTGCTATTGTATAATTTTGTCCAAAAATTCATTGAAAAATCGCATCATATATTGTTGGCAACGTTTATTAAAAGATTGGCTGCATTGAACCGGATAGTTTATCCGACTAAACTGTACGGGCCAGAATTATTCAGGAGGTTGCACCATTTATTGAACTACTGTATATACGTCGCAGATTAAACCATCCTATATATTACCCTCTACATGTGGCCGAAGAGCACCAAGTGTGACAAAGGTGGAATAAACTCAATGATGGCTGGAGTGATGAAAAACCGCACTACCAAAATATCTGACCAATGCGGCAATTGAATGTGTGATTATGTGTCTCGATAAAAAATATATAGAAATACGTTAAATAAACTCTGTAATGAGACTTTCAGGCGGGGATTGATGTAATTGTACATCGGCCAGTTATGGAGTTAAAATGGGTGTCTTTTTTGTACTTAGAAAAAATTACGAGCCATAGTAACTACCATGACCTACAGATACCTGAATATCGTGGTACCGAACGTTACGCTGTCTCCGTGTTGTTGTGGGAAGGGAATGAATAGTACATTTGATACCACTCGACAGTCTGTATAAATACCCAGCCAGCGAGCCCATCTGGGGCCCACATGGGTTTAGTTGGTCAAAAAGGGTGGGTCAAGGTGGGCTGGGGCTGGCCCACGTCAGGGCCAAATGGGGCCCATGTGGGCTCACGTGGGTTCAGTCCGGACCAACACGGAGAGGGCGGCCCACGTCAGACCCACATGGGGCCATTTGTCAGTGTATGGGGGTTGTGGTGAGCAGATGTTCAGGGGTTACACGGAGGGTCCCACAGCGGTCAGCATCCCAGCTGGGCCCTTGGCCCGTGGGCCGAAAGTGGGAACCGCGGACCAAAGCGAGGAGGGGCCCGAACGGGCCACCCAATGGGGCCCACATGGGCTCCCATTGGGGGCCCGCGTGGGGCACAGTGGGATGCTGGCTGGTAGTGACATGAGCTTAGATGTGAACCACCTTTCAGTCGCCGTTTACGACACAAAAAAAGCACCTTCATAGTCCCCTCTGTATCTATGGTGGTGGGGTCGGTACGGGGATCCATGGTATAACTATAGTAACGATTCCAATTTATCACATGGCCATAATATCTATATTATATATATTAATATCTATCTATATATATATATATATATATTATATATATATATATATATCTATATATTATATTATAATTAATAGTATATTATATATATAATCTATATAATCTATATATATATATATATTATATATATATATATATATATTATAGATATAATAATTATATATCTATAATATCTATATATGAAAGCGAATTAGAGCTATCATGAACTCTGATTATTATGTTAGGCTTGTATCCTTGCAACTGGTATCTCTTATTAGATATGGGTAATATCCCTATTGCAGATTGGCCTACTTGGTAGTTCAGTTGCGTGCCTCTACCGAACACCCTCCCTCCCTTTTGGGAATTCAAAAAAATGGAGGTGGATAGGACAAAACACACTGTCTTCCCTTGTTTTTACGGCTAGCGCCATTAATCATACATATAGGCTATATCGCGGGGGGGGGGGCACTGATTCGCCGGGGGGGGGGGGGATGGATTGCCTAAATTTTATGATGAGAAGGCCAAATTGGCCAGCCTAATGTGCTGCTTCTAATTGTGGAAGTTATGTCAACGAAACACAACTGGGCAGGATGGGGAATCGTGAACATCAGTGTGAAGGTAATTACGCGCTTGACCTTTGCGCTATATATATGCGTGGAAGGCGGGCAAAAACAATTCCTGAGACAGGTGATAATTTTGACGAAGTTTTGAACGGAATCAATCTGAAAATCCGATCTTTTTTAATTAAAGCCCCGAAAAATGCACACATTCTTCACGAGGCAGTATTTTTTCAAGCAAATTTCCAAGCTGGGGGCGAGCCTCTTACCCAATTGGAAGGGTCCTCTATGCGCAGCGGAATACCTTTATAAAATTATGGATAGGAATGAGGCCACGATGGAAAATTGTAAGGATGCACATAATAATTTTTTTTTTTTTTTTTTTTGATGGGCTGATGGACGAATTTAACTTGCGATATGAAGGCCTAGTATGGAAATGACATATGGAATAATGAACAGGGTGTCTTGTAATATTGCATATTGAACCATCGGATATGTATTACATTTCTGTAGATGTATATTTTTATCATTCAATTAGAATCGCAGACATGGCTTTCATACCGTTAATGCAGCTCAAAACACCCGCACGTGCCTTTCCGGCCCATCTGGATGGGTTTTGAAATCCAACATTTTCGACTTAGCTGCGCGCCAACCTATGGTGGCGATTCGCTTAGATAGTGTTCGTAGCAGTCACCCCCCCCCCCCCCACCACCAGCCGAAATCTGGCCACTGACACTAATAAACAGTGACTAACGAAACCTTTTCGCATGACCCTGCATCCCCGCCCTCCCGTCAATTAGAGAGACCTGGCCTATAAGAACAATGTTCGTACTGCCCTTATTAGACCTATCCATAGCAGATATTGTAACGAAGTGATCCATATCAATGAATGGCATTTGTACCATTTGCTCTGAAGGGCATAAATGAACTTTTAAAGGGCAATCGTGAAGCTAACCGTTTCCTAAGATGCCACTTAGGCATCTCTGTGCCCGTTCCCGCAGTACAGGTGCAACACCAGTGCAGCTGTTCAAAAATACGACCTTGTCCTTCATTATAACTGATCTCATTGACAGCACTGTATTGGGAATTGAGACAATTGCACAGTATTGCTCTAAGCTGCTTACGAAGAAAGAATCCGTCCAATACTGTCTAATAATTCCCTGGATTAGTTGCCACTATTCTCTCGCTACAATATAATAAATTGTTTTTTTCCCAAAAGCATTCCTACGGTGAGACAGGCGTCACAGACGATCAGATAATTTAGCACACCTTCACGCTCGACGCGCTGTCTGTCAACGTAATCTGATCTCCATTTATAACTAGTCGATTTACTGCTGATGACCGGTCAATAATCGATTAAGGGTTTATCAAGCCAGTTTGTAGAATCAACGAGTTGTACGACTGAGAGTGGTCTGCTATTAGCCAGTACTGGTATAAAGCGTATCCATCTTCGTGGTGACTTCATTCAGCTCCGAGTTGTCCAAGCAAACACTATTGTTGGCTTCAAGTAATTCACCGCGTGATATCTTCCAGTTTATCAAGTCATATCGTTGCCAAATTTCCGTGGCATCATTTCCTCTGCTGTTCGGCTGGGAAAAATCCAATTCAATTTGTGTGGAACTAGTATTACCGAAGTTCGTTTTCAAGTTGCGTGCTCAAGGAATACTGAGGTGAGTGTCAAGTGTTAAGAGCCAGAAGGAAAAAAAAAACAGTATCAGCCCTACAATTTTCTTAAAAATTAAAACAAAATACTTGTACAATATTATCAGAATGGTAAGAGAATGTTTATCCTTTTCTTATGGGAAATAAAAACAATAAAAACCAGGTTAACCAGAATGGACCGTAAGAGGCATATTATAAGAAAAAATCGACAGATAATCAAATAATGACGTCATCCAGGGCATTGCCGTTCCATTCCTGAATCAGCAAAGTAAATAAATGAAAAATGTATTAGGTGTGTTGCCCCATAAATTAAGACTTCCACTATACTGGTTTGTACTTGGAACTCCTTGCCATCTACCATACAGAAATCTGGTAATCTTGATATCTTTAAATGTGCAATCAAAGAACATCTTATGACTACGGTGAAGTAGAAGAAGGAATCCATATTCTCTCACGGTCACTGAGGTGTACCCGTTGGTGGGGTACCCATGGGTGCCGGGTTATCCAGCTTTGAGGTGGCACTCGAAAAGTGTCTGTTGTGTGTTGGGTGTGTGGGGGTGTATGTGCGTTTGCGTTTCCGTCAGTTTTTTGATGTTTTTTTCGCAAAAGTCGCCATTTGAAGTGTGCGAACAAAGTGAAATTTCGCCACGATTGAATAGTCACTAAACACATAATTGTTCTCAAAATTAGACGGAAACTATCAAAATTGGGGAATTTAGGAGGCAAAAGGTAAATTTTGGGTAATTCTCGTTTTTACAAGTTTTTCACTTTTTTTCAAGTATGCCCTTATCTCACCAAGGGCTGAATGATTTAAAAACTTTGTAGCAATGTAAAAAGGCACGAATAACAACATTTTCCCAGGCAAATCAGCTCAAAATTACCAAAAATGTCAAGTTTAGGGGGGGAATAGATTTTTGGCCAAATTTGAGAATTTCTGAAACTTTTTTTTTAAAAGTCGTTGGTATATCTAGAGATTGGGAGAACTGAATGATTCCAAATTCCGAAGCCGGTAACAAAGTATCAAAACAAAGGTTTCCCAGCATTTATGCTGTAAAGTAACTGAAAAGGAAAAATGGCTGTTTTCAGACATATTTTGATAAAATTTGTCCATTTGCAAATCGCGAAAAGATAGCAAGTAGAAAAAAAGAATAGTTCCACATTTGCCGATGAGATCAATCAAAATTGTCCCCTAATATCCACATTTTTTTGTATATTTGATTGATGGGAAAAGTTGTAATTTATGTCATTGTATACATTGCTACAAACTCTGAAATATTCAGTCATTGGAATCAGTTAATATCTTGAAAAATAGTCACTGTGGAACATTTGTAAAAATGGAAAATTTCCACAGAATGAGATTTGATAGTTTGTGCCTACTCTTGAGAGAAATTAAAGTTGCTCGTGGACTATTCAGGCGTGTGCCAAATTTACTTTATGTTCGCGGCCACTCCAAAGAGATATGCAAAACCGTCAAAATTGCCGGGACACGCAAACGCACACACAACAAACCAAACACACCACAAACGGACACTCAGCGAGGGAACCTCAAGCTGGATTCACCCAAACACCAATGGGACCCACCAAACGGGTACCCCTCAGTCAGGTCAGTGGATAGTTTTTGTTCTTGCGATGGCAACCAGCAACAATTAAATATAGTTGAAAATGACAAACTTGCTACGGTACAACATCCTCTCTGGCGTTTCAGAAACGGGTTGGAATATAATAATGATAATAATCATATAAATAATAATGATAATAATGGATTTTTTGAGAGCCTCCTCATTACAGAAGTTATGACACAGCGCTTAACACGAACCAAAAGAAACAGAGAAATATGCCAAACATAAACACCATGCACCAAAGGTAAAAATACACATCACGACAATACACACTGTGAAGAATGCCAATTCCAGATGACATGAAACACCTCTTCATGGTTACAGTTAACGAGATTATAATGCTGCTGTGTTTAATGTTATTGTGTTTTTATTCCTTTGGAAGCACTTAATAACATTTTAATTTTAAACAGCGGAGAAGGGGTCGGAACTTATCTGAGCGATCAATGATTATCGTTCCATTCCTGAACAGGTCGTGTACTGGGTTTGAGTTTGCTGGGATAGGTATTTTTCTCTTGTTGATCTGTGAAAACGCCCAAACATATAGTAAAATTAACTTGGAAAATAATTTTTACCTAGAAAAAGGTTTGTCGATTTATTCTAAGCAATTTGCCACAGGAAGGTTTGCCTACAAAGTTCATGGTACGATATCAACATTTTCGTGCTCTGAAGTGCTTCACATTGTGTTCCGATAGTTCTTCAAAGCGTGAAATCTAGGATGGTGGGGAATATAACGTATATACTGTACTGACGTAACTTTTAAATTTCACAGGTAATCATATAAAAAGTACCCAATCGTCGATTATAACACATTGGGATATGCAGGAATGACCCACTCACTATCATTCAGTGATGAACCCAGCCCCTCTCTATGAATCCGTAGTTGAATTCTGAATGATCCGTGACCGTATTGATCTAGGTTGTGTTCACAGAAGGGATACTTTACAAACTTACATATGATATGGCTGGTATTCGATTATTTACTGCACACAAATTTTGTTAACTAGCACTAGCACGGGAATAGACGTGCTAGTTACACATTGTTGTGTGAATTATACATAACATTTTTTAGGAGTGTGGTATTGGTATAGATGATGATGACATGTTATGATTAAAAAACTGAATCTATCAAGGAAAATATTTCCTAGAGAAAACGATATCACAGAAGGCAATTTACCCTGGTTAGTATTTAATACTTAACTGTGAAAGTAAGGTGTTTGAATATTTTCAACATCTTGCCTGGCTTATTTTGCAGGAGAGAAGGCGCCATGCACGACTCAAGCTGTTCAATGACATATTGGCTTTACCGTTCCTGATTTTTGTGGGGTTACAGACTAGCTATCGCCACACGATCATCATCAGGAATGACTAACTATAGACATGTTTCGTTATTACCGACGTCTTCAGGTGGTCATTTGGCCTCCCAGAACAATTCCAGATGGGAATGCATCTAGTCTCAATATGCAGGAATAAAATAGTCCTGTGGTTTTTGGTGATGGTGTAAATTCATCATCTTCAGCTCTGATCTCAATAGCGGTGCCCTGTGGTGTGCTGACTCTAGGCGCGAACCAAACTTGGTGTTGCATTAGTACCAGACCAAGACAAGAAGACAAGACAACCCTCAGTTGTTCAATTCTTCTGAAACGTATTTGTGGAACGTGTTGGATGTTCTAAATCGATGGGAATATTTATGCATAATGTAGGGGAACGTACAATTACCGGTATTTAAACGTTCCATGCACTGAACCTTTTATAGTATCGTTTGAAGCAATATATCCATCACAGTTCTTAGTTTCCAGAGTGTTTCCAATCACAAGGAATTCTGGAATTAAACAGCAATGGGCCATTGTGGTTAGAAGAGGGGCACGATTACATATATGCCTACCAAATGTTGCAGTGCTCATTTCACTGATCATCAACAAATACACATCTGTACTAAATGAAGGTAGTCATGGTCTCTCAGCAGCGCTATAGCGAATATGGGCGAAACTGTTCCCAGACTTCACAACCAAGAAACCGTACCATGGCCACATCGAATTGATGTTGTATATTTAGTAGTGACGAACCTACCGGCCGCAATCAATATCGCATTGCCCTACTGCCCCAGAGACCTATTCTCGTTGTTTAGGATCAGATCACGTGTTTGTTTTAGAATATAAGGGCTTGTCAAGTTACTGTGGCATCACTTTTCGAGCGTGTATAAATGCTACATAGGCATGCCTGATGTTCTGTTTCGAACTGCTGAAGTTATAGTGTTTGGTCGGTTCAATGTTAATCATCTGTTAAGTATAGAAAGTGTCCCAATTATTTTGTTTTCATAGAGGTCAGAATGGAAGATCCTGTTGAGTATACGACATCAGGTGTTTATTCACTGCACACGGTTTAATTGCAGAAAAATTCTGCTTATTCATCTCTTAATTTCACACTGATAAACATGTCTATCTTATACAATGTTTTCCTTTGCATGAGAGGCCACCAGAGCAACCGAGTCTATCTTCTCTTGTTCGGAGAAGGACGGGAACTGTCAACACGCCTGTCGCAGACATAGCGCTCATACGATCCACTGGTCCAACACGGCGTTCCTCGAAGATGATATTCAAGAGGCCGATTTGCTTGGGATGGATGATGAAGAAGTCGATAGTGACCATCGTCGCTGAATTCGAGGAGAAGGCAGCCAGCCTCTCACCCGAATCCACGGTTGCAGCCCGTGGGGAGATGGAAGACGCTATAGCTAGCGCGATGGTGAACAGCTACAAGCGAGAATTCGGGATAGGAATGACCGAAGACGAGGTGGTTACCGAGGCCACTGACGCCGCGATCGAAGACATGGTCTGGAGGATCGGGAGGATCTGGAAGCTCTCATCCTCGACGGCTTACTTGGGGTAACTACGGAAGTGATTCAGAAGAGGAGGAGGATGATGGAGATGAAAACATGTCGCCACCTCGTGTACGGAGAGGTATCTGCAGAGACGACGATGGTGTCTGGGGCTGAGGTCTCCCGAACATGAAGTGATGATGACGTAAGATGTGTAGAATTGGACCGGATGATCGCTCTGACCCAAATACCAGCAGACGATGCTTCGTTGAGAAACGACAACGAAGAACATGGTCACATTCCAGCCTCTTACGAGTGTCCATAACATTATTACGCACTTGAGATCAACGAGAGCACCAGTAGAGGACAGTTAGCGAATGCCCTATGCAAAACACATTTAAATGACTTCGATGAAGTTGAATTTTACGATGCCTGGCTTGTTATATAGCTTCATTCGAAGGCAGTCGGTTTACTGTGTCGTAGCGATGTTTGTATTGGGAAGAATAGGAAGCAATGACACAAAATGGAAACGGATTGTTCGTCTTAGGTTCAAATATAGGCATGCATGGTGTTAACAAATACCGAATATTCATGTTTTCTCCCTTTACAATGGTTTACAATGATTATGCTAATTCACCGTATTGGACCCACTATCATTTAAAAGATACAGTGGGTTGTTTTCGAACGTACTGCTATGAAAGGGGAAGGTTCATATTTACGCGTTTGGTTATGAACAATGAGAACATGTTGAAGTGTAAACGCATTCCAATTGTTCTATCCGAAAGCATTCGGTTTTACTCTGTCGTACGCGTGGCGATGGCTGGATATAGAGCAGAATGAGAAAGAATTCTCAAAAGATTAACGTGTTCGTCGTAGGCTTTGAAATGGAAACCCATGGCGGTTAAAAAAATAACAAAATATTGTTTTTGAGAAGGTACCTTATTCGGTCTAACCACTGAGTTAAGTTTTTGAAAATATGTACGTTAATTGAGAAATTATAGACCGGTTATAATGTCTTAATAATTGTATTCAATTTAATTGATCTTCAAGCCAAGATTGCATTGAATTGATACGAACAATATTTCAGCCTGTACGAAAATGAGAATCAGCACCGGTAATTGTAATTTACTGTCAGATCGGAGTTAGGATAGGTAGCAGCGACCCAGACTGACAATTGATATTCGCAGAATTTCGATCTTTCATTACACATTGGCATAATGAAGGCGTATATTCTACTTAAAATATGTATTTCATTATAGCGTATTATAGATTTTATTGATTTTAGACAAATTGTATTATACTGAATGGAAACGGAATAACATATATCTATTTCCCCTGTTTAATATGAAAGATATAAATAAAAACAAATATTTACTAATAGATAATATGAATATTTCTGATTCGTTTTATTTATTATATATTCAAAGTTATTGCATGCAGGACCTGACTGTCCTTTTCACCCGCAGGAAGAAACCATAGAACTTATTCTCGAGCAACCTTCGTACGGATATTTAAATAAGAACCACTACAAAATGCCTTCTCTGGCTACAACGAAGATATTGTTCGTTAATTGTCTTGCTTCTCAATTGTGAAAGATTAGGTGCCAGACGAAACGTTGAACTTCGACCTGTGTTCTCACAAATAAATCGATTACAGCTCCGTTCTCATGGATATTCATCTTAAAAGATTCAAAGGTTGTTGAAAGCAGCGTACTGCATACTTTCGAATTATGGAACTGGGATGGGGCTCAGTTCTCCTAGTGATGGCACTAGGGCCAATCCAAATCTCAAGTAAGTGGGCATAATACCTGAGACGTCGAAGGGACTCCTAGGTATTTTTTGGGGGGGGGGACGGGCTTCACTAACTCCACTAATGGGGGAAGGAACCGGGGGGCACATGCCTGGAAGGCCTAGACGAATGGTTCTGTTGCTCAGATATGCGACTACCAACACCACATCTAGTGACTCACGACACAGATGTCGTCCAGGGGCGGGGGACACGCGTATTATCAAGGGCGCTACATTCGCCGTTCTGGAGAGGAGAGGAGGTGAGGAGGGTGGAAGGGAATGGCCGGGATTAATAAGATCCCCTGGGGATACTGCGCTATCTTTGTAATTGCACATACAAACTGTGTGGGAGTTTAGAATTTGATTACATGATTAATAGAAAGGATTTTTTAATAGTTCATCGTCACAGATGGGCGTGGAGGCTGAGCAGAGAAATTGGGTAATAAGCAAGAGCAATAGAACACCAAAATCGAAAATTTGAGGTGATGGTATATTTTTATTTTATGTGTGTTTATATGTTCGAAATATTTTCAATCGAAGACGTGTTGCCCCGCAGCGGAATCCTAGATGGAATATATGTGAAAATATGTTTCCATATATATTGGAATAAGGCAGAAACTCTTTATTAAAGTGGCACAGAATATAGCATCAATTTTGGGTCCATGTTTACGAATCTTCGAAAACCTAATCCAAAAACCATAATATTCTCTTTTTCATGATAGGAGTTCTGGCAATCTACCTGAAATCGGTAAAGGGCTCTTCTTTTTTTTGTACAAACGAACGGACGACCCATGCTGTCTGAAAAATGTTGGAACTGTACAGGCACGGACAATTTACGATGTATTAATAACACAGTTTTCACAGTTACTCATATTTTAAAAACAATTTTTAGATCGAAATGGATCTGGACTGTTACTGATCGCGGCACCCTAAACCAACTGGACGCATCTCTCTCAGTTTTGATTGAATGTTACTTAGTTGGAAGTTTGAAGACCACAGCTAGTAAGATCATCATATCAAGGGAAACCTTTTTATCCCCATTATCATAGTCGGTTTTTCGGTTCTAACTCGACTTAATATCATGCCCAATCAACCAGGAAATCAAATAGATGTAAATGTCGGCCTAGTGATTGCATCGCGAAGTACATTGTATAGAAACTATGTTTTCGCATATATAGTACGGGAATTCAAATTAATCATGGACTAATACGTTAAGGGTGAAAAAACGAATTCAAAAGGCTCTTGGGTTATCATAAATCATCGTACATCATAAACTGTAGGGCATTCTCTCCTTACGTTGAACAAATTTTTAAAACAATACCAATTACCTACGCCAAATCAATGTTTGCCTTCTCCAGAGCTTTATGACTTGACGGGATTAGTCAGTTAGTTGGATCTGGTCTTATAAGCAATGAGTTATTTCTCTTCATCGGGTGACTTCAGATAATTGAAGATGAAGTGCCGTGCCCATGGACGAACCTTGGTGGGCTCGAATCCACAAACTTAAGTACCACTATAGTCTGGAGCAGTTTAGGATAGCACGTAAATATCCTAGCAATCTGGCCAATGTTTATAATGACAACAATTTTCAGTTCTGGGGCGTCGTGTTTCCGCGGTGTGCAGAACAAACATCACCCTCGAAAAGGGCGTTGCGAATATTTATTGGACGACTCAAGAAAAGGTGTGATAATCACGAATTTGAGAATGGAAAAGACGGGGCAAGACCTAGAAGGGGCGGAAAGCCTGGAAGTTGGAAGGGCACTACAGCCTTCCCAGATACGTTTGACTTTTGGACAAAGTGATATCCGCAAATTGGACGTGATATTCTTAATGAGCCGGGTCGTAACCCCCACCCCCAGCATGGTCTTCCTTCTGCGCAGTTCCTGGTTTCAGTGTTCTATCTTGCACCCGGATTGCATCAACGACCAACCGAAAGTGCCCAAATAACCGGAGTTAGCCTACTATAAGATCATGCGGAGACGCAAAATAATTACCGAAGCGGAATGGTTAGTTTAGGTGTGCAGATATTGCTACCAGTTGCATCAACGCCCCCTGCAAATGCCAACAAATTCAGAAAAATGGCTTATCTCAGAGTTGAAACGGAATAGGGTTCGGTGTTCTGATATCGCCAACAAATTGCATTAACAGCTGCCCGGAAATGAATGATTTTCTTTCCACAAGATGCCTATGAGCCTCCATATGTGTTGAGCTTGGACAAGCAAGAGTGATAGCATTACCTCAAAAATATTTAGCTCTACTGCGTGCACATTCTTTTTGTTGATTGTCCCCCAAATGTGGCAGAACTTACGGGCTCCGCGAGCCGCACCGCAATAGTTAGTGGGTCTTTTCGTGGGCTACTTAAAACGTGAATGCAAGGAAACTTACTTCTGCAACTTTGAGATTGAGGGGCAATTTCCTTGCCAACCATCTTATGAGGAAAAGAAAAACTGTGGCGATCGCCCCCCCCACTGCATCAGCTCCTTGAAATAGGTCAGGAAGTGCCATTTCCCGTCATATGGGAGGTCTAATTTGCTGAAATCTCTTGTACACTCGCGCAAACCAATGGTAGCGCTCCCGCTTAGATGGTGACATGTCGCCCCCTAAAAAATAGGTTCAGCCACCACCCTCACCTCAGCGCCCCCTACCAGACAAAATCCTGGCTACGCACGGTAGGTGAATAAAAATGTTCCGGACAATTCACTTTACTGCAATTTTGAAAATTGTATTGTAAGATGATTGGGCTGCTATTCGTATAATTTCCAAAAATTTCATTGAAAATCGTATACATATATTGTTGGCAACGTTTATTAAAAGATTGGCTGCATTGAACCGGAAGTTATCCGAGTAAACTGTAACGGGCCTGGAATGATTCGAGGTTGCACCGTTTTTTGAACTATGTTATACGATTCTGCAGATAAACTACTTCCTATATATTACCCTATACATGTGGCGGGCGAGCAACCAAAGTGTGACGACGTGGAATAACTCAATGAGGCGGGATTGATGAAAACACGCACTACAAAATTTATTCCTGACCAATGCGGCAATTGAATTGTGTAATTTGTTGTTCCGATAAGAAATATAGAAATCTTAGAATAAACTCTGTAAATGATGAACTTAGGCGGGATTGATGATAATTGTACATGGCAGTAATGGAGTTTAAATGGGGTCATTTTTGTATTATGAAAAATTACGAGCCATATAGAGTACTTACCATTGACCTACAGATACCTGATCTCGTGGTACGAACGATAAGCCTGTCGCAGTGTGGCGTGTGTGGAGTTGAATGAATGTACCATTGATACCACTCGCTGTTGATATAAATACCCAGCCAGCGAGCCCATCTGGGGCCCCCATGCGGTTTTTAGTCTGGTCCAAGTGGTCAAGGTGGTAGGGCTTGCCCACGTCGGCCCAAATGGGGCCCATGTGGGCTCACATGGTCCCAGCTGGTTGGCCCACGTGGGCCCGACGTGGGAACCGCGGACAAATCGAGGCGGGGCCCCGAACGGGCCACCCATGTGGGCTCCGCGTGGGGCCCAGCTGAGGATGCTGGCTGGGTAGGTGACCTGAGCCCTTGAGAGTGAACCATCTTCCCGTCGCCGTTTACGACACACCCACCCCCTGCCTCCTAGTCCCCTCTGGTCTATTTATGGGGTGGGGTCGGTACTGGGCTCTATGTATCCCCTATCGTACCCCTACCCCTTCTCACCTGGCGCCTATATATCTTATATATATATATTATATATTATATATAATAATATATATATATATATAATATATATATATATATATATATATATTATTATAGATATATACTATATTATATATAATATAGAATATATATATATATAAGAAAAGCGAACAAGAGCTGAGCAATGAAATGAAGTATATGTTAGGCGTGTATCCTTGCACTGGATATACATTATTAGATATGGGTAATAGCTTATTTCAGATTGGCCTATACTTGTAGTTTCAGTTGCGTGCTCTACCGACCCCATCCCTCCCTTGGGCGCTTGAAAAAAATGGAGGTGACAGGACAACACACGGTCTTGAAATAGTAACTGGAGAATCTTACTCTTGTTGCACGGCTAGCGCCATAACAATAGGCGTAGATCGCGGGGGGGGGGGGGGGGGGGGAGGGGAATGATTCGCGGGGGGGGGGGAATGAAGGGGGGGACTGATTCCTTAAATTTTATGTTGAGGAGGCCCCAATTGTCAGCATGACGTGCTGCTTTTTTCTTAATTGATGGAGGTATGCAAACGAAAAAAAAAAACTGGGGCAGGGGATCGTGAACATTCAGTGTGAAAGGGTAATTTACGAGATTGACATTTGGCGGCATATATTAGGCGTGGAGGCGGGGCACAAAACAATTCGGAGACCTGTGAAATTTTGACGAAAGTTTTGAACGGAAATAAATCTGAAAATTCGATCTTCTTTATCAAAGCCCCGAAAAATGCACACATTCTAACGACAGTGATTTTCAAGCAACCAATGGAAGGGCTTCTATGCGCAGCGAATACTTTACTAAAATTATGAGAGGAATGAAGGCCACGATGGAAAATTGTAAGGATGACATTAATAAGTTGTTTTCTTTTTTAATTTACTGTCAATTCAGTGAGTTGCTCACTGCCATATACAGCGCGGGAATTGCAGTTTCCTGCAATCTGGGGTCTGTAAAACCACATCTGTCCCCCTCCATCAAATATTTAACAACAATTCGGACCGTTACTGATATTGACGACGATGTCTCAGTTTTAGAAAATCAGTGCGGTGGTACTATGATTCAATTACGGACAAGATTGGGATATGTAGGCCCATGTATGAGCGGCTGATGGACGAATGTAACTTATGATATGAAGGTGCAGTATGGAAACTGACAGATGGAATGAATGATGGCAAACAGGATGCATGGTATATATGCTAATTGGACTCCATCGGATATGTATTTAACATTTCTATAGATGTATTATTGGTCATTCAATTAGAAAATCGCACAGAAATGGCATTTCAGGACGGTTTGGAATGCACTCAAAACACCCGGGGGAAAAAGTGCCTTTTCCGGCCATCTGATGGGTTTTGAAATCCAAACATTTTCGACTTAGCTCCGCGCCACCCTATGGTGTCGCTCCGCCAGGATAGCGTTCGTAGCAGCACCCCCCCCCCCCCAGCCTGAAACAAATTGGTGCACTGACAGAACAGTGACCTAACTGGAACACATTTCCGCATGATCCCTGGCATCCCCGCCCTCCCGTCAATTAGGGAGACATGGCCTATAAGGGAAAATTTCGTATGCCCTTTTATACCCAATCATAGCAATTTGTAACGAAGTGAGCCAAGTGAGTGAGCCATACCATAAAATGGAATTTGGACCCATTTGACTCTGAAGGGCTAAATGGAAATTTTAAAGGGCAAGCGTGATGAAGCTAATCCGTTTCTAAGAGCCAATTAGGAAATCAATGCTTGAAAGTTCTCGCAGTAACAGTTGCAAAACAAATGCAACTTGTCAAAAATACGACCTGGTTTTCATTATAAAAACGGAATTTTCATTGATGCATGATATTGTGAATGAAGACAATGAACAGGTATTGCTCTAGAGGCTACGCAGAAAGAATCGGCAAATACTGTTATATAATCCATGGTAATAGTTGGCCAATATTCTCTCCGCTACAATATAATTAATGGGCTCTCCCAAACAGAATTCATACGGTTTTTTGAGACAGGCCCCGTCAAGCAGATCAAAGAATTGGCACACATTCACGCTCGGACCGCTGTCTGTCAACGCGTAAATCTGATCTCCATTATAATAGTCCGATTTATGTGGAGACCGTCAATAATCGAGTAGTGTCATCAAGCCAGATCAACGCGTTTTAAGGATGAGAGTGGTCTGGTCTGAGACAGTATGATATAAAGGAGTATCTGTCTTCATCAGTTTTGCGCCATTCAAGCAAATACTAGGGGTGGCTTCAACGTAATCACCGCCGTGGTATCTTGCTTTATCAAAGTTATACAGGATCGGCCCAATAATCACCGCGTGGTATCTCCATTTTTATCAAAAGTATAACCTGGATCGGACCTATTTCACGCTCTACCATACAGAAGAATAAACCAAATATGTGCAATATTATGAATAATGACAAGATAACTGAAGACCTTTTCCAGGAAAATTGGAAACAATAAAAACACGAGTTAACCGAAAGGACACGAAAAGAGGGAAACTACAATGATTATGAATGAGATTTACAACCCCACAGCATCCGTTAGTGCACATACAGGATTTTGATTGCTAATCCCAATTACGTAAGCGGACTATTATTTTTGCAAAACAAGTCAGCTGTTCAGAGTAACACAACATCGAATATTGCTCGATTTGCTGCGTTTTAAGTAAAAGCAGTACTTTTTAAACGCGAAGGTAAGGTTGCGTGAGCTTTTAGAAGTTTATGTTTAAACGCGCAGATCCGGCTTTCACGATACCCGCCTGCTTCAGAGGGCGTACGCGCAACGGATACAAACGAGTGAAACGAAGCGTCGCTCGCTGCCTGGAGAACGCCATGTTCACACGCGCAGGAACCCTCCGTTTGGCACGCGTGGTTTGTTTTGTGTCTCGTGGGAAGTACGAACAGCACGCACTGCCAACTCTTTGTGTAGGACGCATGCAATTACTTCGTTGAACCAACGCAATCGTACCCTAGTGTATTTACGTTTGAGATACAAAGATATAGATCTCGAGATATAGCGATCTCTAATCGTTTGGTTAATTCGATTGCGGGTGTTAGAATAGGAATAAACTCACAGCAGGTCGACTTTATGGTGAAGGCAACAGTCTCGACTCGAATTTAACTTAATAACGTACTCGGCTGCTCCTCGTCCATTATTTACCTCAATTCAGAGTCTCGACTAGTTATTCACCACGTTAAAGTCTCCCAGTTGCGTTTATCCCTTAAATAACGACCGAAGTATCACAATTTCCCCCTCATCGTTTGGGTGGGGATTTACTGTTTGCTGGGACTTGATCTGTTTGAGCAAGAAAGAAAATCGCGATAATTCATAACACTGGTGAATAATGGTTAAAGCTCCATTCAGCTTTGTTTCACATTTTCGTCGACGTTTTAGCAATTCAAGAACATCCATAATAATGTCTTGACATTTAGTAATGTTTTGATACTCCAAAAACTGGCAAAAACGGTCTCCAGTTCGAGAACGAAGTGAAACATGTCTAAGATATGTTACCGTTCGGCCATTCGTTGTTCCCTTGGACCTTAGGAATATCGTATGCAAGATGTGAATCGGTTGCCAGAATCACTTTCGATGATCGGTGACATCTGTACAAACTGGATAAATATACTGATTCGAAATATTTAGCGTTCACAGAGAGTTTGTGCAACCAGAGCGCTAGGTAACATCAAAGAATTTTTATGGTAGTTGTAGTCCCTGGTATCATCGATTCATCGTAAAGCAAGGGCGGACGACCAACACACCCGATCACAGCGATAAAATGAGGACGTAACTTGCTAGTACCATGGAAGCGGAGCAAGAAGACGGGAAGGTAGGTGGAACTAAGCCACTCTTACTTGATTCCGAAAGCCTCTGCTCCACGGTGGCCTCACGAAAATACCCACGTACCTAGTAGAAATTGTAGCCAGGAACGGCACTATCGTTACTGTTGTTAGTACCAGTTCGCTACGACTTCCATACGGTGAGGCGTCGATGACCACGCAGCCTTACAATGCAAATCAGGGTATGATGGATAATGTAGTCCCATTTCACGATGTGGAGGATGTATTTTAGGGGTTAGTGTTCGGGATCCGATTAGAACTGGGCGTGGCGGTGAACAAAGGTTAGGTTCGGTCTAGGACTATAAGATTTGCGATTAGCTCCATCTGGAATTGAAATGCGACCATAAACGAACCACTAACAAGTACTACCGCCAGGGTATTACATATGCACTCCTGGCCCACCGAGGTAGACATATATGTCTTACTTGGCTCGAGTGGAAAATGACTGTCGTACTCAAATAATTTACATGAATACATTGAGGAAAAGGAGACATTGGAATTGAAAATCGGGTTTGTTTATATCGATAAAGGTTCGACGAAAGAAGTTCAAAATCACAAGGATTGAGGCGGTTCGGAAATACGAAGCAGGAACAGTTGACCGCTGCTATGGACGGTTTGAAAAATACTGGGAGCACTAGCAGCAATGGGTGGGGCCTAAAGAGAAATCTTACAGGAGAACAATATATGACGGGCTTGAACATAGCAGACCAACAAAGTGGGCAGCATGCTTTGTGCTGATTACATGGAAGAGCCTACCAGCTGATAGTGTTGACCTGAAATCTGCATTAAACAGGACGTCAAGGACGGTGAAGGATCACATTTTTTGTATGAATGTCCGGCATAAATTAGCATGTGTGTGCATTTCAAATGGAACATGTACTTTTTCCCAGATTAAATTGTTAGCACGTTTGAATTAGGTATGTACTGATCCGATTCACCATTCTGATTTCGGATCAGTTCAGAATCACATTTCAATATTTGGGTTGTGTAATCCTGGTGTAGGATAATTGTCTGCTGTTCGTCCCATTAATGCATATAGGTTAAACAGAAAATGCATAGTGCGTGTGATGGAATAAGACAAAGTGCAAATCAGAGTTACAGACATATGATATAATTTCATGCACTACTCATTGAAGTGTAAAAAAAAAATTCTTATCTCTAATACTTATCATGGGCAAGTGGCATGCATTTGGACAGTTAAGAGTTCGTTGGAGGGATTTTGAACATTCTCCACCAAGGTTGCACATACTCTCCTATTGTCATACAGGTTCCTATTCTCCGTATAACTGATAAAGACAGTAAAATTGAACCAGATAGGACAGAGAGAAGAAATAAAAAGGCCCAATCAGTAAGAGTCAGCTAACACACAAGCATGTAACCAAGAGGGGGCAGCCCTCTGAGCATATTTTCTGATCACTCTCATGTAGATAGTAATTCTCCTCTTTTCTGGAGGTGGTATTTCTAGTAAACCGGGTGTTATATAGGCCAACAAAAAGTTGTCAGCGCTTCGTCACTGATATGCCGTATTACGCTTTAGGTTTTGGAGCCTCTGCCATCTAACCTTATGCAGTACTTTGCAAATTTTCGAGAAATGCAGCACAGTACAGCCGATGCATGCAGGAACTGTTTCTTCATCGTTGTTCTGTACTGTAGCCTGTCGTTTAATATATTGGACTGCATCCAAGAAAATTTACAGTTATGCATTATAGTTGGGAGCATAACAATTTACTTTCAAACTTGGCCTATAGGTAGAGAGGAACTGCTTCAAGGAGTAGAAGGCGGGCAAGAAGAGGGTCCAGTGGAGGAGTGGAGGACCAGGTTGCGGACATGGGGGAGACTGCTGATCCAACGACAACTGTCTCTTGCAGCAGGAACAAAGGAGAAAAGGAGGCAGCAAAAACATCAGATTAAGATATATTCAGTTCATTATTCCCCCATCTGTTGTTAGCTCCCTCCCGCAACAATTGGCATTGCCCATAACTCCATATATCTAGATCTCCATCCATATTTCTGTACTTATCTATTCTTTCAGATAAATTGGATGGTCATGACTAGTTGATGTAAGCATTATCATTGACCTTGGTACATACAGGGTGTTAGGAACTGAGGTCAAAGGTCATCTACCTGTCAATCTCCATATATTGTTTAACACATTTGCCTGCGCTTCTAATAATGGACGTTTGATCTAGGGAAGTTTCCCCCCCCCCAGTATACATTATTATTAACCAATGATGCATATGGGGTGTTGTGACTGGATTTGGTCGGAAGAGGTTGACGGTCATCAAAGGTAATTTCTGGCCATTGGAACTTGATGGATGTCGATTATTCTAGTCATGAAAAAGTGGAGGGTAATTCCGAGGTCACCAAATTAGCAAATCATTGAAGCACAACTAACTGAAGTCAGGTCCCGTGATTTATACCATTTATAGCTCGTGTTATCTGCTCCCACCGGAGGGATTCAGCTGACAAGGAAATCTGTAGTCGGAAATTGTAGCGGGTCCCGTGTGGGTGTGGAAGGACACAGGGCGAATCTCGCATACCTTTTGAAGAGTGCAGGAGTAACGAGCGGGTGATCGCATTAAGTCACCATCCAACAGACAAGGGGTAGCTTCACTCGTGCAACCACTTGCCTACACAAGAAAGGAGCGGGGTGAAAGTTGGTGTCTGTGCGACATCAGGGTTTGAACCAGGGAACTCAGGCAGACACTCTACAGTTCCTGCACCCCACGACTCCCAGTTGATTTTGATAGGGGAGTGAGGTAAGCTTCCAGAAGAGTGGTGAGACTTGTTTCACTGCTACAGGAACAAAGCATGCTCCAGACACATATTTTCCTCAGACCCTGGTTGCGAGACGCCCTTTGTACTTGGGAAATGATAATAAGTATAGATGGCTTGCATGGATACCAGTTTCGACCAACAACTGACATTAATTGGATTTGTCGATTTGCTATGGAAACCACTCAAAGCTCACCGAGTAACCCTGTATGAGTGATCACACGGGACACTGATGAACTCAGCATCTGAATTTAGTATTATAGAAACATTCTTGTTTTTTAGAACATGATCACACGCTGCTGACGAGTAGACAACAGGCACTTTGCTCATATTGCAGAGCGCCAGCCAGGTATTCTTTTGACATCAGGGAAGAGCAAACCATGGACACCCAGCCAAGCTGTATCAGGGATCAACCAGAGTGGTGCGCTGTGCAGGCTGATGCAGCGAGTTGAGGAGACATCTGATGCACTGGCACCCCTGAAGTCTGTCTGACTGTACAACCAGTAAGTAAAATGTGTTTATAGCAGTCAGGAGTGTTTAGTCGAGGCCGCTGCGTCCGAGGCCAAGGCCGAGGCCGACCTCCGAGGGCGAGGCCGAGGCTGCACCCTCGAGGCCGAGGCCACACCCTTCGAGGCCGAGGCCGAGGCGCGGGCAATAATATAACAGCATACCTTTTAAATTACCAGGTTTGAAATACATACGTAATTTGTTTTGTCTGCCCCATAGCTACAGCTATGTCATTCTGATTACTATATATGGAGACAGAATGTTTGAATCCCGGAAAATGAGGACTGAACAAGCAAAACGTTGATATGCAACCTATATTTTTTAGTCTTGAGTCAGTATCAGAATGAAAAAAAAATGAATGCGTACTCTTTACCATCACAATAAAGAACCACTCTCCATATGACTCTTAATAAGTGCACAGGCAGAAGGTTTAATAGCCTTAGGAGCTTAGACACTGCACTTGCATTTTGAAAACATCAAGTATTCCAGCACTTGTGGAGAAAGCAGAGTACTTGATTCTGGCGCACCATCTGGGCTGCCAAATGAAAAGGGCTGTGGATTTTAATCAGCAGATGACCTGCCCATCAATCAATGGTGATAGAAACATAATTTCTTTAAATCTATAAAGTTACATTTAAAATCCATCTTGGCTAGGCAATAATTCACTCATATCAATCCAAATAATACAGGATGATCTCAAACTAACAACAAAACTAAACCAGAGAGCCAAGAGGCTTTGAGTGAATACACGACTGCATGGAGTTTGTTGACCTCAGATGCCCTTAGACCTGTTACCAAGTATGAGCTTGATCACCAAGGTGGGAGTCGAGTTATCGTGTTAACATCCAGGCGTCACACACACCACACACACACAAACACACGCCACACAAACACACCAACTGTCATGACTGCATGATTCTTTTCGACTAAAGGAAACCATAAACTGACACATCGCCTGGCGGTTGACGCAAAGCAACGTATTATCAAGGATTTGAAGCAATCGTGGGCCGGGAGCGGGAGAGGACAATGTCGATCTCATTCGATAACGGAATGAGATCGGTGGGTCCCATTGAGGCTAACACGAAAGTTAGTTTTAAAACGATAGCCATGTTCCAAAACGCATGAATCAGACGTAAAAAAAAGTAAAGTCAAAATACAGGATGCCCGCCCTCGTGGTACTGGGGCGACTTCTCACTTCTGAACTCCTCCGAGATTTTTATTCGATATAATAAAATGTGTGCAACAGTTCCAAGTCAACCGACAATGCGTTGGAGAGTTATCGCGCTAACATGAAAAATCTCCGTCGGGGCGTCGGCGCTCGGCGAAGACAGAACCATACTATCCCCATGTGGAAGATATAATGCATGAGGAATTCAAATCTATTTTGGTTGTGATTTTCCTCATGTACACACTACAGACTCAGGGTCCGAGGGTCAGTTATAATAACTATAAATTTATATTGAATTATAAATACATTCATGATAGCAGAGCAAGACCATCTCTTCGTATTTATTGGTCCAGGTTAGGCACAGTTTTATGCAATGGAGACTAGAAATTCATCTCGCAACTCCCACTACGACATAAGGGGGGGGGGGGGGCCCGATCGTGAGTGACGTGGTCACTCTTGGCCGAGCCCAGTGCTAGGATTCGCTGCTTTGTTACACTAAGCTATCCATAGCGTATGTGTGTGCACTTGGCAGGCAAGTGCATTCATACTGTAAGATGTCCATGGCCAGTGAGCTCGCTAGCAGCGGCACTCTGCACGCACTGGGGATGGCACGGCGGGCCGAGCGCCAGTACGATTTTATCGCAGCTTTTTGGATGATACAAGTAGAAAGTTAGTTCAAATTGCGCGAATTCATACAAATTTCTGAAGCATCATTTGTGACATTAAATTTTCAATTTGTTCTTGTATTTTAATAGCAAAAAAAAAACTTGTACGCTCCTCGCCGGCTCGGCCCAAAACCGACAGTGGCGGGACAGCTCGGAGGCGAGACCGAGCGCCGCGCTCCTGAGGCCGAGGCGAGCGGCGCCCAAAAAACTGGCCCGAGGCCGGCCTCGAGGAACGAGCGCCGGCCTCGAGCCTCCACACTGGTTTTAGGGGATACTATTATAGTAGCTTGTTGCCAAAATGGGGCACCGGAACTGTGCGTCATGTAAATCATTGCGTCGCAAATTACAAAAGCACGAGCCAAAGGATCTCGGCCCTAGTCATCTGGGAGTTGGAGAAGCCATGACTTCTATGAAATTTTAATTTCAAAGGGCTTTTGGCATTAAGATGCCAGATTCTTCATTGGCATCACCCCATCGTCTTGTACTGCAAACGGAATCTCAGCATGCATAGTCAGAGTGGCTATTGAGGATGATTGAACAGCTTGAGAGATTACATGGGCCAAGGAGTCGCTTGGCGCCAACGGTCCTTTATCTAAGAATTTTCCTAAGTTCACAACAAATTCCTTTGCCTGAGCCCCCTAGACAGGGCCAGCCTGACTGAGAACTAATGTAAGAAAACTCAAAAGCCTTGATTGCCCTTGAAGCAACCTGTGCAGATGTAGATGCGCATTGAGAAATTAGAGACATGTTGCAACAGTATCCAGTTCAAGACAGTACAGCCCGCAGTATGGGACGGCAAAGATTAAGGACTCCATAAAGCCTTCCCAAATATTAAAGCTATGGTTTGATCAACATTCTCCAGTAACTCAAATGTTTCGTTGTGCACAACAAAAACAGTTTACAGACATTCAATACTATTCCATTTTTAAATTCCTTTCCAAGTAGACATGGAGCAAATGGTACTCAACCCCAATGGTCCTTGGCATGCAAAGACAATGAGGAACGACATTTCGGCGCAAAGCTTAAGCAGCCGAGGCGATCGCAACGTTGCAACTGACTATAGAAAGTTGTCTTGTGGAACTATGGGGGGCTTAGAGAAGGGAATCGTTGGGTGATTCCAAGCTTTTGTGCTGTCTATTATACTCGAGATGAGAACACTGTCCCAGAAGATGACAGCAGGTTGGCTTGATGGTCTTTCATGGGTCCAGCTAAGCGTGTTTGACGTGTCATACCCAGTGCCGACATGGAGGGCAGGGGGAGGGGTATGGGGGTTGGAAGATTTCCTCCATGAAAACTACAAACAACTCTTGGAACTCTTTTGAACTCTGCGATCTTTTTTTGCTAGTTGTCAAAGATGTAAAAGTCATACTTTCAAAACATTTTCCGCAATTTCTCTGTGTCTAATAAGTGCCGCGGACAAAATCTTTGCCTCAGAAATTAGTATCAGATTGAAGGTTGTAGTAACATAACTGCTTTCCGCCAGAGCTTTATGTGGTATAGAACGAGGGTGAAAAAGCGACTATTTCAAATTATATCTTTTACATTCGGAGGATTCTCATGAGAAGGACTAACCATATCTATTCACCACTTAGACGAAAAATATTTCATCCACATTTCAAGCTTTCCAGGACTTGCCAAAGAGATGATCCCCAAAAAAAAGTCCTGTTTTACAACTGCTCTGTCAAGATTTCATTTTAGAGGTCGATTTATTTCTAGAAGAGTGGAAGAAGATATATCTGTGATCATTGTACTCTCTTATAACTATCTGTTTGCCATGTTATTTTTATAAATACATGAAGGTGAGTATAGGTGAACAAAATATTAATCCACTTTGTTTGAGCTTTCAACAGTGACAAACGATATGTAATGTTTTGACTGTTATTATTGGTTAATTCTTTTTGTCTCAATTGATATGGCGGGAGTGATGTGCACTATCAGGTAGTCTAATGCCAACATAAGAGCTCCTACAAGGCACTAAGCAGTTTGTGAGTTGGCTTACTCTATGTTGGACTCTGTGGAAGTAGTCAAATAAAGGAAAAAACAAGACAGATAGGGGGGATTTCAAACGTACAATTCACAAGTAAGGGGGTCAATGGTCAAAGTATTTTCCAGTTAATGGGCCCAGAAAATCGTGAACAACAATGGCAATAGCCAATGTTCACGAGGAAATGAGGTGAGAGGAACGTTCAAAATATCAAAGGTTGATCACAAGATTAGACCAGATAGTAGGATGGTGCCAAACATGCCCAGAGCTGCAAGTGCAAAATGCCAAATGGACCCTCAGTGGCGACTGGAAAGTGTGGGTGAGGTTCTATAAAGATGAACATACAGGTTCAGGCCTCACCAACAAATGCATTGCAACCACACAGTTGTGTAGCAGTTCCAGCATGGTACAGGAATTGCAAAGTATGGATGGAAAACGTTATTCAATCCTGTTCTTGAACACATCCTGCTAGGAAGACATGTGCATAAACACATTGGCAGATTTTCATTCAGGCAAACTTTTTAATTATGGTGATATTTCCATGTCGTCGGGAAATCTATACTGCATCTTTGCCAAACCAGTCCATCCCCCATTGTCAGCTTATAGGCAATGAGTAGGAACATTGCGTTAGGTTATATGTTTAGGACTCAATTACAGTTTATTTGAATATCTCCCCATATTGTCTCACTCTCCGTCGATCTGCTCCGTACAAGCAAGTGCAAGGAGAAGCGGATGGATGACCCTTTTGTGCTAAAAGGCAATTTCACACAATGGCATTCTGTGCCCTCTCCATGACCTTCGGCATGACCTTCATGGGGTTCAAAGATGGTCCCAGAGCTAATAAACATAGACCATGCTGGACAGGTACTTCTACCCCTTATCAGCAGATATACCGTTTTGAACTTGGTTAGAAGGAATTCTAACTGAATGGAATGTCTGTGGGGGGTGGTATCTGTGTGGCCACCCCTGTCAGCTGCATCTAAACGACCGCAGGAACAGGTATCAAGTTCAAACTGGGCACCTGGGGCTCATTTGGAGAGGATGAAGTCCGATCTTTTTTGGTGCCAGTTCAAAGGTCACAACATGGCAAAGTTTGACAACTTGTCAGCACATTTCTGAGGAGGGCAAGTATCTATTAGGTTTGGGTTTGCACTATGGTGAGGAGGATCACTATGTTTTTCGGTGTCAGCGAGGATACAGGTCATTGGAGGTCACCAAAGGCAATCCTTTAAGTTCTTTATTTGGCAACGGAACAATGTAGAAATTGTTGTATGGAGAGTTGTTCGTCTAGTGTGAACCACGGCTGGGGACCTACTTTCACCTGTCGAGGTCAATGTTTGTGAAGACCAGAGGCATATTGTTGGCAACCAACAAATAAGTCAATTGCACTGACATATTGGAACAAGCTATCACATGCATCTCCAGCTATGTCTCTGTACATGGTCAAAACGCCTCTAAAAACACTACTCAGTTAATCTTTATATATTTTTGCAACAAATATTTTAGGGTGTTGGTGTGTAATGGAAAGAATTTAAACTTTGTCAGTTCTGGGAAAGCGACATGGTGCCTATACCTAACGATTCTTGTGGCTGGGTCAGTTCTTTTTAGTCGACAGCCACGGACTTGTCGTGTTGCAACAAAACCAAAAAAGTAAACTACAAAATGGTGTGTGCAGGACTCGACCCTGGGGGGGGGGGGGGGGGGGGGGTGATAGGGCATCGGAAAGGTCATCAAGTCAGGGTAAGCTAGACCGCCCTCGTGCCGTCGTCATTGTCATCTATGGCAGTGAACCTGCGATTATTACAATAAGCAATATTTAGGGTACGATATCACATGCGTGTACCTTCAAGATGTAACAAAACAGTTTTGTGCCAGGACCTTCACTACCATAAATACCCCGCGATGACCCCTGAATTGATAACTGTGATTGCTTTCACCCGGACCGTCAATGCGGACCCATATTCTGTAGATATGTGGCGATCTGAGACTGAGGCCAATGGCGTTAACTCTACAGAGCGTGTTATCAATTCACGCTCTCCAAGGAGGAAGACAAGGGAGGGGCAAACACCAGTGGCAACAGCCTGTTCACACAAAGTTGTCTTCCTCTCATCTCCTTCGGAAAATGGTTTGTTTATATGCATAGTGGTTTTTACGTTCCTGAAGTGGGAAAAAAAAAATGGACCTCAATTCAAAAGAATTTCTGACAAATTTTATGTGGAGAGGGATAACAAGGAACAAATATATCAGAGTGGTGGGATACACACGAACAAATGAGTTATAAAATCCCACGAAAAGAATACGCACGATGCACTAGATAAGATCATGGGGGATTACGAAAGGGTTTAACGCTCGATTTCTCCAGTGAGGTTAGTTAAGTCATCCACTAACAGTAGGAACTCTGCCTTTTTCCACCTCAGGGTATATAGCATAATTCGTCAACCAAGTTGTCGACAGAATAGATCAGGGGTTAACAGCGCGCCTCCAGCTAAGGGCGAGGCCAGTGGAATAAATATGACGAAAGGGGTTAACGATCGATTTCTCCAGCTTCCTGAGGGTAGTGAGGTCGCCCACAGAGTGTATGCATGTTGTAAAGTCTCTGTACAGGTATGCAGTGCACAGATAGCTATATTCGATGAGCAGTGATTGAGCAGCCCAAAGAAACAATAATTTATCTACCCTCAGCTGGCGCTACAGTAAGCTGTAACCATGGTCGATACCCATGTCGCAATGTCACTCACATGGGTACCTTGATGTACTTTGAAGTATGTTTGGAGATCAGACCTAGGGTGGGTTAGGGTAATCACGGACTCGCGACGAGTTGTATCGTTCACTTGCCTACACTGTGTAATGTCTGGTCTGGAAGACACAGTCGTGAGTCCAGAGACTTAAGGTTAGAGTCAGATTACACTTACAGATGTTATCCAAATCTCTATGAATACCAACACTAAACTAACTGGTAACACCACCCAACTGGCTTAATTTAGAATCAGTGCATGCACGAAGTGGACATTACCGTTGCTCCCTCATTGTTTACATTTCTAGCACCGGACAGGTATTATCACACAAGCCAGGTTAGGTCACGTGAGCATCTTGTATTACAGGCACGGACTACTAATTTCATAACAATTGTAACCTAATTCCTTGTGTATGTTAGCTCGATCGCCTAGGAACTCTAGTCTGTAGGCCGCAAGCGGATGAATTATATTCCCCGCGACCTGTAAGTTCGGAGATTAGTGCATGGTTTTTGACGTGTGTAGCGCAGCGCAGTCCAGGCTCGCCGCCGGACACTGGTAGGTGTGTAGAGCCATAAACACTTTGAAGGTTTATCCGAGTGATCTGAACCTTGGTACACATGTCCGCCTGTGAAAATTTTGGCAGAGTTTGAAAGGGGCATCACTGCAAGCTGGGGGCCGCTAAGTTGCATAATGTACGGCGGAATTTTCACGTATTCGGATTTGAACGAAAAATTGGTGGGTAGGGACTATGGAATCCCGAAAAAAGGGAGGTAATTTCAAAGGTCATCGGAGGTAAAATTGCGAAATTTTTGCGATTTCCCAACTTTGTCAGATTTGAACAAAACTTGGTGGGTTATAGGGACTATAGTTGATCCTCAAAAATGTTGTGAAAGGCACATTTCAAGGTACAGTGGAAGTCAAATTGCACATTTCTTTTTGATTTCCGATTGTGTCAAGATTGAACGAAAACGGGTTTGGATGGGGGCTACATTGGTTAAAAGTAATTTCAAAGCCATCGTGGGTTCAAATGTTGCAGTAAATCGACACGCCCCCGCGTGAACCATAGTTGTATTGAGGATCTGCTGTGGATGGAAATGTATACTAAAGAAGTGCAGTTTCACAAACCCTTATGTGCAGTTATCAGGTATGGAAAAAAGTGTAAGTTCTTACTGGCCAGATCGGGAAGTGTCCAACGAGACTGCATCTGCCCAAATGACACGCAGGTTGCCAAGCATGATTGTTATGTACTACCCCCAATATCATCCATGGACTATTCTCCGATACTGTTCATGGGAAGAATCACCTCCTTGATGGACCAGGCTGACTATATGTAGTTGCTGAGTTGGTGTAGAGTAGAGGACCAGAAGCCTCGACGGGGCGATGTTTTGCTGTGACTCAGGCATATGGTGAAAATGAAGAATGTACCATGGCAACACTTTTAACGACTGGTAGTACCCCAGTCAGAACATAACAAGAATGATATTGAACTAACCGCACAAAAAGGACCATCTGAGTTGAAAAGCACTGAATGTTTCTTTTTCCCTCTCTTGTTTTTTTGTATCCCATTAAATTACGCTGTACGTTATTATCTTGTCCCATCAACTTGGATAAGCAACTGGTGTGTATTCCATAATTACGAAGAAGACTGATTTCTAAATTACTACTCATACTCGGTTAACGATCCTTGCGTTGTTCCTGATGAATCATGTGATTCTGACTATGAATGTAGAATATTTATTGATGATACCTCCAGCCATTAATTGATCAGCCTACAATGGAATTTGAATACATTAGGATGTTCTTGGAGTGAGCGGGTGATGTTCCACAGTAATCGAACTGATCATAAGTTGAACCAAAGGAACAGGGTGTCCAAGCCTTTTCGTAATTACACAAGTGTGACTCAAGGTTGTCCGAGCAACTCAATGACTTTCTATTAGAGTAGGTTGACGTGACTGACCGACAGAGGGAGCAACTAGAGATCTACCCCCCCACTCCCCTTGGAATAAACAAACGAGAGAAGAGTGAATAACTCAGGGCAGCTAGTCAATGTCGGTGTCACCGCTTTGGGCGGGTAAACCACATTTTCTGGTCGTTTCACGCTAACGCTTGTCCGATCTCTCACATTCTTAAAAAAATCTCCACCATAGGCCTGTACAATAATTCTCTCACTGAAAACATTGTTCTCAAGTTTTTACTCCAAACTACTGTCTTAACCACCCCACCCCTCAACTCTTGTCACACAGAATAATGACCAGCAGTCTTTGTTTAAAGTCAAAACCAACAACAACGTAGACTATATTACAGAAAATGCCGTGCGGACACTTTTACCCTCACCTAGTCATCGCCCCAGTCAGGTTTATAAAAACAGGACAGCCCAAATATCTAATGACTGCTATGTTTGTAGTGGTAATGATCCTGTGCTATCTGACAGGTTGGTAGGGATCCAGTGCTAAAAAGAGGGTGCTTGTCTTCACAGTAAAAGAAATGTTTTATACTGGTGTAAGTCTTGTTAATTTGCATTGAGTTGCAGGTTAAATGCTTCAGGGCACCAAGCATGGGGGACGTAACTCAGTCACGGTCCCGGTTTTGCCTCCAACTGAATGAAATACGCCAATTCAAGGTGTGACGTGACTTCAGCGGTGTAACACAGTGACCTAGTGTTATTCGTTACCACTGAAGGGCTTTCCTAAGCTTATAAATACAAATTTAGTGATAGGTTTCTAGGAGTTGCGTGTGGCATTTTTGCCAGGTCGAAAGATCGATAGAGGAATGTTTCACTTTCGTGAAGACTGAGAAAAGAGAATGGGTACATAAACCTATGAAGAGTTTGATACGCAATGTCAAGACAAACTTGTCCTATTGAGTTTGTACAGGGTTCAGCTGTTGTTTACACCTACTGACGTTTGTGGGGGGTATTTTTCTAATTGTGACGTGTCATTTGAGCGTGTAGTGGATCAGTGAATAGTTGGTATCCACAATGTGAACCACAATACACCACACCACTGATTAGCAAATAAATAGCATGGCAGTACCGTAGCTATGTTCTCCAGTAAACCAGTGCTTCTTTTGAAGCTACGTCAAAGACGTTCACACGCAGAAACATTTCCGGAAGATGTCTTGTTCGCGAGGTTGCACCTACAAACACATTACACAAGACCAAGGAACGAAGTGGATTAGCAGTTAACATGTTCTAATAACGAGCAAAACACAGTACGATACAAGCGATTACCACCTCTCAAGCCGTAGAATGTATTTCGACGTCAGTTTTTAGACCATTTTCGAGCTGATATCTGTACCCATCTCTCTATCTGATTTCCGATTCTCACTCTCCGGCCGTCTGACTTTCGCGTCTGCACTCGTTTCCGCTCCTTTCCGCATCGGGGTAGTCAATTCAGCCTCGTTCTTTGGCTTGGTCCTCCATTTTCGGTTTGGACCATACAACTCTGCAGCCGGCATATACGAGGGTTGCCAATGACATACACATTTGGTGATAACATCAGTGTAGACCCGAGTCTCTGCTCGTAATTTATGAGTTCCGATCATTATCCATGAGCCAAAATTGATTTGAAAGATTAAGGTCACGAGAAATTCACAGCCGCGTGAAACGGTGGTCGGTTATTTTTCTGATTGAGCTAAGACATGTGTTACTCCCTAATTACAATGATCCATGTTTAGAAGAATAAAGATCCGTGATCAGCTAAAAAAATCCTATGCTGAGCATGAGATGACCGAATACAACCCTCCTCCTCTATGGTGGAGAGAATCAGAGTAACCGCCCGCTTGTGAATTTCTAAGTGTGGCCAATAGTCATGTTCAGTTATGTGTGGCTTGTCGACCCCATTAACCTCTATCGAATGACAGTGTTACTCTCTCTAGACAGGAAGAGCGATTCCGTTGATAATTAGCTGCGAAATTGTCTCTGATTGGCTGTCACTCGGAGGCTTGGCACTTCCGGTAATTTCGGGCGGCCGGCTTTTTCATTTCTGACACATTCACAGACTCTTTTCTCCACGAAAACCGCATGAATTGTGGCGAAATTTGGGTTGTATAGCATTCTTTTTGATGAAGAATCGATCTATCCAGGTGAAATTTGCATCCGTGCGAGTTCGTTTCCGAGCAGGGAGCAAAGGCTGAATGGAGCTTTAAGTTACCAAACTATGTTAATCTTACCGTGACGGTCGTGGAAATAGCATGAAAGTTATCCCCGAACCTGGCATGCAATGTGTCCAAATCTAAGTTTCTATTAAATGAAAACTTCTAAGCGTTATATTGTCCTTCAATAATTGATAAAATCCTTAATTGGAAAAAGGTAATAATAATAATAATAATAATAAAAATAATAATAATAATAATAATAATAACAATAATAAAAATAATAACAATAATATAACAGCACGGGAGCTAATACACACTGAACGTGATTAGAAGGATTGTGTAATTGATCGCCCTGTGCTGCAGTTATATGCTTCATATGCAGAATACATATGTTCACCAACTATGATGTGCGCCAATCCTTACGATTTACTGCAGATTTCTTGATGACAGGGGTCATGATAGATATCTTGAGACAATTACGGAAGGCATCAGCAGGAAAAAGTAATAATAATAAATTTCGCCACCTCTGGCAAAAGGGCCGTTTAAGTTTCAGTGCAACGTAGGTAATTCCATGAGCGTAGGTCGCCCCCCCCCCCCCCCCCACTGAGAATTTTTTGTGTCGTTCTGTTTTCCATGTGTGGAAAAAATCAGAAATACTCTTATACGAGTCATGTTGCGCATGTGAACTCGAATAGAGTATATTTTGACATATTCATCTTCACTGTATCTGTCAAAATAGGTGTCTGTTAATTCTGTCCACAGTGTCCTCATTTTTTCAGGAATTGTGGGCACATTCTTTAAGCATCTGGGGTTTGTTCTTCTCTCATGGGATGTGTGGCACCAGGGTCTCTAATGAGGATTTTGTCCTTCCTGACCCTTTTTCATTAAACTAAACTAAACATTAAGTGGTAGCTAAGCATAAGATGGAGCGGTAAATCATTATAATCCAGGACACGCAGATTCCAACTTTGGGCATGAGTTGTATATTTTAGAATACAGTGCATGCACTGAGTGCAGGAGTGCAGTTGGAGTCGGGTTTATTGGAGATTTGATTCCAATGAACTGTGGGTTAACCGCTACGGCACTCCCATGGTTTATTACGAAATGATAATGATGTGGTATATAGCGCACGCACGCACTATCCAGCTAACATCTTGATCAATGCGCTTCCCGCAACATTACTCTTGCTCATATTTGAAACCTGAAGCACTCCGACAATCCCGGAGAGTATATGGCTGGTATCTCAGCGACGCCAGCTGTACTCCGGATCCCAAGTTTCCCATCCTACACCTGGGTGGAGAGAAGCAGGTTTGAGATTGATCTCTGGATTCAGATCTTGATTACGGCTCGGAGGTTTGTCCACTATAGGCCACTGACGCTGTCACGAACATCAAGGAATTGGGTTAGTTAGTACGAAGGCAATAGAGTAAATCTGTTCCGGGGAACTGAGCTGAGAGACGGAACAATCGAGCGAATCTCGACTAACGAATGGGCGGAAAACTGGACAAGTTCAATAGGGAAAAGACAAATCGCCGACATTTGTGCCCGGATACCTGTATGTTACCACTAGCAACCTGATTTTTTTTTTTTTTTTTTTTTTTTTTGCGCGCGCTGCCGCTCTCTCGTTTCACATCAACAGCTCCAAGATTAGGGGTTTGTGGACTGGTCCCATACGCCTATAAGTATAAAAAATCGAACATGGCTCCAGCGCAACTAATTTCAACAGTTGTAGAATTACCAAGGGGTGTGGCTATAATGCACCAGGTCGTATGGCAATTTCGATCTTAGGACATGCCGCCATTTTAATGTCCCAAAAGTGTGGCTATGCCGCTGCATATCTCCTAACATAGGTCAGAAAGTGAAATTTCCTGCCATCTGGGAGGCCGGTATTTGCTGAAAACAATCTTGGACGCTACGCGCCAACTATGGTGACGCTCCGCTTAGATGGTGACATGGCGCCTCCCTAGCAAATAATCTATCCTCCAGCGCTCCCTCACTGATAAAATCATGGCTACGCCACTGGTACGTTTTCCCTAATCAACAATGTAGGCCAGTGGCACAGGCCCGGGTAGGCATTTGCATCTTAAGTTCACGCACATAATGCCCACGTAGGGAAAAAATTGACAATTTTACATTTATGACACACATACAGGCGATGTTGTGGAGGGAGTACTGGCAGTACCAGATAACTCAGCTCTGAACTACTAGCCAACTTACTAACAAAAGGAGCCATGAAATAGTCAGCAGGATGTTATCTGACACACAATCAGAAGGTGGCTTACCTTGGGTGTTAAGGAGAACATTAATAAAATTACCGATGTCTTTGGAGTGAGCCATAGGACATTCTTTAAGGAAAAGGCAGGACTTTCATTAAAATCAAAGATTTCACATGCGCTGTGCTCGAGAGTTTAGTCAGCGGCATTTATGAAGTGCAGTGCAGGGGAATGTACTCTACATTCCCGTCGCCTATTCAGTGTATATGCAAGTGCGGATCTCGTCAATAAAGCCCCTAATATACCGTACCAGGCAAGGCTTGGTTTGTAACGTCGCGTCCTGCTTATTTGCGGGCATGCTTGATGTAGGGCATCAGTCATTATACTAGAGGTTGGCCGTGAACGCGCTGGCATCCACTTCGATACCAGTTGTGGAAGCTGAGCTGAAATGGACGTCGTGTTTTATTTAAGTCCCAATTGGGAGACACCTCCGCGAGAGCCGATTGGGATGTGGCGACACGCATACATGAACAGGTTCAAATTAGATAATCGTAAACAAGGTACATCGATTTTCCAGCGAAGCACAAATAGGAAAGTATCCGTGAACTAGTGGGTCCAAAATGAACGAGGTAAATGTAGAGAAGCTACACCCATCAAGTATTGGGAGTGTGGTTGGACAATGAACTATTCTTTCAGGAAGCATATTACCGTACGGCGATAATGCCCGTATTGGTATGTTCAACTTGCATCGTATAACAATGTTGCGCAGTTCATCTGATAGGATCGTCTCTATAGAGCACTTGGTGTATTCCTGAAGTTATCTCTCCACTTGATATTGTTGCTACCCTACTCGATGGGTTAGCCAAATCTTCTTGGGTCGCTACAGAGGGTGCAGAATCTTGCAGCCAGACTTATCCTCAATAAGAGTAAGCACTAGAGTGCTAGGGAATGCCAAAAACTATTCACCGCTTCCTGTTCATTCATAGGATATCGGTGCAGATACTGTGCGTGCGCATATATATGTGTCAATAAGACCAGATGACAACGGCCTTGCACCAGGGCACTTGGGCAGTTACTTTGTTACAAGAGAGAGCAGATATTCTCTACCTTCTGGGACTACCCTTTGTGACTCCAGAACGTGGTTGAACAATTCGTCAGAGACGTGCATAAATGTGTGCTTCTTGCGGGTGTCAAGAAGAACTCGAGAATTACCCATTGCGCATGGCGTTATGGGGTGGGACCCTTATATTGGTTGATTTTAAGGCGTTTCCCTTTTGTTGCTGTTTCCTTGTTTATCTTTGTTAGGCGCTATGGTTTATAGAACATCCTGTAGAGGGTGCGCTATAATAAGTGTCAATTACAGTACATTACTTCGTGGTTTCCACACACAAAATCCAAATTTTTACCTCACTTTTGGAGGACCACATGCATGCGATTTGTATCCTAGACAAGAATTTGAAAGCATTCGGACATCCCTAACCTGGAAAATTTCGAAACACTCTGAAGAGATAGTTTTCCTCGTTTGTAATTCTCATCTATACTATGATATAACTTTATTCTGGGCTCGCCGAACTGTAGTAGAAAAATGTTCTCCACCGGCTATTGCAGTCTCCAAACTTCTTAAAAAAGATCAATAATTCGCCGTTAGAATTTTGTTATCAATTTCAAAAAATATCTCAACTATGAATTTTCTTAGTTTTTACTACAAACTTTGTTAACTGAATCGTAAAACTCAAGACTGTCCCAAACTGTGTCGGCTATTTGCCAAAAAAGATTATGTGCTAGGTAGTTTTATGACACAACACTATGGACCGAGAGAGATAGAAAGAACTTGTATACATGTATGAAATTGTACTGAATTGACAAAGAAAAACCATGTACATGATATTAACATTTGGGGTAATGGATTCTTTCAACCACAGTTTGTTTTTTTTTACATTGACATATTCGTGCGTTGCACATCGGGCAACAGCTAGTTATCATTACTATGACACCCTGAAAGATAGCTTAAATTATCACACCATCGTGCTGTCGGTCGAACACATATCCTCCATTTCCCCTCCCGCACAATGCGTACAGCTAAAAAAGGAATAATCCAGTCACAAGCCATTTGATCATCAGATTATGTGTATCTGGCATTTCACAAACAGTGAGCATTACCGGTACCGGTACTTAAAAGCAAGTAGTACAAGTAGTTGAATGGCTAATTGCCGAAAATGAAGTTTTTTCCAACATGGTCCTACCAACAACTAAAATGTGGAAAATAAGGGGTTTTTTTTTTTTCTTTCATGAAAAGTGGCCCTCGGTCCAATCAGTTTCCACATATTTATTTCATATAATTAGATATGTACAACGACAAATGAATTCACATGGCATATGAAAAATTTACCACATGGTCTAACAGGAAAAACATGTCAAAGTAGAACAAATAATCTCGAACTCACGCAGGAAGTAACCAGAGTACGATAACGTGAACTCTTAGTTGTCCCCTGTAAGCAGGTAAGCCAAGGTACAGAAGAAGGATTAAAGGGGATCAGATCACACTAGCCAACACACTGATGAAATGCTATAATTAATTGTACCACGAAGGAATTATTTCTCTGCCAAATATCGAACGTTAAAAATATTGCGAATCATCGAACAGTTCTTCTTTTCGGGAATTAAGGCCAATCCTTATGCCCACCACCAGAAACATTCAATTTACATATATGTTAAGTGAACGTCGAGCTAAATATTAATTGAATTGAAACAATTCTTGTACCTTTATTTTCACTTTAGGCTATCGGATGATTTCGAACGTAAAGTATGTGGTGGTTGTGTCATAATTGAGGCCTACAGATGCGCTGCAAATTCTGTAAAGTTTACCTCAACCATTCTTGAAAAATGCAACTTGTCGGTTTTTTTTATCGAGTTGTTAGGTGCCTTGAAGATTGATAAAACAAGTATTAAGGAAAATTCAAGAGATCTTTTCCCATTCTTATCAGATCAATCAACAAAATAATCAAGTGAATTTGAGGTCATATTAGGATATCTTCCATTCAGGTTGCTCAAGTAACAGTGAATCACAACATACGCAAGCCAGATGATCGACCATGACAGCCTTTTATAACTGAACCGCTTTGAACATGGGGACCCCCTTTCGAAAATTGCAAACATCTCGACTTTCAAATTACGACTTAGTTGTTATACAGAAAAAATAACCAAATTCTAAATTCTTTGGAGGGCACACATCTTTGAAGTAATTAGTGGCAATTGTTCCATAGATATAAGTCGACATTGGACCTCAAGTTGTCCCCTGTCATAAAATGCAAATCCTACCGCTGTTGACCCATATGATAACTTAACTAATTTTTCGAACATTCCCAATGGGCTCCGAACCCAATCAATGGTTTTGCATCCGGACTCTAAACCGACTGAAGCTATTCCGCGAGTGGTGTATATAAAGCAAGCTGGTAATGCGGAATTCAAGTATCATCGTCTTAAACCACAAGACTAGTTCTAATTGTGGATCCTATCCCCACTCCAGTGATCAAATTTGATACATTCCACCTGGGACCAATTTGGTACCCACTACATGGAGTAAACGAGCTACAATTTTTATATTAGTTCGATATACATTGTTTTTTAATTAGAACTGAGCAACTATCACTCCATATCTTTTTTATAATCTTCGATTATATATATAGGGCCTACTAACCGGTACTGTTCTTTGACTTCTATCTATATCTGTTGCATGGGTGAATGACTGAGAGTGGGATATTTTAATTGCTCTTTTGCTCTTCCCATTATACATTTGTTTTGTACGTCTAATGTGTTTTTTTTCTGTTGTTTTTTTACTGGCACGTTCGTTCACCAGTTGCTTGCTCGATGAATGCATTGGAAAAGTACACGTGACAGTGAATAGCCCGTTCTCATACGTTAAATGGCATAATGCTCCTAAAACATTCGTGCAAGTCACGAAATTGGCGTGCCCCAAAAATATCGTTACCTAAGGTGGGCGGTCCGAAAAACGATTCCCATATCTTTTTCGATTTCGTATCCGGGTGGCACGGTACACTCTTGGAATAAGAAATCTCCGGCATAGAACTCACTCTCAACTCAACTTCTCGTAATAAATAGGAGCATTAGAAATCTCTCTGGCATTCACATGCCTGCATGACTGCAACACTAGCCTACACATATATGATAGCAATACGCAATTGATGATAGGCCCAATTTTAACAGTTCAGTGTTAAAGTACTCCAAACACCCAAGTTCCTATGTTAGGCAGTGCCTAGTAACAGTAACACATGGTTGGGACGAAATGATCTTGGCCGAAAGTCCTTTCACTGAAAGCCTGTATCTGAGCCTATCGTTATAGTCATCAGAGAACTGGCTAGACCCCAGTCAAATCGTCGTTTCACGTTTCACAATCTCTGGTGAAAAAAAATCAAATTGGGCTTAAATCACCTGTTCTTCGATTACAGTAAATTAATATCGTACACAAAATGGAACAAAACCCCTCTTTTCCATATTTTCTTTTACAAGGGAATCCATAATTCCATGTAGCCTACCAGGAGTACAGCTCAAACGTTGACGGACAAGGACAATCACCTAAAAAAGTTTTTAGAGTGTATACCTTTGTAAAAAAAAAAAAATCTACTCTATGAAGTTATAATTATTGACACTGGGCAATTTTACGCCAGACTAGTAAAACAAGTACTCAAGTGGTATTTCTAATCCCGACCTAAATATAACTGGCGCCTGTGCCACTGGGCTCCTCAATTTTCAGTTTCATTCGTACCTCCTCCACCAATAACTGACCAATGGCAATCTCCATTTGAACTTGACCGCAGCCATGCAATTCCAAATTACTATTATGTTGACATTGAAGTTATGCTCCTATGCTTGGTATATTTTAATATTCGACATTCTTACCTGCTTTTTTCTATCTACATGTACCAAGTTAGACAATATTGATTGAATTTTATTTAACTGTTAGTGATCCAACACTATAGACCAGTCGACGCAAATTTGTTTTAGTTTTATGAGATACCACCGCTTTTTGTAGACAGACACTGCCAGTCTATTCATTTTCAAGGAAACCAGGTTTTCCCTAATTATCCACTTAAAGGGAGAAAATGCATGACAAAACAACCAGGCCAGTGCAATATATGCCAATGTTGCTCTAGGGCTCCAATAATAATAACTAATATAATAATATATTACTAAGAATAATAATAATAATAATAATAATATAATAATAATAATAATATAATAATAATAATATACTAATATAATAAAAGAATTAAATGGCCATTTGAAATTAATCATGTTCAATCTGTTAATGTCATGCAAATGAAGAGATAGTCTTCATAATTTTAGGAGATCTGACCTCTCCTTACCTGGAAAACTTTGACCTATTGGAAACATTAGCGCCGTGTTCAGGGTTCAGTCCATAACGGCATTGAGGCGCTCTTCAAACACTTCACCGTCAGCATGGCGTTCATTGATTTACGTACTTTTGTCCGCGTAAATGAAAATTGAAGTAATCATGTCATTGTGGCGAAGGTAACTAATATCAGTACATTTGGTTGAAAGTACAATTGATCCTTCGCACTCGGGCAGAGATTGGACTTGAACTAAATTCGAGCCATTTTTTCCCAACATGTTTTTCTACATGCCACAGTAAAGGCGATCTTACGTACAATACAGTCTGATAAAAGTGCACATTTTGCTGATAGAAATGAAAAAAAGTGCTGAAAATAATTCGTTGATTCTTTCCTTCTTTTGGGCTCACAGGTTAATCTACTGAATTGAGCTCACTGAGAGAATCCTCCACAAACCATGGCAAAACCGTTTCACCTTGGATGGAGCAAGCATCTAGGTGTATGACCATTTTTCAACCCATGTGTGAACCTTTGTGTGCAAAAAAATGTTCCTTTTTCTTTGCGTTTTCCCTGTAGGTAAGGTGGATGTACTGTACTGTCCACGCTATAACCTTTTCTGCAGCTTGCTCCTTCTATCGGATGATTTATTCCAGTATCTCGATATTACTTTTCCCACTGTTTATAATAAACATTTCGAGATTTCACTGAATTCTATATATTCTTCTGTTTCTAACGTTAAATAAGGCTGCATCATGGGCGGTGATCCTGGGGAGGGGGGGGGAGTTTGTCCCATTTACTGGTTTGGTATTTATTGGTGTCTTTGGTATGCGCGATTTAGTAGCTATATTCCATGCCTATAGTTTTAGTGATTTCAAAAATGAGCTGCAAAGACACCGGCATCCGGAGACTTCAAATTTTCAAACTAATCATATCTGGGCTCTCGCGAATTGCACCAGCATGGTTATGGCTCCCAGGAGCTATTCGCTGCTGGATCCAAACCAGTGGGACGCCCCCCCCCCCCCGTACCCCTGGCCTAGAGCTGGGAGACCTACATCGCAACCTTAACCCGTCCTTTCATATTGGCTCTGCAACTTTCTGCAGTACTGGCTGGAATATGTATTTCCTATTCCTCACCCAACCTTAATCTCTATTTTAAGTTTTATATACGTATTTGGGAACTTAGGTTTCAAGAAACAGTTCACCCGGAAATGCGAAACGTGCTTTGATCTGCCCTCTATGATCAAGAATAGCTCGTCTCTTACACGCTCTGCCCGTACCCCCGACATGGGACCATGAACTGTCCCAGGCTGCCCTGTACCCCCCTGGCGGTAGGCCCAATAACTTGCTAATCATACCCTTCTTTTTATAATACTTTGAATTACTGGACTGCTGCATGTTATTTAGGCCATTTGCGTACAGAAGTTTACTAGCTATAGACCTATTGTAATACAGAATTTAGGAATTTTATTAGACGAAAAACAGTTCCTTCCAGTTGATTCACATCATATGTGATCTGTGCCATCTGAATGCACGACAATCGCTCGACTTCTAAGGGCTTCGTCTGTGGATACCAACAGAAGATTATAAGTGGTTCCCCGGGACCTAGCTGAAAGCCAATTTTCTAACCACCCACCTTTCATAATGACTGATTATATGTACTATCGAATATTAATAAATTATGTTTATATATTACGTAACGAAGTTTACAATATCTATAGTCCAATAAAGTATGGAAATTTGTCTCGGCAGAACAGAAAGAGCGCCTGGTGTTGCCTAATGCAAATATGTTCGATCTGGGCCTTTAAAATGCACGAGAAATGACCTGGCGTCATGTGCTCAGTACCTTACCCCTGGCATATGGCGCAAAGCGTTCGAAGAAGTAGATCACGGTGCGTACCTACTACCTATTACAAATTGTCTCGCCCTGTACGGCATTGTGCGGGATAGTTTATTTGAGTAAATAGTACTGTTGTCTGAATTAGTCATAGTGTTTCCGTTTATGTCGAATATACGTATATGTATTAAACTTCGACCGCGTCCGATACGAAATACACAGTACAGGGTGTGACACAACGTTGGAAATAAACTTAAGTGAGGAAACTTCTGGCGGAATTGATGGCAACCATCTATATCCGGCGAGTGGTGGAGTTGAAATGTGTACTACGAGTCAGGGTAGAACTATAGACTAAGACATAAGGAGTAAGTAGTCATATCCTAACGATACCAGTAAACAAACAATAAGTGTCTATGATAGTTTGTTTATTTGTTCGTTTGTTTGGAATGAATTGATACATTTAATACAACTCACACATGACGCCTGACATAGCCGGTGGCAGTAACCTCACAGAAAAAAAGCCTCCTAGTCGCAGGCATGGCGGACAGGGAAGGGAACGTCCTATATCCGTACGTCTAATATCTGAAGAAGAAGGAAAAGAAAATATGTGAAAAGAACAAAAAATCATGATTATATTTTATCCTTGTAAATGAGATTGGACATGTGTCTTGAATGGTTAACTTATAGCTCTTGTTCTAACGGTGGTAATAGCATAAAATTTATTCTTCAACAATTTATGTAGCCCACCCGCCCCCCCCCAAAAAAAAAAAGCAGCGACCTACATTGAACCTTCCTGATCCAGCAGATAGTGGCAATGCATCTTGCCTTTCATTAACAAGCCACGATCTCGTCTCTCGTTCTCGGTATATAGCTGCTGCGGGATAATTTACATCGCCAACCGCTGCCTGTATGTACAAAGTTTCATTCAAATCAGTCACTGTTCCTAGTTTGACCTCAAATAACCTACAAAGACATGAAAAATTCATGACCAACATGTTGACTGAATGTACCCAAGTCATCAAAATCGGTCACTGTTCCTAATTTGAGCTCTCAAAATGACCTCCGAATGACATTCCGATTTCATTCAAAACGGAATTTGTTCCTATTCAACCTCAAAGACCTCGGTGGCCTCCAAATAACCTTCAAATATTCACAACCAAAAGTTGGCTTTATGTACAGGGAGTTTCATTCAAATCTGCCCACTCTTCCTAATTTTACTCCAAATGACCTCAGATTACCTCCGAAGACATCAAGACTAAAGCCAAATGAATGTTGGACTATGTATCCCGACTTCCAAACCCCATAGCATCATTGGTTTTTGAGTGATATCAACATGCAAGTGAATCTGACCCTAATGACCTCGAATGGCCCTCCACATTACCTTCCAAATTTCCGCCATTGATTGTTGACTGACATAACTCAACTTTCAACCTCATTAACATCGCGCTTTGAAAGATATGAACATTTAGGTAATTTGACCTCACAGACATGCACAATTCTCCCACCGATATAACCCTGTAGGCAAATTCCAAACACTCATTCCAGTATAAATTGTGATAAAATGGAAACCTCAGACAGTCACTTGGAGTTCTATTATCAGATACAGTCGTTACTCAGTACAGGCTATGATAGGCTCACTGTAGGTAGCTCATCTCGACCTGCTGATGATCAGTAGAATGAAGTTCCCTGCAACCTGCTGCCTGCTCTGCAGAGATTGGGAGTTAATGTAAACAAAACTTTCTCACATAGAGAGAGCTAAATGCGAATGACTGATGGAAAGACTAATTGGAGTGATTATTTGGATTCAATGAAAATCCATCACACTATACAACAAACCAAAAACGTATTTGCTCTGTCCAGCAACAAGTCGCACCATCGGCCAAGTTTCAAACTGATAACATGTACCGTTTTCCATGACAGATTTGGCTCACGTAGCGTTTTAGGTTATGACAGAACTCTTCCCCACCCCACTTCCTCCGGCTGATATTCAGCTAAATCCCCACTCATACCTCAATGACGAGAGATCCTCTGAAATCCAAGGAATTGTGGAAAGGGCATGTGGAGCCTGCCGAAATTAACGAAATGGACATAGAACCTACGGACAACTAATTGAGAAATCTTGCTGCTACCTTTGCCATAAGTGCAGCACAATTTAGTAATTAACTATATAAAGATACGACCTTCCAGTCCAATAAGACTGATCCCTCGAAGCGCCGATAGTTTGTCAATTGAAAGACACTTAAACCTTAATCGCTATAAGCTGATCCACGGAAATCCAGCCCCCACATTGAGCAGTTAAGTCTGTAGAATGCTGGATATTAGTTGGGACTTTCTCCACCCACAATATAACCTATAGTATGATTAATTGATATCCCCCAACTTCATCCTTAACAAGGTGTTACAATGAGAAAGGTGTCACGTTTGACAGATGTCAGTCAAATAAACTTGATCTACCACCGGTGATCTCCAGTCGATTTGTACGGCTGGTTGTCCAGTCAATAACCGTTTGAGGGTTTATCAAGGGAGTTCGTCGAAGCGACAGTGGCATGTGTGAATCGTCTGCTATTTCCACGTTTCGCTATTAAAAGCGAACCGTCTTGTGGTGACATCATTTGCAGTTTAGTGCCCATCCAAGGAATAATACTATTGTGGCGTCCGTAATTCACGAGTCATTTATTTTATCAGTTCGTTGCAGGTATAGTTATAAACGTGCCAAAATTTTCGTGTTGTTGTAATATTCGTGTTGTTCGGCTGGAAAAGAACTATATATTCTCTGACGGGGTTCCATATGCTGGACTTGTTGTTACCGGGTTCCGTTTTTCTCAGTTGCAGTTGCTAGTGCGAGTGATACTGAGGTAAGTAATTGGTCTTGATAACAAACATGATTCACTTACTAACTAAGTACTGAAATACCAAGAAGAAACAACACAGCCCAATCGCCTACTAAAATCTCTTAAAATAGCCGAAAAAAAACTCGAAATTCGAATGAGAAGAAAGAGACCCCAAAGACCCCCCCAAAAAAAAAAAAAAATTGGAGATAAGAAGTGTCGAAGAAACATAACCAAAGGCTCCCAAATTCCCCCATTTTACAGCGGGGCTGGGGTTCTAAAACTGTATGCGCAGAGGTTTCATCTGCTTGAGCGAGATAGTTTAATATTGCATTTTAATGGTAAATCCTCCCGGTATAACGAATACGGGAGGCCCAATCTTTTTGTCTTATCTTTTTTATTCACCAATCAGCGAAACGTGCTCTCAATGTTTGTAGTATCCCGAATAACCAGTTCGGAGTACAAACAGCTTATGCGATGATAATGATATTGGTGTCAAAGGTCATGAGGCAAGACCGTCAGTTCGACGTTGAACTGTTCACGCCAGTGTTCAGGCGATTCTTTCGAAACTCCCGTGCCAGAAATTACCAATCCTGCCACCACAAAACTCACTAAACCCCCCCCCCCCCCCCATACTTATCAATAATAACATCCGAAGACATAGGATGACTGGTTTGCGTTGTTCAATAGTGGTGACAGTTTAAGATAAGCCGGGTAAACCGAGATTCTATGGGGGAATTTCGTCTGTTCCCTCCCTCGAACTGTTCAGAGTGAGCATGCGCACTTACACCATGCTTGTTGAAGGACAATGGTCGTCCTGGTTAACCACTGGAAAAAACGCAACGATCCGATATATTGGTATTTGGGCCGAATAATACCAGGCACATGAATCATGACGGGCATGAACACCCTGCCGATACTGACTAGGCCAAACCATTCCGATTATAAGAATATCGTTTCTCCACGCTCTGATACTCAAATATTTCCTTTTTAATCGTCGATCTAAAACGTTAAATAATCGTACGACGTTTATCGTTTTCCAATATGACTCATTAGGACTTTGGTTCGTTTCAAACCTTTTTTGATTTTGGATGGGTATTGTGATGGTGGCACGCTTATTCATGACATTATTACCACAAGACCCTCTTCTTACTCTTTCTTCCCGGTTCAGGCTGAAGTCGAGGAGGTTGTCAAACAAACATAACAATAATAACTCTAGTTACTCAAACTTCCCATCAAAAAAGTGCGCACTATAAACAGTATAGTAAAATGTAAAGCTAAAATAGTTTCGATTATTTACAATGAAATAATATGTTTCAAGATGTTTCCTAAAGCGTTTTAAAGTAAGTTGCATTTTCGGATGGCGCACGGTAACTCGTTCCAATGTGCGCTATTTTAATGATAGAGGCTTGGTTTAGGAAACAACATTGTCCGAAGTGATTGCAAAATAGTGCTTAAGTGCAGGTGTTCAATTCCTAAACACAGAGAGTTCCAACCAGAAATTCTAGACTAAGTTTCCTCCTCCTCTCTTCCCTGTTCTAGTCCCAAGCAAATCGTCACTTGACAATTGGGCTCTTTAAAGCTCCAATGCTATTTATTTGGTTTTTTGACAATGTAATGAGATGCCGAGATCGTATATTCTCCGTGTGACGTGATATAGAAGAAAAAACCGAGTCTACATCCGAATTCATGGAGAAAACATTATTGTCTCATAATGGGACCAAAAGCTGCCCCACGTCATATCGGAACTAATTTGATATTTATATAAAGAAACGACATGCCGTGCCGAAATCAATAACTGTTTGCACTAGTGCAATTGTGAACGTTGTGACTCATGCAACACGCCTGTCGCTTTCTTCCTTCCTCGCCCATATCCCCGATTGGCATTGTACATATGTTCATTTATGTGTTCGATGTTGAGATGCAGGCGGGGCCCTTGTGGAGATAAACTGGGTTGTCACAACTCCATCAAGGCCGAGGTCAACGTTAAGTTTAGTTTCGTTAGAAGTGCAAATATAGGCACCTAATTAACAATTACAATCCATAAAAGATACCACAAAAAAAACTCCCTGTCAACTACCGTATTCGATCACTATTCTTGAAAAAGATGTGAATCCACCCGACTGACAAATCCAAGAAAAAGGCATTAGGCAATGAATCCTTTGTCAAACTATTTTGGCATCACTCTGAATTTCACTTTGAGCGGTTTTGAATTTTTTTGCTAAACAGGCTGTCAGATTGCGTTTAACTGCTGGCACATGTGTTTGGGGTCGTGTTGACTGTTTGAACCCTGTTCATCATTCAGGAATATTTAACTCTTCCGTTCTTCGTGATATCATGAGAAAGTCCACGGGTACGTTATCGTAATTGTTTTTTTTTTTTTATCTATGCTACGCGACTCGCAGAATTAAATTATTCTCTTTATTATCATAATACAGCCCATCTATTTTTTTAATTATCAGTTGAATGGCCTCCGTGGAAGGTTCCCCTCAGTCATAGATGCAAAACCGAGTATCTCTTCTCTTGTTTGGCGGAGCGGGATGGAATCTGTCAATCAGCCTGTCCGCAGACATGGCGGCGGCCCATACGATCCACTGGTCCAACACGGCGTTCCTCGAAGATGATATCCCGGAGGGTCCTACATGCTGAGATGGATGGGCACTGCGGAAGTCGATAGGCCACCATCGTCAAAGGATTCGAGGAGAAAGCGGCCAAATCTCTCTCACCCGAAGTCCACTGTTGGCAAGGCCCGTGGGAGATGCAAGACGCTATCGCTAGCGCGATTGTGGACAGCTACAAGCGGGAGTTCGGGATAGGAATGGCCGAATCGAGGTAGTTACCGAGGCTACTGACGCCGCCATCGAGGACATGGGGTCTGGAGGATCGGGAGGATCTGGAAGCTCTCATCCTCGACCGACTACTTGGGGTTAACTACTACGGAATGATTCAGAAGAGGAGAGGATATGGATATGAAAACATGTCGCAACCTCGTGTACGGAGACGTATCTGCAGAGCGACGATGGTGTCTGTGGGTTGAAGGTCTCTTGAACCTGATCGATGAAGACGGTCAAGAGTCCGGCAGAGAATCTGGCCTGAAGCTTATCTCGGATCAAAACACCAGCAGAGACGATGTTTTTGTTGATAGAACGATAATGAGACCTTGATCATTCCAGTCTCTCATCAGGGGGAAGGTCGATAAGTTTATTAACCCGGATGGAAATTGTATGAGAACACCCGTGTAATGACCAGAGGAAAGTATGCAACTGGCCGCTCTGCATAACAATTTGATACTTCCATGGGATGACTTTTGCATGGCATGGTTAATGTTTATATCTTCATTGGAAGCCGACGGTTTACTATACGTGGCAGCGATACCGGATTAGAACTATAAGGAAAACAAACAAAAAAACAATGGAAACAGAGTAACATGTCTTCGTTCATGTGTACAAATTACACTATTGTTATTCCATATTTGCTAATTTACTCTATATGCCAGTACCGGTATCTTTTGAATGATACACTCATTTTTTTCCAACGTATGCTTAACAATGTATAATTCTACACACTTTGGTTGTTGACATGTGACTTCGAACGTGTTTCCAGTAGTCGCCTGACCACATCATGCACTCTATAAACATAGGCAGGTTGTGATGAGGTTTAATCATGGTAACATGTTATGTGTCATTCGAAAGGTTGTCGGTTTTCTGTGTAGTAGCGATGGCTGATGTAGAGAATATAAACAATACAATGGGTTAACGTGTTTTCGTCGCAGTTTAAAATGGGCATCATTTACGGTACACAATATGTATTTTTTTTCTTCGGATGGGGGGGGGGGGTAGACTGAATACATCCACTATTATATGCTAATTTACGGATTCTACTAGTAGCAACTTGGAGAGCAATCATTGGTAAAACTGACACAAACATTAGATCAGGGGTAACCAGCCAATGATTGTTGGGTCAGTCCAATTTGTTTTTAACCGAAATCGGGTTAAGATTTATAATGAAAATAGTCAAATTTCTACAAAAAAAAATATTATGTTTGGTTTCCTCTCCTGACCTAGTTCCGGGTAATTTGACCCACTTCTTTCTTCTGGGTCTATTGATCGCATCTGGATGTCGAGAGTGTTTATAGTAGTTCTAAGAAGTCACTCTCATATAATGATTAGGAACCGAGCACTATTCGCAACACTATTTTACTATTTGAACGAATTAAATATGAAAACACGGGTTGTCAATACCTAATCGGATTGCATTGGAACGCTCGTTTAATGGCGGTCTGATCCTAAACATGTTGAGGATGCTGACACGTTGAAGTGTGGCCGGATTATGTTGCGATAGTCGTACTGGCCACATGGCCAATAATGAAAAATATTGGCAGGTGCTGCAAGCGTTACGTTAAATGTGTTCAATAGGACTACACTCATGAAAAACTAATTTACTGAAAAAAAACTCGACCATAAAAATTGATCAAGGATAATTACTGAAATACATTTAACGTCAAACGGTAGTCATGTTAGCAGAATGGCAAGTGACACAATTTGATAATTGTATAATTGGTCCCTTATATATATGTATTTGAATAATGAATGTTACCCAATTTATTATCGATTTCTTTTTATATAACTGTCGAGGCAAGGTCTGCTGCAATTGATTTCGGAGATTGTGTTATTCTGAATGGAACGCGGGAATAACATACTGGACCAAAATGCAAATACCAGTGTATAAATTTGAATTGATTCGCAAATTTCGTGACGATAACTATACGTACGTCAGTTTTCACGAAAATCTGACCTTCTTATATGTATAGTTAGTAGTGTTAATACTGCTATGTATTTGATATTTATTTCCTCTGTATCATGGAAGTTGAATAAAAGAGATATTTACTATTCATAATAAACGTCCTATGTTCTCTGTATATATTTGGTATATTGCAGTATCAAGCTGTTCTTTTTCACCTCGTATGAAGAGCCATGGGACACTTTAGTCTCATTTTAACGCGGCAAGGTCGACACAACGTCACAAAATAGTGCCTGAAAAATCTTTGAAGGCCCATTTTTCTGGGACTTATCAATATCTGAACCTGTGCTGGCAGGTTAAAAGTACAAATGGGGGAGTTTGGTGGGGTAATCCAGGTGGGTTTTCACTGATTCGACTTTACCGGCGGAGACTGTTGTTTGTGTGATGTTCCGTCGGACAGAAGCCACGCCGAAGGAGGTCGGTATGCTAACTTCAACTCTCTCGAGCTGGAAAGGGTAATCGGTCCGATGTAGGGTTGTTGTAAATGCCATTGTTGCTTGCCTACACCCTAAATGGTGGGCTCGGGCCTCAAGTGCATAAATAAAAGTGGAGTCTAAGGAGGACCGGTCGTTTTAGACAGTATTATTTGGTTCCCTGTCCAGTTTGAGAAAGAACGTATATTAGTCTTAGGTAGGTTGCTAAATATTAATAGTGTCAATATTTGATTTTTTTACTTCTGACAAAGCTGCACCCGAAGCAAACTACGTGATAGTCATGCGAACGACGGCGACGGTGATTTGCACGAGAGACAACTCACTTCAATTTCGTACAAGATTTTAAATCTTCTGCAGACAGAGTAACAAGATTTAAAATTGCATCTTAGTAGTTGCTGTTGCTGACAGTTTGATTTTCAAGTGAAGTCAACTCTACGTACAGCTCAGTTATAAACAAGACCAACGACCGGGGTGAATCGCCGAAGCTTCAACTGAGCACCAACACCGATGCCTTGGGAGAACTATACTTTCCAAGTACCCCAATCACCACTCCATATTTGGAGGTCAGAATGATAAATATGATTAGCAGAACATCTTTACATCGGTTGGGAATGGGGGGGGGGCAAGCAGGGATGAACTATCTAAGCAGAGCGCCCCCGGGTTGACTCGCAACATAGATACAAATGTGCGTCACCCCCATGGGGGGGATAGCAGAAAAACACTTCCCACTTTTCGGGGCCTTATGAAGGACGCAAGACCACCCAACTACAAAATTATAAAAACGACGTCCAATTTTTTATTCCGGAAAATATTCTCGAAAATATTCAGTTGATTGGCTTCTGGCAACAAAGTCACTTCTTTGCGCCTCGAATATCAGTTGTAGGTCGGGCTACAATCACTTCTTTTTAGACCTACATTAGTTTGTGCATTGACACCAACAGAAGTGATACCAGACTATCCACTCAATGAGTGTCAGATAGGCCAGAAAAAATAGAATGCGGAAAAAATAGTGTCACTGTCAGTCGATAACTAGCCTTTTAAGCTGCGCGACACCATGATGCGCGCTCGAATGTTAAGAAGTAACGGGTTATCTCCAGCACAGCTGCCAAAATGGAGATCCAGATGGTCATTTTTCATTCAAAATAATAAATAAACTAAAAAACACACAAACCAATTATCATAATAATAATAAAAAAAATAATAAAATTTGTCATTTTAAAAATTTAGAATAAAATGGTTTTTGTTTTTTTAAAAAGCGAAAAAAAGGAAGGGAAAGGAGAAAGAGAAGAAGGGAGTGAAGGGGAAGACAGGGATGGAAGTGGAATGAAAGAAAATACAGCACTTCCGGACTTTATATCGGACTATTTTGACTTTTGGCCCTTCATTTAATTGGCCCATTCAGCGTCGGCAAGAGAATGGCACGTCGGCAAAAATAAGATAATGTGACGACCCGTCGCCGTCGGTGTAATTGGCCACGAGTGGACGAGTCTGTCGGCAATTCGGCAGAAGAAAAAAGCGTTAGCGTTTGGAATTTTATTTTCATGAGGTTGAAACAGTCTTATTTAAAAGGTTTTGTCCTGGTCTAATCGTTATATTCCAGACGATACTACATTTTTCAAGCCATTTGCTGGAAACAATTAGAAAGAAATTCCCAGAACTTGACAACGACACAGTCGGTTTTAGGCGGGAACATGCGAGCGGCATAGCAAGAGTACAAGGCGAGAGGGATAGAGCCCCCCCCCCCCGCCAGGTTTTTTTAGATCGAAAACTTGGGCAGGAAACTACAACTTGGGCCAGAATAAGTCGAAATCTGGTTAGAGAGATCCAATGCAAGATGGGCAGATTGTCGGAAATTTATAATGCCGAAAATTGATCAATTGCCCCCAAAGAAGTCGCAAAGAGGTTGCGCGCTTCGCGCGCAGTGTGTATTGAGGATCTGCTGCCATACTAACTAGCTGCATAAAAATCGGGCATGTTTAGGTTCGGCACAGAATTTCAGGCTTCAAAGTGAAAGTGTCCCGCGTACGTGGTGAGCAGGGTTGATGCACGACACCAATGGTCCCGACACCAACACCGGCCCTCAAACATACTTTGCATACAAAGTAGGGGGTTTGTCGACACGGTTTCGGAAACAACCTGGTGGTGAGCGGGGTCGAGCGTAAGGACTGAAACGCCCAGTTTTAATGAAAAATTGAACCAGATTGCATCCGAGACCTTTCATATTCAAAATTTCCAAGAGGAGGGGCGGCACCCAATTTTAGACCCCTCCCCCTATATCAGTCACCATGTCCAGATCGTCGGCCTCACACATGGGCGTCAACGTCTGCGTCAACAGGTGGGGGACGGGGGGGGCATGTCCCCCATTTCAAAAGTGGGGGGGGATATCATACTTTGTCCCCACCACTTTTCGGCCGTGATAGAAATAATAGGCACAGGCCCGATTTGGATCACTCTAAACTGATCAATTTTTGTCTAAACCAAAACATATAGCGTGGAAATTTTCTTTAATCCACTAACCAGGTGCGGACCCCAGGTGAAGAACTGGACACGACTAGGGCCGAAGTGGAAGGATTACCCTGGTTTCATACCGAGTTCTCGAATTAAATCGAATAGCCAAAAGTGCAAAGTTATCAGTGTTTCGCGCGCATGGCCGGTTTTGTTTCTTCCAGGGTTTGAGGCAAATATGCGATATTGAGCTTCGATCATTTCGTTCACTCCGATTATTAAGAAGCTCTTGGGGCAGAATGCTCCCCCTCCCTACCCCCAATTTTTCTGAGATGAAAAAAAATCGTGGAAAATTTGGGAAGGAAAAGGAAAAAAAGGCAAAGTGAATTTTAATTTTTGCAGACTTTGTCGATTAAAATGCCGGAAAAAATGCAATGTTTTCACGCGCTTCGCGCGAGCTGGTACTTTCCGATGAGGGACTTGAAAAAATCGGGTACCAATTTCTGCCCCGAATTGGAGTGGTCCCGTACGCCTATGTCTATTCCCTTCGATCCCACCATTGACCGTTCGGTAGACCCCTGGATCCCACGCAAACAAGTCAGAGTAGAAGAAAAAGTAAGTAGAAAAAGTGTAAAAAAAAATAGCCGGATGTGAATCCGGTAAAATCATATTATGATTGCACAATGACAATTGTCTGTCTTTACTCGAATCACACAGTAGATGGGTGCTACTTGAGTCTGGCAGTGCCGGTTCCGCGATCTTGAGGGTATGAAGATCTGAATTTTCTTTATACGCTCCGCGCCAACCGTTGGTGGCGCTCCGCGTAGATTGTCATTTGCGTTTCGTTATGTCCCCCCCACTTTTCGGAACGGTCCGACGCCCTGGACTCTACACCCCCCAATTATCAACCCTTCGCACCCTGTCCTCACCACCTCCAACGTGAACATATATCGGGATTATATGCATTGCATTCGATATGTCTGTCCTAAGCTCGCGCTTGATAATAGAATGAGGGCAACTACGGTACACATAGGCCATGAACCAACTGACCATACTTTACTAAATCCGCTCAGACTTATGCTACCGGCCGAGAAAATGCGAGCCAGCAGCAGAAACATTTGCGTAAATTACACGTGGATCCCGCTGATAAAAATGGTAAGTTGTGTTTTGTTCTATACAGGGAAATTGTCAAAATACACGATATTATTTCGGGGGTGCCCAAATGGCGGCCCGCGGACCAAATCCGGCCCGCCAGATGGGTGCAATCCGGCACCATGAATACAAAGTTGAGAAAAAATATAGATTTTCCAGACAAGAAAAGGTAGACAATAAACGAACGTTCATAATCTCCGGAAAACTCGATGAATGTATTAAAATGTCACTATCAAAAAATATCGAAATCAATTTAAGTCAATTAATATTGTGGACTACTATATATTATATAAAGGAATTTTATTTTTGGTGCTCGTCTGGAACTAACATTTGCGACCCACAAGATCCCTTGTTTGACAATTTCGTGCTACACTGCTTGACAAATCTTGGTGCCACTTGCCCACTCCACTTCATCTAAAAGCCATGAGCTGCTAAGTGTATCTCGATTAAGGTGTGAAGTTTATTTAATTTGTAAAAATATCAATCAAACTTAATATATAATTAATTAAATAAATAATGATATTGCATAGCACGGCTAAGGTGAATTTCACTTGTTTCTGAAAAGGCCATTTGGAAATACCATGTGGCATTTATTAATTATTTCAACAAGTCCGCATGGTACTAAGAACGGCCGTCTTTGAAAAATTGAGTGCGGTAGGTAATCAATGTGGGCGCAGCTTAGAGAGAACACGAATGAAGTCAATGGCACATTTCCATTTTGCTATTTCACATGTTTTTCTGCGCCAGTCTGACATAATATAAATGGACACCCCTGGTGGAATCATTTGTGATGCATAACATACAAGTAGTGGGTGTAATCGGACGTGGAATGTAGCCTAGAAAGCTGTAACCCGAAATAAAAAACAAATTGCTGGAATTTTTCACTTTGACTCTTTCAATTTTTTTTTACAAGCACCGGGGTGGAAAGTGCCGTTTCCTGCATCCGACAGTCTGAGGGATCTGTCAGACGATTGTTCATGTACGTTGCGTGCCAACCCGTGGTGGTGTTCCGCTTAGATGATAGTCTTCACTGCTGACGGCCCACCCCCCCCCCCCACCCTAAAAAATTAAATAATAATTCACGATGCCCCTGGGCATTTTTACTAAGAAACTCTTGCAGGGGTTTTTTTTTTTTTTGGCAGGTTGTGGCCTCTAGGACAGGTCTGCAGCTTTCACTTCTCAGAGTCGGGGTGGACAACTTTGGAGCCGTAAGGATGGCCCACGAACGTATTAGGTTTCCAATCACACACCCTGCTCAGAGCTACATGCATCAATTTATGAAGATTCTCATCATAATCCTGGATCAACTTTGACCTTTAATGTTGAGAGTTGTCATTGACAGTATATTCAGAGTTGCATATGGGCTCCACGTTTTGGGTGCGATGAACACTGTTTAATGTATACGGATCAAAATTCATTACTTTCAAAACTGAGTTGGGGGTTTACTCGGCAGTTATGTGACTGTTTATCGTTGCAGTGTTGTTTGCGTCCTCAGAGCCTGGGTATTGTGTGCTAATTTCCTGGTTTCCAATCTGTTTGGTTGCCCTATTCCAGGATTTTGACCTACACTGTAACATTGCCTATTGCGAGATCTGCTATTATTCGTGCGCTTCCGCTTGTCTACAGACAATTTGCCATGGTTTCATTTTGCACAATAGTTACGGTACAATTGGTCCCTTCAGCTGAGCACGTAGTTTTATGTTGTAGGAAGTAGGTAACATCGCCGTGTCTCTACCGTTAGTTACTATTCCCCCTGAAAGGAATCCACCAGCGGGATTTCTCAGTCATGCGATGAATTTGCACTATCAGCTGGTATCCGACAACAGTCATAATTACACTGGACAAAACTGCGATTTGGTAACCAGTTGGTGGGCACATCAAAACACTAGATTGACATCTGGCCGAGATACCGGATTCTAGATCGGGCCATTATTCTCTGTCGAAACGTGCCAGGTAATTGTCTCTGTTGTAAATTGAGTTCAATGCCACTAAACAACAAAAAAAGCGTATAAGTCCATTATTATATCAAAAATTAGCCGTCTTGCTATAAGGCGATAAAACACGTCAGCACATAATGATACTCATATCACATGGGTGTTTTGAAGCCATCACAAATTAGGCGGGAATGACGCACACAATACCTCAATATCGAAAATATATCCTATGAAGCCCAATCACTGGAGTTATTATGGGTCTTGTGAGTCATGTCTCTCATTGGCTGATATATGTTATAATGTATAAACTACTGAGAAAAACGACAAAAAGAATATACCAGGGTGCCCAAAAAGTTTGGCCTGACATGTTATATAGGCTCGAGTCCCCAAAAGTCCGTGAAAGGTTCAGTAAATGCGATGTGTTACAGAAATGTAGAATTTTAGAAGGTTCAACAGAACTATACGGGAGCTATAAAATCAGAGGAAGCGAAACTATCAGTAGGAACGGACAATTAATTGTAATGAGCCACGGCATGGAGAGGCGAAGCCGCAGGCCACGGGTAGTAACGGATTAAGTGAACACGCTATTGCAAGGGAAGTTGAAAATATATGCCCATACCGTACCGTTCCAAATTATAGCCTGGCGAGAATATTGAAAAAGAAGAGGGTCTGCCTTCAGCCAACAGAATAAAGAAGTATACTTGGACTGCGTATGAACCTTCTGCAAACCATACGAAACAGATTCTCAACACCTTCCGTTTAGAAACGTCGGTATGCACAAACGCCCCCATGTCGACGTGAAACTTATAAAGGTTCACGAACCTTCACCCTTTTATAAAGATGTGCATTTGTTTCTTCAGCGGCATGCTGCCAGAATTTTCAACCAATTATTAACCCCAGAGACAATTACTCCCCCGTGCCACACTAGAGGACGTACTAGTTTCTTCACAAAGACATATGTGCAAACATGGGAGGTTCCTACTGAACAACTATTGCAAGGGATTTGGACTAATCTACGAATATCGTGTGTAGCGGGTAATCGATGTTAGCTGCAAGACCAAATTGAAATAATACCTGTGGAGAGTCATCATATCAGTAATTGATGGTTCCAACTATCTCATTACGCATTACAACTATATTAGTTGTATTAGTTGGACATGAAAATATATTTTAAACATTCCTTGTATGGACGAAATAAAAACTGAAAATGTATTAGATATTTTAACAGGAGTTTGTTGACTGCACCACGTAGTATTCTATCTCAGCTAGCACAGGCCTGGGTAAAGGGAACAACTGCAGGCGGGGATACAACAAGGTCATATCCGCGGGGGGGGGAACAAAACGAGTTGGAAAATTGTTATAAGGTCCAAACCCGTGTCTCAATAGATGTTCTTTATGGAGTTATTGGCCTTCGAAGTTCGCGCCATAGGCAGAGACATTGGGAGAATCCCTATTGAGCAGAACGCATGAGTCACACATGCGACAAACACGGGAAATAGTTTTGTATTTTAGTGTTTTCATTTTTGTTGAATAAGTCAAAGATTTAGCATTGGTTCGTTGTCTTTCTCTCACCAAAGTAGTAACCATCAACACCTACCAACCTACGACAGCAATCCTTTGCCACGGGACGAAATGTTTTTCGAAGTGAAATTAATGTTTGAACATTTTCAATAGAGAACAAAGAATGTTCCGCAGGGTGTGCAAGTATGAATCATTTATTATTGCAGGATGGGATGCTTTCCGATCCTGCGCAATACACATGTCCCACAATCACCAGACTTCAAAGGACTGTAACTTCGCATTCAGTTTTATCAAGCTTATTATATTGCCACCTTTAATCCCCGCAGTTGTCTTTGCATATTATGCAAATTTGGCAATTACCCAAGACCGGGTCGAAGGCAGGACGGCGAACACATGCCAAGGGCCCACAAAATAGTTCAATCAATCGGTCAGTATTGACTGAAAAGCAACGACTAAAAGACGGTCTTTTATCGACAGATAGATTATTACTTACTGTAGTTTTTAGAAGCCGCTAATGCGTGTGCCCTGCGCACAAGCATATGTCCTCTCGTTTCAGCTTCCTACTTTACGCCCCATATCATCATTACCAAGTTCTTCAGTCACCTAAGAGATTAAGTATTGTGGGTGTTTACGACGATTAATAATTTTATTCCTCACTGTTTTCAGTGACTGTTACCTTATTGGCTGCAATAAGAAAAAATATGCACTTTGATGGACAACCACAGCTCTGTGGACTAAATCGTTCTTGTCCAGTTCTCGGGGGTGTGTACTCTATCTGTTCCGTGATTGGCTCCCTCCAATATCGGAAGCGACTTGTCTTATAAGACATCTGGACAAGACGTTGTTACGGTTGTGAAACACTGCAGGTACTGCGGGAGCCATCAGAAAGTGAAAAGGCTTACACAGCAAGGAAAGCGCATATCGGGAAGGGTTGTCAACAACGTCTTAACACAAGACTACCTAAGAGACGACGCTCAGGCCTCAAATTAGTCTTGTATTAGGACGATTATGTTTTAGCTTTTTCTTGAACCCAGATTGTCCTTACCCAGTTACATGTCTATACCAAAAATTTACAGCCCGACTTATAGTGGGTGTAGGTGATCAGGTGATGTAGTTGGTGATTGCGCACTGCAGAAATTCCGCGAGGGTCGTATATACGCAGCAGGTTATCGGGAATATCAACGTCTTAACACATCACATCAAATATGAATTGAATATCACTTTCATTTTCACATTTCTTTCTCAATTCCTCGCCGAAGACAAAGGAATATATTCAATCACGCAGGTGTGCATTTGTGTATATGTGTATGTATGTGTGTATGTGTGTATGTGTAATGCGCTTCTTGTCGCTCTTTGTCTGCACGATATATAACCAAGGCAAGCATGTACCATGCAAGTGCAACATAGGTAAGTAGATGGCACATGCTGAGGACTAACCCTATTAATTGTTTATGGTGGGAGTTCAAGGTCATTCAAGGCTGTGAGAACTTGAGAGAGCGTAGCCTACCTCAAAAAGCCTAGCTGTCAGCATGATATTGATAATCCCATAGTTGCCATGTGCTGTGATTTGTCATAGGTTTATCTCACAATTGCTGACAATACAGAGCTAGTTGCTATTGTGAGAGCAATTGTTAGTATTTTGTGTGTACAGACTACACTATGTTTTGAGGACTGCGAAAAGCCTAGGTTTCGCGAAATTTTCTCTTGTGTCCTAATTTGTGTATACGGCATACAGTAATTTCTAAAAACTATTATAGGCCTACAACTAAGTAGAGCCCGATTTGAAATTATATTGTTGAACAACAAGTTCCGTGAAGATCGCAGTCACGCCACTCAAATACCGTGCTGTGGCGGATCGGCCGAGCTGTACAGAATTTGTCACAAATACCTGCGCCGGGGACAATGACGCATGCGCAGGAGCTATCACCGAACTGACTTGTCACGAATGCCAGCTCCGGGAGAAAATGACGCATGCGCAGGAGCTATCACCGAACTGACTTGTCACGAATGCCAGCGCCGGGGGACAATGACGCATGCGCAGGAGCTATCACCGAACTGACTTGTCACGAATGCCAGCGCCGGGGGACAATGACGCATGCGCAGGAGCTATCACCGAACTGACTTTTCACGAATGACAGCGCCAGGGTACAATGACGGAGGCTATCTGATGATGATATATGATAATGCAGAATTTATATTTGGCTACAAAGTATTTTGACACAAAGAAACGTGACGTTCGTTCCTTTCGTTGCATGTCTGTTGTTGTATTGTATGTCAAATATGGATAACGTTTATAATAAATGCCTTCTTTGTACATTGCAATGGCAGATATACATTTCATTGTTTTGCTAATTTCAATAGCAGTCCGATAGTTCCCTGCTAAACATTGTAATTCACAGTAAATATAGTGCTGACTGTATTCGATTTCGCTACAGGTCCCCAATTAGCAACTGATAGGAATTGATGAGATAAAAGTATCACCATAGGGAGAGCTGGTAACTAAGTGCTTGTTTACAGATCTCAGTCTCGAACTACACGGAGGTCCCTGATTTATAGTCGATCGATCATACCATGATACCAAAGACCTAAAAATGAACTTTCGTATTACGCGTGATATTATATAGCAGTGTGTACTATAGCGTACCTGCGAGGGACCATGGGCAAGTGCATCGTCACAGCAATCGCCTGAAACTCTCACAAGCCACAATGAGTTTTTCTGGGGGAAATGAAATTTGTCTCACACATTGGAAATACCATATTTTCATAGGTACTTCTCCCTCCAAACTTCGTAATGTACCAAACCATGCGCAATTCACTGGTGTTGAAGGGAGCTGGTCACTTAATATGGATCTCATCTTCAAAGCTTTGGAGGCCCCCTGTGTAAAGGAGAGCATGACAATTTACCCAACAAGTTTTGTTCTGACCCACAACTGAACTTATGAACTGGAGGAAAGGAATTTCCCTGCAAATATTAAAAGATTGATGTATCGTTCATGGCATATCTCAAGAAAATGATTGAATTTAACTCCAAAATAAGATAAACTCAGAGTGTGAAACAACAGTTTCAAGTCTCACACTTTTTGCAGAAAAATATACTAGTATTTTTCCCTTTCTCCATTAAAATTCTGCCAAACTAGCAATCCACAAATTGTTGACAATTGACTTATTGTCTGAATGCTACTATTGACGACAGCTGGTTGGGATTGGGGGCGGTATGTGACTATAAATCATGGCGACAGTAACCACGAATTTCTTATATTACTGGTTAGCTCTTACAGTGCAAGCTAGTGCGACCAATGCAATAGCGCCCTCGCAAAAAACTTCAGCATGACATACTTCCGCACGCGAAACTGCGTTATTGTTGTATAGCGAAGCGAGTCGGACTTGAGCGTCCAAAAAACTGCACCAATTGGCTTGACAATTCAAGAGGGGGAACGTTACAGGCTCTATGTATAAATTGTGACCCCCTAGTGGGACTGAGCACAAGGCGCTGATGTCAATGATAGAGATCAGCCTATGCTACATGTGCAATAGTCTATGACATCAGCCTAAGTAATTATATATGAACCAATTCGGGGAGAGGGTAACGTAGGCAGCAGAAGGAAGGGAAGAGAAAGGTGTAAATTGATATCCCTGAGTGCACGACTGAATAGAGAGGAATTCAGTTAATCCATTACTCACTCACTCACTCACTCACTCACTCACTCACTCACTCATGGAAGCACACGTCTGGAATCAGGCGCGTATCGAGAGATTTGTCGGGGAGGGGGGAGGGGAGGGGTGAGGTCGGAACCCAAGGGGAGTGCGGCCTCATAAATAGCCTTACCCCCCCCCTATTGGCAAATCAGTACAATTTATGGGCCCCTAGATGCCTGCTGCTGCAATATTTGCTAAATAACATCTGCAAAACCTCTACTGAACTGCGAAAAAAAAAGGTTTTTGTGTTAACAAAGTGTTGATTTACTTGGGTCATGTGGGGGGTCTGACCCCCCTCGTTTGGACACACCACTGCCTGGAATGCACCTATATAGCGGAATTCACCCCCGTCCATATTCTCATGGGCAAAGATGTGTCGCTGTTGGGCCCACACCGGTCAGTTTGTGTGGCCAGAATTTAGGGGTGAACTTGATCGGCTGACTGTACATCGAGGATGATGTGTAAACATCGCCGGTGTCCATGGGCAAATGAAGGGTTGTATTGATGGAGCCCACGTGGAATTCGGGGGAATGATAGGCTGCCTGAAACTTAGTGTGTGAGTTGAGTGGGCAGATGTTCATGAACCCTATAACGTTTGTTCAAATGGGGTCGACGTAGGCTCTGCGGACGAAATATTAATGGGCTGCCCATTATTTTGAGCCTCACGCAGTAGTATATATATGCCCATGAGTGGGTACTTGATGGGCCCCAAGATAATTGCACCAATCTTGGGTAAGTGGTTTCTCAGTGGAGCCTCGATGGGGCCCATCAGAGTCGGCCTACATGAAGTCTATTGATACACGGGCAATCTATTCACGAGATCAGAAAATATGGGCTGCCCATGTGGGCCCACACAACAGCCCATACCCTACCGGCCCGTGTGAGCTTGTTGACTAGCTAGCTTGCCCCCTTTTCCCCCCGACGAATTGAAAATCCTGGCTACGACCCTGTCGAAACTTTAGTAGGATGCTACCTCAGTAAAAAAGAAATAATAAATAAAATAGGAAAGAAGAACGGACGTACCACACAGCAAAGCGAATGACTGCTAAGGCGGCCCTTGCGCAAATGAGTCGGTCAATACTTACATAATCTATTTCATTTCAAATTTTAACCCCAGTAACATCTCCCTTTCACTGAGATACCATTAACTATTATTATGTATTCCAGTGGCGGCGGAAGCCTACAAATTTAGGGGGGACGCAGACCAATCTTTTGATGAATTGATGTGTGTTACTATCTAAGCGGAGCGCCACCATTGGTTGGCGCGGAGCGTGCAAGAAAATTGTGGGTTTTACAAACCTCCCAGATGGCCGGAACGACACTTCCTGAGCGTTGTGAGCTATATGTACCCAGTTATAAAACTGGGGTCATGTCTGCAAAATGGATGAAATGGATAAAATGGATGTATGAAGAATGATAATGCATATCAGATGGGTTTGGAGACAGCAAATTCCCGCTGAGGGAGAGCCCGGGTAAAGGGATGTCACACACGATTCTTCGATCATTACAGTGAATTTCCAGTGCCATGATCGAGACTGAGTAATTATGATGCTCACCAGGTAGCCCCTTTCCCGCCCCAGTTGGCCAACCCACAGTGGTCACGTGGTTAGCGTATCGGATTTGCAGTCTGTTAGGGGTTTAGGTCGTTTAGGGTTTAAGTGAAAATTATTACGTACGTTTAGAAGACACCGAAAGTGGTGTCTTTGAAACGTACGTAAGACCTTTTTCCACTTGATGAAGTGTTGTAACAAACAAGGGAGTCAAGGTTTAAAAATATGTTATTGTTGTACCGTAACATATCTGTAAGCTATTTTACAGTATACAGTTCGATACATAAATCATGCTGTTTTGTGTCTTTTTTATTTGAAACGTACGTAACACCTAAAGCCATTACTGCAAGATAGTAAATGAGAATGTTGGGGTATTTCTTCATGTTCATCATAAAGCTGAACAAAAATGCAAGCATCACTTTTTTATGTTTAATCTAAGGACTATTTTTTTCTCAAATGTCCCACTTTGTTGCCGAGTATTGTGGCCTTCAACGATGATTATTGTCCATCTTGAATATTCTTGTGCGCGGAGGTAAATATTCTCCATTCGATTACAGATTTCGCTACAAGCTGCGAATATCACAGACCAGGCGGCAATGGGTTCGGTACGGCAACTTGTGTTGAACTTAGAAAGGATACTAGTTTCACATTTATTTAGGGCTGTTATGATCTATTGTCTATATTCCATCATGTTCCGCAGATGATATATAATGACAGTATAATTGTCGATGTTGGTGTTAATTTTCAAATTTCATCTGGTCAAATTTTAGGGGGGACGGACCCCCCACTCTGATTTTTTTTTGGGGGGGGGGGGGGACGCGTCCCCCCCCCCCCCCACCCCCTCCCGCCCTCCCCCCTCCTCTTGCGCCGCCTATGATGTATTCTGATAGAGCCTCGTCTCAAAAAGACCCTGGCTCTTCAGAAATATGCACATAGCTATTAGTAGCCCTGACATTGAAAATTCCTTGTACATTGGAAACTAATCATGAAATGATCCATTCAACTATATCTTTTTTCTTCTCCATCTCTTAGAAAATCTCTATTTCCCCTTGTCCAAACATTGCCAAGACTTCATTACTAACTTGTTCCGCGTCGAGTTTTTTTTACGGGAGTGACAGTGCTTATTGCGCAATCCCTGCGTTCGCGGCACTTTTCAGTCAGTCAGTACAGCGCTTTGGGGACACCCGACTTCCAGTTAATAATAAGACTTCTGTGGGGTTACCGCGCAATGAGAGCTAAAACGGAACTTAACACAGTCTATAACTACATAGTAATCGTTCTTTGATGAATATGTCCAAAACGCAGGAAATACTGCTTACAACCTTCGTGAAATTCTGGGTCAGCACTCCGTATATTATATCTGTATAACTGAATCTGTCTGTTTAGAGCTACTTTTACTTGGCACGCGAATGCGCGAATGGGCGAAACGACAGGCGATTTCCCAGAAAGCAAATCGCGCGGGTATTTACTAGCACGCGAATCGCGAATCGCGAAATAAACTCGCGGGGGAACTCAGAACTAGATGAGCGGCTATTCACAACGGACAGGAAACATCATCGATTGTTGACGCGTAGGGTACAAGAAAATTTTTGTTTTTTTTTTTACAGAACCCCCCAGATTGCAGGAAACGGCAATTCCCGCGCTGTATGGCAGTGAGCAACGTCTCTAAATTGGCAATAATTTTCAGGAATTTGTATTTCAAGAACGTTTCTTGAAAGGAACTAATTGATTTTATTCCTTACCATTTGGGCCAGCATCAGTGGTCTCGTATAGGTACAGGAAATTTGGAGCCTTAAGAATCCCCCAGATTGCCGGAAACGGTACCTTCCATGTCTTATGGCAGTAAGCAACATCCCAAAATTGACAATAAATTTCTGAAATGTATATCTCAAGGAACACTCTTGAAGGAACTGATCTACGTTTATTCATTTATTCTGGCAAAGCCAATCTGACCATAAGGATCAGAAGTAGACTAAACTGGTCTGCTTGTGCGCAATGTTAAGAAAATGGCATTTGGAATTCCGCATTGTTGTAGTGGGGAGGGGGGTGCAACATGCGGAATCAAGTCCTAAAACAAATTCTCCTCGTGACTTACCTATATGTTCACCACACTTGAAGATGACACGTATGGACAAAAGTCATATTTGCCAGAATCTGACAAAGTTATTGTACATGTGGGCCAACTGTATTATACATGTAACGGAACAGGATACAGCGCGCGTAGCGCGATTTTTTTTTTTCTCAACAAAAATGTAAACAATCCCATAAGAAATATGAGTTAGACATTTTGTTTTGGCCGTACTGTACTTATGTTATAGGATTTTTTCGCCACAAAATATTAGGGGGATATTTGATATTATTCCCCCCCCCCCCACCCACCAAAAATATGGGGGGACATGTCCCCCGTTTCCCCCGTGATCGCCGCTCATGCGATAGATTATGTAGGCCTAGTTAACAGGCGAAATAGAAGGAATTGCACGATGTATGTGACAATGCCTATTTTGCCACAAAATACTGAAATTCTCAGTATACGGTGTCCCATTTGTAAAAAAGGCTTTCCATATTGCCATAAATCGCGGGCCTTGTCGCGCGCGACACGCGATTCGAATTGTCACCTGACAATTGATTCGATTCTTGTCGCGACTCGCACAGTCAGGTTAGCATAGGCCTACTCATTAAAATTTTACCTAGATATGTTTATATCCATTCCATTAATTGCTCATGCATGCATGTCATGTGATCGTAGGGACGTTCCTTGCTGAAGATGACTGGGTCAAATTGATCCGGAATTGGGTCAAATTTCGACCCAGATTTATTTCAATCTGACTGAACGTCAATTTATCCTCAGACAGGGGCGTCGCCAGACCATTCCTTTTGCGGGGGGGGGGGGGGGTGTACCCCCTATTTTTGCGAATACCATGCTGAGTTTGCCGATAACCCCGCCTTCATGTATAGAGGAAAAGCACCACAAAATGGCCCCCAATAGTGTGTCTGCAGTCGGGGCACCACGTTAGCAGGATGGGTGTTTGATTAATGAGCCCGTGCCCCCAGCGGGTGGGGCAGAGGCAGGCTATCGGGTACCTGCAGATCCACGAAGCTGGTACTAACGATGGCTTTATAGGTTGCGTCTAAAGTAGTTGTCTTCTTATTTTGGGGCACTGGGGTGGCACATAGTTGAGTAGGGTGGGAGTAGTATACGATCTAAGCGGAGCGCCACCATTGGTTGACGCGAAGCATCCAGAAAATTGTTTGGTTTTGTTAAGCCCCAAAAAGATAGGCAGGAAACGTCCCTTTCCAAGGCTGCATGGCACTGAAGTGGGATTTCTATACTGCCATAAATTGCCAAATATTTTAACCTCTCTTATCGAGCCTTCCAATTTTCACTTTCAAAATGGGGGCTGATTTCATCAGTCCCAACATTTTTATTAGTCGGTTAGACCGAACATCAGTTGAAGAATACTCTAGACATGCAGACTAGATTCAGTCCATTTCCACTGAAATTCAGTGACTGAACGTTTCGCCTCAATTGACTGACATTCAATCAAGAGGTTTGATCCGAGCTTCAACTGAAATTTCATTCTATTAAACTGAAATTTCCGTCCATCATTTCAATAGAGTCCCTTCAATTTGCCAACTGGGGAACAAAAAAATGTGATAGGCCTACTGCCGCAGATTGCTGGAGATGGCCTCCCAGACCATTTTCTGCCAGAGATATTCTGGAGAGTTGAATGTAAAAGTTTTACGTTTTCTCTTTTTCAAAATCCTCACTCCTTTCTTTTACCTTATACGTATCAATTTGCCGACTGGGAGAAATTTATAAGTTTAGTTCCAAACCACTATAAATTGCCGGCCGGAGATGACAACCCACAGGCCATTTTGAGCCAGAAAGCTGACTTTGTAAGGGTTGAATGTACAAGTTATGTTTTCTCTTCTTCAAAACCTTCCCTCTTCTCCTTTCAACCCTTTAACCGCCTCCAGGTGTCATATTAACCCTTCCTATGTTTCATTTGTTCTTCAATTTGCCGACTGGGGCACAAAAGTTTAGTTTCCTTTCTATGTTTTTCATTACCTGTTCTTCAATTTACCGACAGGGGCACGAAAGTTTAGTTTTCTTTCTATGTTTCATTTTTTTCTTCAATTTGCTGACTGGGGCACAAAAGTTTGGTTCTAGCTACCATAGATTGCTGGAGTTGGCCCCCAGGCCAATTGGAGTCAGAAATAATCGGGATTGGTGAGGGTTGAATATGAAAGGTTTTTGCTTTTATTACTTTCATAACTGTTTTTGGTTTTGTGGCGCTGTTCTTTTGTTAACCTCTCTTACGTGGCAATTTCCCTTCATTTCGCCGACTGGGGCATCATTTTGCCGACTGCCTGTGTGAATGGGGGGGGGGGGGGGTGTCACACCCCCTACACCCCCCTCTAGCGACGCCCCTGATCTCAGATGTCTACAGAGTGTATGCTATAGAATCCTCATGACGTCGAAGTAGTAAGCGTTATGCTTCCTCCGAGGCTGAGAAATAGGGCCTTGAATCACACAGCTTGTATACGTTTTCCCATTGACTATTTTAGTGCTGGGCTAATGTAATAAGTGACAATATTGACAGACTCCAGCAGAGTCCAGCAAGTGACTTTATATAATGGCACATAGGCCAGATGTGTTATATGGAGAATTGAAAAACTGTATCTATAGTCCAACCCCCATCTCAAAAAAAAAACAAATTGGGAAAACGTTCCAACTTCCTATGCGGAGTTTTTTGGCCTACAAAGTTTGGTCTATTGTCAGAGGCGTCGACGTCGGGGTCTCGGGGAGAATCCCCAATTGCGCAATAATGCATGACTTGGACACGTCAACCCGGGAAGTTATGTCGTGTATTTCATATTTCCATTTTTTGTAGTCATGATAAGTCCCATTTAGCGATGTTCCGTTGTCTTTCTCTCTCAAAAGTAATTCCATCAGCACCTACCACCCACTACAGCAATACTCGCCCATAGACTAAATGCTTTTCCAATTGAATTAACGTGCGCTTTCAATAGGAAACAAGATTGTTTGCAGGGTCTTGCAACTGCAAGTATGACATCATTTATTCTTGCATGAGGGATGCCTTTTTTTTCAATCTTTCGCAAGACAACTTGCACAAACTTCAAAAAGCTGTACTCCGTAACGGGAAAGTCGTATGAACTTAGTGTTTTGATTGACGCCCCCCCATTCACTTTTTCTCCAGCTAATAGATTACCTTTTTTTATCATTTATCCTTGCATTTTGTCCTTCAACTTGTTACTGCAGTATTGTCGGTTTCGAATTCACGACTGCGAATGCACCTAATCTATGTAAATAGTGTGCTCCATGCATAACATAATTAGAGCATGCGCGACTGCTTTGGTGTATGCTTGGCCACGGAAGTTTATTATCTGTGGCTCGGCTAAGGCCGCGGCTCACGGATAGGGCTGGCAGCTATATTACACGCAGCGCAGCCTAGCCTACAACTGCAAACTCGTGTTCTTGCGAAGTAGTCACTGCATTGATGTTGCTGACTTCTGTTTCTTAGACGAGAAAGCTTCATTGCTAGTTTGAATCGCGGCATTGATTTGGAAGACTTTACGTCTTTAACGTTAGTGAGTCCACCTAAATTGGAATCGTTTTCACTGAAAAGACAGAATAAATACGGAAAAGTAACGTTGAACTCAAACTAATCCGAGTTCTCGCCTACTCGGTGTCACATTGCACTGTCGTAGGCCCTCTTGTTGGAAATTGTTTTAGATCCATAATATTTATATACCCATGTGCCAGTAAATGTTTACCTGGGCTGGATGTATTGTATAGATTGGTGTAGCCTCAGTTCATACTCGACGCCAGACAAGTCCGGGCGGGAATGACAGCGTCCGCGTGCACACTTCATACTTTCCGTTCCGTTGTTTAGTCGCCGGCTCACTGCCGCACAAATAGAAACTTTTCACGCGCGTTTTCCAATTCATACCGGTACTTTTCCGGCGGTATGCGGGCGGCCTGTTTCTGGTCAGTACATCACTGCGCAAATTTTCAAAAATATATCATTTAATATACTCATTCGAAATGAATGGATCTGACAGTGAGGAAGTATTTGCGCTGTTGTTCGTGGTTTGTGAATCATCCATAAAAAGGGATTCAAGTCCCAAATCCTGCCGGTAGGAATTATTTGGGTTATACTACTTATCAAGGGTAACATCAAACAGGATTGCTGAGGTGCCCGTTGAGACATGGACGGACCGAAGTAGGAGATTGTCCATGAATAGTCATTAGCTATCTGATTACGGGTCCTTATCTCTAACCGCTACGGCCTGACAAACTGAATGAATGGCAACAGACACAGTGCATCGTCCGAGTCACAGACCTAAAGAACCCGGGTTACCTGGCATTGATCTATTCACAAATGGCCGTGTAGCCTGGGTGAAATCAGACTATAGAACCCTGGTTAACTGGACAAAAGAATTCTGATGCATCGATCGTTGCGCTTACGAGTGGCATGCGTTGAGTTTGTGCACACATCTTAGCTACATACTGGGCCTACAGAAGCACTATGTCCGCAATAATTATTGTCAATTTTCCATTCTTCTCATAGGACTTCCCGTCATTCACGAGCCCAACTACGTACATCACCCCGCATATCACTCAAGTCACCATACACGCGCAATCGATCGATGCATCAGAATTTCTTTTGTCCAGTAACCCGGGTTCTATAGTCTGATTTTCTATAGTTGATGAGTCACCGAGGGACACACATGTCCGCTATGTCCCCAGCTGAAAGGCTTTCGGTAACACTACGTATCTTAGCCAGTGGAAATTCGCAGCAGAGTGTAGCAGATAGTTACCGTTTGAGGAAATCCACAGTAAACGATGTATTCCTCCAAACGGTTACATCCCGATATTTCGACCTCTCTATATTCCGACCTCCCTATGTTCCAACAGAGTCGAGTTTGTTTATTCGAAAAAAAAATCGTCTGTATGGTCCGACCTCTCCATATTCCGACCTCTCTATGTTCCGACCTCCCTATGTTCCAAATGGTCTGAACATAAAAACGTTTTTTATTCGAAAAAATCGTCTCTATATTCCGACCTATCTATATTCCGACATCTCTATGTTCCGACCTTCGTATATGTTCCGACTGATCGGAACATAGTGACGTTTCTTCACTCGAAAAAAAAATTGTCTCTATATATTCCGACCTCTCTATGTTCCGACCTCCCCATGTTCTTGCTGGTCGAAATCTAGACGTTTTTATTCGAAAAAAATTGTCTCTGTGTTCCGACCTCCCTGTCTGCCTGTGTTCCGACTGGTCGGAACTGGTCGGAGCATATAGAGTTTTTTTTAGCAACGCCCCTTTTTAGAGACGCCCCTTCCCACACCGATGGTGGAAGAGGGGTGGGAATGGAAAGCGACATTATCTCATCTGAGTCGACTACACTCATCACAGTTCATTAACTATGATGCTCGATTATTTAAAACTTGACTATATAACCAGACTTGAAACATTATGGAGGGCGGAACACAGGCAGGTCGAAATTAGAGAGGTCGGAATATTGGGAGGTCGGAATATAGGGGTGTTACCCTCCAAACCTGCAAGGCATTATGGACAGCTATGCCTAATTTTAATTTTCATTCAACAGAGTTGTATTATTTTGCCAAAATCTCACACCATTTACTTGCAATCTAGTTTTTTCAGCCCCAAAAGTAAGTTTTGTTTATTAATTCCTTTTTGGCCTTCCATAAAAGCAATGCGCTCTGCAGTCACCGCCGTCAAACGATAAACTGATTCATCTCAAACGGAACGGACACGTTTTGAAGCGCGTCAAACAAAACAGACCGGAAATGAGTCCGCCGGCGAGACGTGCGTGCCCTACTTTCAGTGACCTCTGGCCGGCGTACAGATTTTCCGTTCCGCTTAGTGGCCGGCGGTGAAGTATGAATTGGGCTTTAGGGATACAATTAGGGATGAGGTTCGGGTTAGTGATGGTTCGGTTTAGGTTTTGGTGACGATAAGATTTGAGATTACATCTGGTGTGCGACCCTAACCCCACCCATGCAGGCCCCCTCATCTTTCTATGTATCGTCAACTACCCTCAATTTGCGCACATGTCCTATACTCTAGCCACACTAAATTCATAGCCTAAGGTGGTAGCCTAACTCCGAAAGTCGGCAAATTGTTTTCAGTCTTCGTGACTGTTTCCATCGTTCTTGATTAGTCAAATCGCAATTTTTTAGTAGAATTGAGTATCTTTCTTGTACCTGTTTATTACTTCCTGAGAAAAGAGTCTGATTTTAGTGCAAGATGATCGCCATGTTCCGAATGCGCAAATTGAGATGGTTCGAATAAAATTTCCTCATTTTGTTATTCTTCACATAGTTTTTTTTTAATTTTCAACGGATATGGCCCGTTTAGGTATCATTTGAAGAGCGTGAGGAGGTGATTTCCAATGGTTGTATTATTATTAGGATCGGAGTCATACAAAGGAAAATTATTGCAGTCAGATGCTAGGTGCGCAAATTGAGGATGGACCATGCTACTAGCCTACTAATACTATACTAACACAAAAAGGTATGGGGACAGTTCTGCCACTGACTAACGGTTAAGCAGCCTAGCGTTCATCCGACTCACAACTCACATTTTGAGCTCATCTAACCATCTCTGCAGATAACAGCTGCCTCACTTGGAACATTATCTGCCTTGTGAAATCAGCTCTGCAGTGATATTTTGTCAAAACTTGTTATAGTTTCGGTGCTGTGGGTAAATTTTCACGAGCAGTGCTGGTCTCGACACATTCAGTGTCCAGTAAAAATCAGTCTTATATGATTTCGGTAACCAGAAAACAACCTGCGGCATTCCTCCACTTTAGCAGGTTTAATCATTTCCCAAATTTTCCCACCAGCAATTCAACCTAACAGTACTATTAGTTACAGTGTTACTCCGGGAATAATATAACCCACTAAAGTGTAGTTTTGCCCAGCCTGCAGCCGGCCAAACTCAGAGAGGCAAAAATACTGAACTGTCTAGGGCATAACTGTCGACCTGTGTGTTAGTAAAGGCTAGTACATAGACGTTAAGATTGCCTGTGCTCCCCCAAGCCCCCTCACCACAGGCTTGTATTAGGCTCCCCACTTTATAATAAACAAGGTAGGCTAGCCTACAAATCCCAACGCCGTTGAACCCAACGACTTTCAAATGCAAAAAATTGAGATCGACGGGCCGGCTATACTCTATAGACAAATGGAATCTTCATCTGAACCACGGAAGATTCTTCTTTGTCTCGCCTGAACTTTGTTCAAGGAGATTCATAGTGATCACTTTGTTGTGTGTGTGTCTGTCTGTCTCTGTCTGTCCGTAGTGCGGTTAGATACTCCTTAACCTGGAAGCCCATCATGCTGGGACCTTCTTGTGGACGTGTGCGGTGAAGATTGCCGATTGCATTCCACTTTTCGGGCCCAAAGACCATTCTCATTTGCATACATTTGCATATTAATGAAAATTGGCCCGGAAGCTTGTGTACAAGATATCTCTTGATCAGTAGATGCATTGGGTGATGCCGTTCAGGGTATATCCAACTATGAAGAGTCACGATCGACAGAATTCCTGGCATGTAGCGAATTACGTAGTCTAATTTGCATAATTTCTGTGATATTTTTGAAGTTTGTTGGATTTTGACGAAACTTGGTGGAGATGGTTTATCTATAATAAGTCCCAATGAATTTTAAGTAGGGACGAGGGCCCCAGAGGTCATTTAATGTTACTAATATGTCATCACAAGGTCACTTAGGTGTCAAAACTGTTTTCTGGCCATATCGGAGATTGATATTTGTGACTGGAAGTCCTATTGTCATTACTTGTTTTGACCTGCATGTGTGTGCCTCTGACCTCAATGTTGACCTCTGTGGTGGTCATGTGGTTTAAGGTTGATCTTGATAATGTGCTTATTTAAGGAGTTCCGGGCCAAAAAAAATAGAAACTGGTTATTTTGGATATGTGATAGACCTTTGTGTGCTTCATGGAGGACCACTCCCGCTTTTCGATCGGACCATACTTTGGTATTTCCAAGGGGTCAAAGTTTAATGTAATCGCTTGGTCGCATAACATTAGGCGTGTTCATTGTGAATCCTCATGAACTTGGTGGAGATGGTTTACTATAGTCCCAATGAATTTTAAGTAGGGACGAGGGCCCCAGAGATCATTTAATGTTATAATCGTTTCAAGTCACTTTAGGGTCAAAAAAAAACTGTGTTCTTTTCATGGCCATATCCGGGAACTTGAATATTTGAAGGCGGGAAGGTTAACTATTGTCATATAATTTTTGACCTGCATGTGTTTGCCTCTGACTCAATTTGAACTCTGTCGGGTGGTCATGTGTTTTAAGGTTGAGTTCTTGAATAAATGTGCTTATTTAAGGATTTTACGGGCCAAAAAAAATAGAAACTGGTTAATTTTTGGATATGTGATAGACCTTTGTGTGCTTCATGGAGGAAACCAACTCCGCTTCTATCGGAACGCATCTTTGGTAGGTTACAAGGGGTCAAAGTTTAATGTAATAGCGTTTTCGCAACATTATGGCGTGTTCTTGTGAATCCTCATGACACTTGGTGCAGATCGGTACACCTTTGATCCCGAGACTTTAATAACAACAGTGAAAGGTCACTTAGGTCATTTAATGTGAATAATTTGCATAAATTACCTTGTCTTTTTAATTTTGTTAAATGGCCGTTAAAAATTGGAATGAATGCCACTTAGGTGCTCGTAGAGATTGTCCGGGTAATTTTGGGGTCAGTAATCAACAACATCTATAGACAAGGTCAACGGTCAAAGGTCAAGTTTTAAGAAAGGTGCTTATTTTAGGAGTTACAGGCCAAAGAACTAAAAACTGTCGATTTTTGGATGTTGTGATGTGTCTATATCTGCGACGCAATATACGAAACCAACTCCGCCCATCTGAACACCACCTGGGTCTTAAAGTTACAAGGGGCTACAGTTGATTTTAATGCTCTTTTGGCGATAGCATAGGGTGTGGTGTACCTGATACATCATGCTTCTGGTGCTTGGTGCATCCCATTGAGCAGCTGTCAAATCATATCCCACAAATAGATTACCTCGTCACAAAAACTTTACATAGTCACATGATGAATGGCATCGCCACCTAACTCTACATCGCCGGGGACAAATAACATCACCACAGTGTGGTCGAACATCGCACCTGTACTTTATCACGCCACATTAAAATTCACGTCACTACCTATTTGTCGCAAAATAACGTTGCCGTTTTCGCGTTCATACTTCTGGGGCCCCCTACACTGACCATATAAGTGTAAACACTCAGTCATTTGTGTACTTACTCCAGGCACCTATGCAGAAGGAATGGGCGGTGTAACCTGCAGTAGTTGGTGGGTGAGAGGGGGAGGGAGGGTAACCTAACTCCCTTGTATCACTTATATAGTATACTTCAGCAAGTTAGGGCCGGCAGACTCCGCCAGGGAAGCCTAATTAGATGGGCTTATTCAACTCTAGACAGGGGATGTGAGGGGGTGGGTTGTGAACTCCATAGGGAGTTGATGGAAGTAGTGAATGTATAAAGGGGCCATACTCTTTGACGATATATAGGATAAACTTTATTAGAGTTAGGGTACTCATTACATTGTTTGGACAATACAGGAATCTGAAGGGAACTATTAATCAGTAAGTATGGGTTTATAATGGGAGGGTACAGTAGGTAGGATCTAGGGTTGTTTGTGTCAATGATGGCAATGATGTTGGAAAATTAACGAGTATTGGGATATTAAAGCAACATATGGAATGCCTTGTAATTGTTGCATGGTGACATAAAAGAATCACTGATCGCGAACAGGCGAGACAATTGGGGCGGTCACCTTGTACATGGTACCTACTGATATCGACGATCTTGACAGGGAAGTTCACAGAATAGAGATAAATTTCTGGACCATCTGAAAATCTGCATTCTCCGTAAAATTCGACGGCATGGCGGATTTTTCGTTCAATATAGGATTTTTATGATATATATATCACTAGAAGTGTTGCATCGGCAGTTTTAGCAGATCATTTGGTCATTTTTATGACAAATCATGATTGGTGGTGAACAGACCACTGAAATTTTCGGTGCACCGTTTCAACCGTTTCTGAAAACAAGGTTTCGGGCTTTTGCTAAACAACAAAGGGCTTTACGGTGCACCGGTACTGGTACACCGCAACAGCCTATCTGTGACCCCATCGCTAACTCCTAACACATGTGTTGGTTAATCATTTAATACCACAAAATGACAAGGTAATAACAGTTTTTTGCCGCTACATCATTACTCATCATTACTCATGTTCTCACTGAACTAGTGAGAACAATTTTTCAAATGGATTTTATTTTTCGAGGAATACTAAAAAAAGTACGAGTGATATAAGAGTTCTGACAACTTTGCCTGAATTTATGCAGCCAGCTAGGTCAACTTGTGTTAAAAAAGTTTGAAAACAGAAAAAAAATGTTGGGCAGAATGAGAATCAGATGTTTACTAATGACTTGTCCAGATTCCAATATTATCCACCCAGGCTCAGGTATAATACTGCATATAAGTTACAATATTTAGAAGGGGGCCCAAATTAGGGACAATATTGAAACTGATGTCCCTACTCCCCAATTGCAGCTCCCATATGGGAAATACATCTATGTATCATTCACGTTGTCAATGGGAGTCATGGGGCAAATCTATTCCCCTTGGAGCTATTTCACACCTACAATTTTGTGAAGTGATTTCACATGTTGAAATTACCCAAATTTTGGGTCATGATCCAACTGAAATAGGCCTACATACTAAACTTGAATAATTTGTTTAAATGTTCAGTGTTTTACTAGACCTTCCAAGAAGTATGAATGAAGTGTTGTTAGGTTAGGTACATTAGCAGCAGTGTTGGAGGACTCGAGTCTGGTCTCGGTCTCGAGATTGATTTTGAAGGACTCCGTCTTGGACTCGACGATTCAATGACCGGTTCGGAATCGGCTTGCTGGGACTAGGACTCGGTCTGAGTTCAGGTTCAAGACCGCTCAAAAAAGTCCTCGGCAAAAATCCTGAAATTATGAGGAAGAATTAATGCAAAATTCTAACATTTATAATAAAAAAACATGGTGAACTACTGTGATGTCCTTTGTTGTCAATGTCCCATTCGCTCAATCAAATTTGGACTGATTCAGTAGTAGGACTAAAGCGCAGTGTGCCTGTTGGAACAGCCGGCAGCAAAGGTGTCACATGCACAGCACATGAGAGCATGCCGCATTCACCGCAAGACGGTGGAAATCTGAAATTGTGATGTTCTTGAAATGCAATGAAAGAATACTTTACTACCATAACTACTGCCTGGAAATTATTATGGTCTCCAAATGGTAGGTAGGCAGGCGGATAGATCTACGTTATGGATGGATTGATTAGGTCATTTATTTTCTTAGTTTCGGCATCATTACATTGCAATTACATGATGAGCGTCCAGCGCTCGAATGGGAAGTGTGTAAGCTTCAATATGAATTTTGCATTGGGCCGATTGTGCAATTATATTGTATACAGTTTTGGGGGCAACATCTAACTGTAATAACTTGCTATTTTGGATCCAATACTAGGCCTATTTATCTTTGCTGAAAGCCAAGCTTTGATAGGGACTCAGGGACTCAGACAAAAGGACTCAGTCTCGACTCGGACTCGGATGTTGAGGACTCGGTCTTGGGACTTGGACCCTCGGATGCTGATGACTCAGTCTTGGACTCGGACTCGGATTGGCTTGACTCGACTCCAACACTGGCTTAGGGGCCAGACGTAGCGGAGGGACATAATTATGGACACCAAATGTCTTCAGTAATCCACCCAGTTTGTGCACTTGCCTTAAGTTGACTGAGTTTTCCTATTTTATTAATGTTTACACAAGGCATTGGCACTATGTACCCCCGGAATTAGGCTAGATGCAAGTATCACAATTTGCGCTTTCAAGATCGGGTCAATGCCTTGAAGGGCCGTAATTTGGGACGTTGATAATAGTTTACATGTATATAGGCCCCTAACTAAGGCAATATAGCCTAATATTAATCAACCTGAATAGGAATCTTGTATTCATTATGCGGAAATAAACCTGAAAATTAAAAACCGTCATAGGCTAAATGATTTCAAATAAATATGGCCTAGGCTAGCCTCGTATCAGAAGAAATTTTACTGTAGCACACTTCCCATTTTGAAGGTGACAAAAATCGTCACCTCATGCCTCCAACTTCTCCCTCCGATTACACAGCCATCTATAACCTTCATAACATTCAAGTACATTCCAATCACTGCAATGTTTAAATTCCATTGGGCCTAGTATAAATTGATACTTACAAGCTTAATTTTGACCGTAATAATTGGGGAAAATCACCACCTGATTTTTACTTGTTTTGAAAAATACTTTTGGTAACTTTCGTCAACTGTGCTTCCACATCTCAAAAACATTCTCCCTGAAATGAAAACCCAGTTTTCCTAAATGGGCTCAGTTTTCCTGGAATTTCAGATTATACTCACAAACCTACAAAAATCAGCACACTGGGAGATAATTGGTTTTCCTGAAATTACCTGAATGGGCAGTTGCGGCACCCAGATTTCTCAATTTTGAGTGGAGTGGAAACACCAGTGTTGGCATTGAGCTTCTCAATCTGGGAGGGAATTCCCTCCCTTGGATTCATTTTAAGAGGGATTTTAGAAGTGAAAAGAGGGACTCTCATATGCAGTAACACTAAACAACCCCAGAACCCCGAATTTTAAGGAGGGAATATCCCTACTGACATTATTTTTTGAGAGGGATTTCAGTTAATTTGCAGGAGAAATCCTCTTTCCCACCCTTTAGCGCCAACACTGGGAAACACTGCTTGTAAATACACAACAAGTTTGATCCAGTCACTAGTGAGAGCCAGTTATCAACGTTCCTGAGTAGAATTTTGGGTGATATTTTGAGTATTCTCATCTGCCAAAGACCAATATGGGAATTAATGAGTTCTAAACCTTTTCTTAAATAAACAATCACAGTTTTAACAATGGGAGTTGAGATTGGAAAGAAACGGGAAATGCAACTTGATTTCCGTGATAGACAAGCACAATTTCTGCGTAATCCGGGATTTTCCAAAATTCCGCACTAAGGCGCATTTACATACATGTCATGGTCGCGGATTCTCCAGGGCCCTAATCATTGGTTGATTCCCACTATCACAACAGTGCTCTGATTAGGTGTCATTCAGAATTTTAGATTCACAGTGAATGGAGGCTTTTATTAATAGTCTTGTCTGAATGAAATTCAGGAGGAGACTTAGTAGTCAGTATGGCGTTGTGTTGTATTGTGTGTGTGTGTGTCACACTTTCTCGTTAGCAGGATATCTTTCGAAGGTTAAGTGCAATTGGGCGACAAAATTCTCAGGGTAGCATCGGGGTTGGGTGAACACGATCTGATTGGATTTTGGGCACAAAAGTCACTTATTAAGTAAGGTAGTTAGCCCATTTTATGTATTTTATTGTTTAGGCTCATTATTGAGATTATGGATGAACCGTAGGTGCCTTGTGACTTGGTTTGGCACATACATTCGAGATATAAGATATGTGATTAGATTGGATTTTTATGTCTGTTTTTTTTGTATTATTTTTCATAATATTGTATTTAAGTCGTCTGATTTGCATAATTTATGAGAAATCACAAGTGTCGGGATTTTCATGAGACTCGGTGAATATATAGGGTCTACTGATAGTCCCAAAACTTTTTAACAAAGATTTGGGGTCAATGGAGGTCATTCAACATACCTAACTTCATAATTTATTTGAAATCTTCAAGTTGCTTGTATTTTCATGGAACCAGGTGGTATTGGTTAACCTTAGAGTTCCAACAATTTTTTTATCATGGATTCAGGGTCACTGGAGGTCATTCAACGTGTCTAATTTGCATGATTTTTGCCTAATTTCAAGTTGCCTGATTTTCGTGAAACTTGGTAAATTGCCTCAAATTTTGCATAATCTAGGCTTTTCGTCACATTTCCACAAAACTTTTACTTCTTTGGTAGGACATTGTCAATAATCAGTCCTTTCGAATTTGAAATTGGTTACTGATTAGTAGGCTGTTCCTGTTAAATGCTAATACTCAAATCTTTAAGCGACACATGGAATGCCTTGTAATTGTTTGCATGGTGACTAATAAAAGTGAATCGCACAACCAGGCGAGACACTGGGGCAATTACCTTGAATCATCTATATGGACCTGCACTAGTATTCACATAACTGCATTGTGTACAAAAGGGTGCAATCGCAAACCAAAAAATTAAAATAGTTTGAACACTGAAAGAGTGATTTTGGACAGAATAATTTCAAATCGTAGAATAGAGAAAAGGAGGGAGGTATACAAGAAGAGCTTGGCATTGGATTGAAAGTCTGTAACAATAATAAACTACTGGAACACTAGTGAACGTTAATGATATTTTCTCTTGACCCTTTAATTGAAAGGCAGTAGAGTAAACTACAATGAGTTGATTTGGCATTGTTCATCATTGTCATCTAATATCATGATCAGGTCAGCAGAAAGTGTAAGGTACCAGTTTTGCAAAACTTTGGCAGTAAACTGCGCCTTCTTCATCCCATGTAATTTTATCGCAAATTTTATTGAGATACAGCCAACAGCGTGATTCTTGCATTGGCAGGGATAAGCGCGTTATTGTCGGTTCACCACAAAGAAGCTTTTTCCTGCTCATACAACCAACTCAACTTTCAATTCTGCAAGTGAATTGAATGTGAAAAAGCGTCTTCCTCCTACAGTTGAATCAGATAGTCATGAAAAGTTGGTCAGCATTTATTACAGATCAATATTACATATTACAGAGTGTTCAGGGATTCATATCCAGGTCATCTCAGGGTCCTTTGAGGGTCATATAATTGAAAAACAAACTGTTTCTTCGCTCCATTGAATTGGAATAGACAAGATAGGTCTATGGTCAGTCGCTATTAATCTCAGTAATTGAACAGTACATATGGGATGTTCAGGATATGTAGGTCAATGGTCATCTGGGGTAATTTGACAATTTGTTTGAACAAGAGTGATACATGGCGGAGATTGTCGGTCATGCAAGTTCTACTCCACAGAATAGAATCATGACCAATAGTAAATATGGTATGGTGTGTTCATCCGAGGTCAAGGAAGGTCATCCACGGGTCAATTTCAGTAGCTATGCCTTGAAATATACACTTATAAATTGCTGCATTTTGCTCCATGCGTACTTTGAAGGTTGCTGACATGTTTAAGGAATGTGATGATATTATGAGAAAAGCAATGGAAATAACAAGTTACACATCACATTTTACTACTAAGAATTGATAAGCAAGCTACGATATGAAAGTTGGAAAAATGTAAATAGGTAGGATGTTTGCTTTGCGACCAAAGATAATACTAACAGAAATTACAGAATAATTGGCATGACCAACAATGCCTTCAGCTTCAGCACTTTGTCAAAAAATCTTGAGAGCAGAAGGGTGGGTCAAAACATTTTTGAAGCTGATAAAATGAATGTCATAAAATTGACATTGTTGAAAGAGACTACAGTAATTTGCAACAGAATCCACATGATTTACCTTTTGAGAAGTCACAATTCGAAATATTACACTAAACAGTTCCGAGAGAGCATTGAACCATGTACATGATAGTGAATCCATGGCGGAGATTAGTCACTGAGCATGTTGGCTAGACGGGACTCCTACAGTACTACTACTTACTATATATACATCAATATGTGCATTGCAGCAACCAGCTGATCGCCTGTACAGTAGGCCTACTAGTACAGGCCCTCAGTTGGAAGTTCGATCAACCGAAACTACTTTGTAGTTTCTAGGATATCAGCATGGCTAGTTTCTATGAAGCAATAAGCTTTGCACATGATTGTGATACATGGAGGAGGTTAATCACCGAGCATGTCAGATAGACAAGACTCGACCGACTACTACATACGGTATATCTATATGGAAATCCCTGTGACCAGCTGAGTGCATACCTGTACAATAGGCACTAGGGATACTGGTACTGGCTATCAGTTGGAATCTGTAGCACTCAACCCCAATACCTTGTAGTTATCATCTCTTGATAGGAATTTAATAACAGTGTATGTCTCATTTTCTAAGAGTGAACATTCCCAACTTGATATTGATTTTATCTCTTGTATATAAATATGTAATCTGGATATATAATAAATGTAAAATGCAATTTGGAGAAAAATGGTTTCATGCCTAGAACAGCAGTGCAGACAGTGAAATATAATATTTAATATTGAGTTAACACCTGCTGTATGATTATTTTGACCCACCAGCGTGCGCCGGCGGAAGCCACACCCTGTACTCCATCCTTTCACACAGTCATCTGGCAGAGGCACAGTTTGTTTCAACCAATCACAACCGGTTGAACAACAAAACGCATTGAATAGTGGCACATCCACGTAACAATACTTGCACTAGATGTACCATGCCTTGCTTGGTTTATAGGAAAGGTTGGTAGAATCCCAGAAGTGCTTCAGCATGCATCTGGGTATTGATAGGAAATGAGCAATTGTGTACTTTCGCTTATTGTCTGAGAAAAGGTCAGAAAGAGACTCGGCGATCACTTTGGCGTGTATGCCTGTGTTTTTGTGTGGTGGTCATTTTTAGCTCAAACCAGCTAGCTGGTTGAGCTATTGGGATCTGCATGTCACTCTATCTATCTACAGTATCTATCTGTCTGTCTGTCTGTCCAGTGTGTTAACAATTGCTTTTTTGTCAACCAAACTTGGACACAATGTTTATTGACCCATGGGACATGTTTGACTTTGTGAAGGTCAAGGTCAAAGGTCAGTAAAGGGGTACTATAGGCCATTATGTGTGCAATTTCAGAATGTATCTCCTCCTACAAATTTTGGTGCACAGTGCCGATGTTCGGTCATAATGAATGGTCTATCAGTCGTACCTTTGGGTGTTCAGGAATTTTTGGTCCAAGGTCCCATTTGGGCGCGAGGGTCCATTTTGTGAAATTTCACACAATATGACTTGAAATGCATCTCCTCTTACAAGATTCAATTGATGCTCTTCAAAGTTACATGTAATGGTCCTTGGGTGGAGGGCCATAGGGGGTCTTCGGGAATTTCGGACTCGAGGCCCAGTTTGGGCCCTTGGGCCCATTATATGAAATACCGCAAAATCTTGTATCTCCTACAAATTTTGTTGCACAGTGCTGATGTTCAGTCATAATGGTGTCTAATAGCTGTACCTCCAGGGCGCCCAGGGATTTGGGTCACCAAGGTCAGTGTGGGCCCTGGGGCCCGTCATATGGAATTACGCAAAATGGTTCTCCTCTTACAAATTTCAGTGTACAGTGCTGACATTCGGTCATAATGATAGTTTATCAGCCGTATATTTGGGGTGTTGAGGAATTTTTGGAACATTTATCACATAATTGTACATTCCTCTTGGTACATTTGTTCGGTTTGAGCTACAGCACGATTGGTGCTCTAGTTTTTCGTTAGCAAGATTCCTCTGACAAATGATTGGATAAAACAGGGATTGAATGGCTTAGGTGGTGAATGTGCCATTTGTTGTAGTGAATTTTCACTATATTCTGACCTTTTTTCTTTTATTCCAGTACATCAGAAGAAATGGCTGCCATGGAGATAGATGTTCCCACCACAGACGTTGTCACCAGCCTACCTCCCCGTGATGAATCTATCTTTGTATGTTCAGAGCAGGGGGAGGTCTGCACATGCATGCCAGGCACACAACCACAAAATCCACTGGTCTGATAAAAAAACCTTCTTGGAAAATGACAGCGACGTTGAAGAGGAGGCAGTGTCGGGCTCGATTGCCAGTGTCATTGACAACTTCCAGCGAAGGACTTCCAATCTGAGTGCCCTTACCACGGAGCTGCTTCACGCCGCTCAGAACGACTTTGAAGACGCACTCGCTGATGCCATTGTCGATAACTTCATGCGACAACACGGAATAGAGGGAGTGGCTCTAGGGTGTGAGGACAGACCTCGCGAGACGGTCGAGGAGGGGGCAGTAGCGGGTGAGCCCATGGAGGATGGTCCTGACCGGGAGGATTTGGAAGCTGAGATAATCAACAGGCTCCTGGGGAACTGCGTCGAATCGAGCAGCGATGAGGACGACGATGGTGACGACATGTTCCTCTCCCTCCGTAGTCAGGACGGCATTCGTCGCATCTACGCCCACAACACAACAACAGCCCCGGGAGTAGCAACGAGGAGACGTAGCCAAGGCGACGATGCCCAGTGGAGGGAATAGTCAATTTGCTTATCAGCAGAGGAAGGCCGGGAACCTGTTGACCAGAATAGGCAGGAAAAGCAGGTCAGCAGGTCTCCTCAGAGACCACGTGTTTCTGCCCCTCGTTCAGCCCCGAAGGGGGCCTGGGTGGAAGAAGGCGTCTGTGATGTTGTCCCTCTGGTTTTTAAGAGATGAGATATGTTTCTAAAAGTCATCCTGTAACGCCGGTGACAGTGCTCGTGTTATTGTCTCTAAATTCTGTCTTCTAATAAACAGTCCCTTCCCACATGAAGCAGGACAGCCAAGCTGTCGCTGGATAAGTCAGTTCGCAGATCTCTGGACATTGAAAGAAGGTTCCAAATCCAATTTGAAACAGTCTGCTTCACCAGTGTGAACCTATCTAGGTTATGATTGGGGGCCTGTAAGGAACTGGGACACCACCTGTTTATTCGCCTCTGGGGATTGCCGGGAGCACAATTAAGAGTCACTGGCTTCTCTTTGAGTATTCTGGTGGAGAGGTGCTCTAGATACCAGATACTGTATTCATCAGAACAAAATTCCAAATATCTATTTTGGGTGTTGATGAACGTAAACGGATGCGACCTTTATGTGGAGGAGAGCCAATTCATTACAGTTGAGTGGAGGAGAATGGTATCATTCTCAATTTCATGTAGCAGCCATTTGGGTTTTAAAACATACTGGTCCCTGAAATCTTCTCCAAATGGGTCTCACTTTTGACAATGTAAAGTACTGGTACTATTTCCTCTTTATCCCTATCGAATTGCCCAAGAGTGACAGAAAGCGGTTGTGTTGTCAATCTCCCGAAGCAGGTTTCTTCTGTCTTGTCAATGGAGAATTTATTGGTCAGAAGCGTAGGGTATGGACGCCAATGAAATTGTGCAATTTGTCATTAACTGCCGAAGATTGAATCCTCTGATACTAGCACAGCTCTTAAGAAGCATTGCAGATTGCCAGGCAATAGTTTATCCCCAACTGGGCTGATAGGCCTGTCACAAACTGACACTGTCACAAACTGACCACCCTTGCAGTACATTCAGATGTGTGTTTTCTGCTCATGTTTTTATTGCTGCAGTTGCGACTTGACGAAACGCTCTATTTTTAGTTTAGATTATTGTTGACATTTTTTTATGAAGGTACTGTGTTTTAGACAAGCTCATCTTCTTTTCCATTCTTCAAACCTTTTACAGCAATGTTTGGAGAACTTTTAAAAAAAAGCAACAAAGTGCATGAATGGATTTGTACAATTATCGTGAATCGCTTTTAGTTTGTATATTCTTGTTTTCATCCTCTCATTTACTGTCATTGCTGCTGAACTATTCCAGTACCGTTTTCCTCCTAAAAACCGTATTGGGTGCCTGCATTTTTTTTATTTTTATAAAATGCATTTTGTCTAGTGTTAACGATATGCATGCACAATAGACTAACGTCTAATTTAGATTTAGTACAGAAATTCAAGAAATGCAAGGAAGGTATAAAGCACAAGAGTCTCAAAGTCAATATGCAGAAGACCAAAGTTATGGTCAGCTGTCCTGTTGGTATCCCAGCCAGCAGCCCTGGTGTCTGCCCTGTTCTGTTTGCAGAAAGGGTGTAGGCAGCATTCTATTTTCTGTCGTGCTTGTAAGCACTGGTTTCACAAGAGGTGCAGTGGAGTTAAGGGAAGTTGAGTTCTGTTTCAAATTTTAAGTGTAAAACTTATACAGGTGAAGTTATTGTTCCGTTTATCCACACCGTTCAATTTGATTCCCTTGTGTCGGTGAGAATTCTGCTATTCGAAGACATGATCAGGGCCAGGGGGTGGGGTGGCTGAAAGTTCGTGGCTCGAAATTAGGAGTGGTTGGAAGAAGTTCAGAGAACTGCTTCCGATTCGTACTACACATGATAAGGGAAGATTTTCCAGGCTTGTGTCAGGCAGTGTTTTGCTCTATGATAGTGAGACTTGGGCTAGAAGCAACCTGGCTATATAAAAGAAACGATAGATCAGAATCTTTTAGATGGATGTGCAAAGCGACACTAAAAGATGGGAATCATCTGCAGTCTAGCTAAATTTGGGATTGTGTCCAGAAGGGTAGAATGAGGTGGTTAAGTCACATTGAAAGGATGGATGATAGTAACTGGGTCAAGAAGTCAATCTGGGGAAATTAAGGTAGCTGGCCGACGAGTAGAGGTAGGTCTTGGAAGACTTGGAGTGAAATTGTGCGCAGCGACTTTGCTGCCAGGAGTATGCGTCAGTCCAAACCCCAAGGTTCATACGACTTTCTGTTACAGAGTTAGTCCTTTGACGTTTGCGATAATAAATGATGTCATACTTGCACAAGCGGACAAAACCATTCTTGGTTTTCCTGGAATTACACGTTATTTTCACTTCAAAAGCATTTAGTCTATGAGGATTGCTGTAGTGGGTTGGTAGGTGTTGATGGTCACTTTAGTGAGAAAAAGACAACAGAACTTGTACTAAATGTTGACCTATTCAGCAAAAACTAAACAATGAAATGCATGACATAACTTCCCGGGTTGTCCAAGTGTGACGTCATGCGTTATTGTGCAATTGGGATTCTCCCCATTTCTCTGCATAATGGACCAAACTTTGAAGGCCAATAACATCACATAAGAACTTCGTTTGAAATGGGGTTTGTACCTATAATACAGTTTTCCATTCTCCACGATATGACCTCTGTTGTATCCAAGCCTGCAGTTGTCCTTTGAAACTTGGTGATTGTGGTCCTTTTGTCCTGAGATTTTTATAGTTCAAATGATATAGGTCAAATGAGTATACTTATTTGCAAGGGTGGGGCAGGAGGTATATGTACTTGGATTTTCATGAATAAAGTGGGAAAGGAATTTGGGTTTTTTCGAAAGGCTGTGGATGTGCTGGTCGACAGTGAAATTCATGTGTGACAACATTTTGGAAAAGTGTAATTGATAAGGAATGTTGAATTGTATGAACATGTTAAGAGCTGTAATTGCGGGCATCTTCACTGCTCCTTCTGACAATTTGCCTGGACTGGATGACTAAAATGCGGTCGACTCTCTGACCCATACTGCGATTGCTGCACTGGCAATTCAGAGTAGAGCTGAGACCTTGGCTGAGCTCCTTGGCCATTATTCAATAGGCCATCACTGACTCGAGAAACAAAAAACTCACGATGTTTTTCCAGAGAAGTCAAACCTATGTTCGAAGTCTGTATTGTGTATTAACCCTTTATGTACCAATTGTTGTGTGCAGTAGTTGTACTATGGTGTAAGGATTGTTAACCTTCAATTTTTTTGCTAAATTTAGGGGCATATTTGTCAATATAAACCCCCATATTAGGAAAGAATATATAAAGAGACGAACCCAAAAATATAAACAAAATGGATACCGGATGCAAATATATGTTGACAGGCCTATTCCCAAATGAAATATGCAAAATATAATCATGGAATTTCACCAAATACAAGTTGGTGCAATTTTTCTAAGAATAATCTGTTTACACTGGATAGCCATCGAAACATCTTTGAAATAGTGTTTCATGGATTATTGGAAATAATTTGGCAAATTACCTGCAGCTGCAATGTACGCTAGCCTACACTACAAGTACGCGAATTAAACAAGCTAGGCCTAACTCAGGCGATAGTGAGCGTGGTGCTAGCACGGTTATTCCAACCCCTTGAGCCAACTACATCACAGTTGATGGAATCCACTGCTATTCGAGGAGGATGGGGGCCTACGCCCCTCTCCTCCTGCTTCCACAATCTCCCAGTAGGCAGCCACGCTCCTTCGTATGACAGTTCGCGATGCCAGGGAGTGTGGGGACGATTGCAGCGAAAATGTGAACTTAAGCCGACGTGCAGCGAGTTTTCAACCAATAATTCCAGAACCGGTGGCGCTATTAACTATACAGCCCTTAAAAACTCGTAAGTATGGTGCACTGACACAAATTGATGGGTCAACGGCCCCCAGTTTGGAGTTACGGAGGAATGTTGACAAAATAATAGAGACCCCTAAAAACTTGATGTTTTTGAGGCCAAAAAGGTTTGGATTTGGCTATCTTTTTGATGTAGCTTCGTAACCCTAAGGATATAGGCAGAGTGCTCCTGGAATGGCGTCATTATTCGGTTATAAGGTCTGGAAAAGTAGGACACACTTGGGTGTTTTCTTTTCTATTCTTTTTTATTTTCGAAAGTAGGTCATACAGGGGTCAATTTGGACCTAATTTTTGAAGTCAACCAAAATTCAATGTTTTTTTCTAAAATTGCTCCACATAGACCCCCTTATGTTTTGTGTTATTTGGAAGGTCTATCGTTCCTCTCTAAATTAAGGGTATTTTGAAGGTTATGGGAGACGGTTGGGGAAGTTCTTCTATGTGAAGTTGAGGAGTCAAATGTGCGGTGTACACCGAACATTGTACATAGAGGGTTAAAAGACCAACGAATTAGGATCTGATTCACTCAAGCCAATACCATGTTCATTTGTTCACCATAGAAAAACTGTCCTCTCAAAACATGCTGTGCCTTTCCCATATAGATGTAAGAAGAGACTCCATAATGATATGTTCAAGGGTTGTATGCCATGTGCTGCTCACTCTGTAGTCATGTCATTCTCAACAAGTGATGCCCAGTCATTCCTCACAAGTTTAGAGACACATGTAAAAAATTGCAGGTTCTTAGGACCAGCTAGTATCTTAGGAGCAAGTTGATGGTGGGGGACCTACACCACCTATTGTTTATTTTTGTTGAAAATTATGTCATGTATTGCACCAGACTGGATCTGAGGTTTCCATTAATTATTTAAAAAAAAGGGGTCACTCCCTTTGCTCTCCCCCCGGGATGGGGAAACAATGAAATGACGTGCCACCGCTTTTCCAGATCCGGCATGCGTAATTTTATCAGAATTTGCAGAGGTTACCATGAAAGTTTAGAAGATCGTACCCCCCCCCCCAACTCATAGGGATTTGCCCTTCTGTAACACGTATGGCAATATTGAAGAGGCTGAACGTTGCCACAGTATTACTTGTTGTGATATACAGTAGAAATGTTTGATGGAATTTTGACTCAACTTGCAGTACGGGGGTTGGGCGGATACACTAATGAGGGTCCGTCTTTACCTAATGCAAAGACAGCATTGTCTGGGAGGGGGGGGGGGTTTATCGGGGGGGGGGGGGGTGGGGGAGTATACCTCTGTTGTGATAACAGTTAGAAAAAGGTTAGAATTGACTCACTGGCATTACGGGGTTACACTTATGTTGGTACGTTTTACCTAATGCAAAATAGCATTGTCTGAGCGGGGGGGGGGGGTCGGGTGGCTGGGGGGTAGTGGTAGTATACTCTGTTGTGATATACAGTAGAAAGAATGTTTTAGAATTTTGACTCAAATTGCATAAGGGGTACCATTATTTGGGGTACGTTTTAAACAATGCAAACTCAGCATTGTCTGGGGGAGGGGGGGGGGGGGGGGGGGGGGGGGGGTAGTATACGCTGTTGTGATTTACAGTAGAAAATGTTAGAATTTGGAACTAACTTGCATTACGGAGTAGTACACGTAGGGAGGTAACGTTTTACTAAGCAAACTAGCATTGTCGTTGGAGGAGGGGGGGGGGGGCAATCTTCTTGGGAGCTCTGGCTAAGAAGGTTGGTTTGTAGATTGCAAGTACCAATGCAGTAATGATGTGGTCATTCTGCAAGTGATCAGCGGGCCAATAGTCTCTTTCTTGTTAAAGTTAATGAGATGACAAAGCTTCACCGATTTCCCCCACACTTAACAAGTGATAAATCCGAAACGATTGGGATGGGTTGGTAGTGTTCTATAAGAGGAGGGAATGTTTTGGAGAAATGACCCACAATATGAGCTCTGAGGAGATCTGGTCTATGCGCCCGAACGTCAGTTGATGAGCATGCACACTTACACCCGTTAACAGGCTTATTGAGTTGAACTTGAGAGGTGCATGAGCAATAGTAAATGCGTGCAGCATAGCGTGCCTGTGGGTCCATTGCCAAACCCTCCGGCAGAGATTCTTGGAGTGTGTGGCCAATCTGGGGGAAACTTGAGCAAGCATTGAGTAGGACAATTTGAATTACTATTGAAGTTTGAATAATTACTAGCTTGACTTGTATACTCAAATTAAATGTATATCAAATCTAATGTGTTCATTCAGCAATTGCATTTAATTTTAATTGTAAAAACGGCTGACCACAATTGATAACAATTCTGCATCACATATTTTCAATAAGATATTTTTAGAACTTCACTGAATTTTGACTGTTTAATTTTCTGTAACCGTGATTGGATGTCAGTCTTCTCTGTGATGAGAGTAGTCCTACTCAGTTACAGATGCACTGCTTTTAATAGTCAGGTGTGGAGCCCCTGTATCCCGAGAACAAGTTTGTTTGTTCTCTGTTGAAAATTATGCCTTCCCTTCCTATAAAAGTGCTATGGGTTCAACAAGGCAGGGCCAATATATTTTCTGCTTTCAGAGCAGTGCTCCCAGTTTTTTCTCAGTTTTCTGGCATAACTTAGCAACATTTTCAGCCTGTTAGGGTTACGCATACCATATTGATGAGAATTTGCCTGTTGAGATATGAAGTCTTTTGAAAACATTAGACAGAGAAAAATGATTACAATTTGCCAATTAGGACCTGTAGGATTATTGGAAATTTTCCAATGTTTCTGGATGGAACATTTCAAGAAGAGAATTAGCAATCACTTTGGTCTGTCTGGGTTATGGCTTGTGTGTTGTGCAGTATTGCATACTTTCTTATTAGCAGGTTTCCTGAAACGTAAACCCAATCCATGGAATTTTGTATGTAGTATTGGGGTTGGGCGTTACGTACATGTCGTATTCAATTTTGGGCACGGGAGTCACTGAATGGAAAGTAGGGTAATTTTAGCACGCCGACAATGACAAGTGTTTGGGGATATTAGGGTGGTGTGAGGGTGTAGTGTTGCTGGTCCCAGGCTTCGGAAACTTTAGCTCAGCGCAATAACCTTTCACGCTTTAACCAATTGATCTGAAATGGGTACGCATGTCCGCCTAGTAAATTCTCGGATGAATTCGAAATGGGCATCACTGCATGTCTGCTGCCCTCTCTATTTTGCAAGGTTTATGCGAAAACATGAGTTTATCCAATTACACGAACCTTGGGGGGTGGGGGCACAAAAATTATCATGAAAAACAATTGCAGTGATTTGAAAGGTCTTCGGAGGTAAAATTTGTGTTTTTCTAGCAAAAAAAAAACAAGTTAGTAGGATTTAACACAAAAATTGGTGGGTGGGGGACAGAGTTGGACCCATATAAAAGGATGTTGACTTAAGGTCACATAAGGTCAAATTTGTGTTGTTGTTCTCGCTGAATGAAATTCAGGACGAGACTTACTGGTCACTTTGGGGTGTGTGTGTGTGGGTGTAGTGGGTGTGTGTAGGTCACACTTTATTGTTAGCAGGTTCTAACAAAACATTGAGGACGAGTATGACGAAATTTGTGGGTGTAGCAACCAGAGTTGGGTGTTGGTGTACACAAGAGGAGTAGATATTGGGCATACAAGCAAGCCATAATCAAGTTGGATAATTAGCCTATTTTATGTAATTTATTGTTTAAGCTCGTAGCAAGATTATGCAAGAACCGTATTTGCTACAATGATGTAGTTTTGGCATGTAGGGACTGGAGACATGTAGAAGGAACAGATTAGTTTTCCAACTTGGTAAGAATTTTGCCAAAACTCAGTAGGTATGGTTGTTAACATTTTTGGATTGATGTGTTCGATGTTCATGAATTTGATTGAATTCCAACATTTAATAGCTTCTGTTAGAAAAGCACTTGAGGAAGAGTGAACCTGTGGACAATTTTACTGCGTTATAAGCTGCCCACAAGCAAACCCTCTCCTACCCAACCAATTTGATCAGGTTGATGATGAGACCCACAAAAATACTGTAACATTTTTCTTTCCGCCTCTTCTTACCTGGGGACGCGTGCCCAACCACCCACCCCAAACCCCCCCCCCCCCCATATGTGCTTGGATTGCGAAAAAAATTGTTTCAAGGTTGGGTGATTTAGGCGAGAAAGAGGGGGGGGGGGGCCATGAAGAAATGAAAAGCAATTGGAACTTTGTATAAGAGAGAAAAACTTATTGATCAGTTATTCCAGGAAACGTTTATGTGTTATATTGTAGAAAAATGTTGATGTTGGTGGACATAAACGATGGTCTGAGAACTAGTTAGTTGTTTATGTAGTGAATAATACAAACCACCGATCACGCAACAAGGCGAAACACTTTTTGGCGATTCGCTGGTTTCCCATAATTTCTCAACCCCCCCCCCCCCCAATGTGTTGGGGGTGCGAAAAAAAACTTTGTTCAATTTGGTATTTATGGAGAGAAGAGTGGGGGGGCATGAGAAATAAGACAGCAATTAAGGGACTTTTGTATTAAGAGTAAGTAAAACTTATTTGGTCAGTTATTTAGGAATTTTTATGTGAAAATATGTTGATGGGTTTGGGCATTGAGCGATGGTCTGAATGAACTAGTAGTTGTTTATGTAGGCGGAAAACTACACAACCACCGATCACGACACCAGACGAGGACACTTTTTTGCGATCGCCTGGCTTCCCATAATCTCTACCCCCCCCCCCCCCCCCCCCCCCCCCCCCCCTCGGATATGGCTTGGGGTGCGAAAAAACTGTGTTCAAATTGGCGGTTTTATGGAAGAAGAGTGGGGGGCATTGAAGAAATAAAAAGCAATTAAGGGACTTTTGTATTAAGAGTAAAACTTATTGATCCGTTATTTAGGAATTTTATTGTGTTAGAGTGAACAATCTGAGATGTTCGTTTGACATGAGATGGTCTGCATGAACTAGTTAGTTGTTTGTGTAGTGAATAATACACACCACCGATGCGCAACAGGCGAGACACTTTGGCGAGAGACACAATTTTCACCGTGTCAGCCCACAATTCTCTAACTTGGGTCGGATTGAACAAAACTCGGGGATGTGGAATGTTGTTGGTCTTAAACAACATGAAGGTCATTCAAGGTCACAGAAGGCAAATTTGCATAAATAATGCAATTTTTCTAACTTTGTCGTGGTTCAACCAAACTTGGAGAAGTGCAACAAGGTGAAGGCCTGACAACGGGTAGGGCATCGAGTCACTGGAGGTAAATGGAGACCATTTAATGTCTGCTTCTCTATTTAAACGAGTGTGCACAAAGACTGCCTCTTTGTGTGGGGATACACACGTCGGCGGTTACCCGCATGGTTATCGTATTTCGTGTTCAAGCCCTCGTTAAATTGACTACGGATAAAAACGGAAGGAGCTATAGTGCTGTGCGTTTTGCACAAGAGTAAGAATATTAAGTACATGAACTAATTAGATTTACTTGTAAAATTAGTGGTGAAAATTGCATAATTTATTCCAAAATTTGATTCGTGAATCTGGTATGAGTCATTCAATGATCATTGCGCATTGCTTTATGTCAATTTGGCAGCTTTCCACAAAAACCCGGTGGGTGTAGTCCACCTTCGACCCTGAGTAATTCACATGTGTCGAGGTCTTGTGTTAATGTACGTTGATTTCAATGAACTGCGGATGTGGTACATCACCAGTGTATGTATGTTTGTCCCGCAGATTCTCCGAAATGAGAAGGCGATTTTGATAAATTGCTATGTGGTATCGGGGTTGGGGGAACACGAGCTGATTAGACCAGATTAGATTAGGCACAAAAGACACTTAGTGGGGTGGTTAGCCTCTTTTTATATAGATATACTTTTTTTTTTCCATAAAATATGCTAATCAAAGCCGCGTTTCCATGCACGCGGTCGGGCGAGCGTCTAAAATGCCTCAATCGTTTTTTCATGGGCCGTTTCCTGCACGCGGGCGGGCGGTCGGGGCGTTTTTCTCAATCCGTCATGTAGCGATTTTTTTCCGCCCGCCCGCGTGTTCCGCGTGGTATTTTCGTACTCATTCCCGTGGATTCCTGCAATCCTTACTCCGGCTTGGAGCCGGATAATGGAGAGTAGAGGACAATTTTCGGTCGAATAATGTTCCAAACACATTCATAACTGTGTCATCAAACACTAGTGATGAATTTTCTCTGCCTAATACAGATTGTGTCTATATTCAACGGCCAGACCCTAGTTGAACACAATATTTACATGTTTTAAACGAATGATATGGTCAAGTATTGCTTATTAAATCTCCCAAAACATTTCAGTTTGTGAAGTTGTAATGGTGGGCCGTAATCGTTGACATTCAGAACAATGTTTTCAGAAAAATAAACACGGTGTTTAGGTTTAAACATAGGAGGCGTCCGGTGTTTGACAAACAACGACAAACGATAAACAACGACAACGTATAACAACGAAAACGGACAACGACGACAACGACGACAATGACAAGACAACAACACGACGACAAAGACAAACAAACGACGACAACAACAAAAAACAACGACAATGACAACGACGAAACAACAAACAAAAACAACAATGACAATAATAATAATAACAATAATAAAATGTAGGCTCCCTCGTTCTTATATAGCGCATATACCACTAAAAGTGAGAAAAGGTTGCGTGACTCGAGAAAACGCCCCCGCCCGCCCGCCGGTGCATGGAAACGAGTATTCAAAACGCCGCCCCGCGTCCGCACGCCCGCCCGCCAGCGTGCATGGAAACGCAGCTTAAGTCTTCGATCTGATGAATGTTTTCGAAGTTTTTCGGGATTTCACGCATTGGGAATTATGGTCTACTTCAGTCCCGATTTTTTTTAAACAAAGATGCGGTGTCAATGGAGTCATTCAATGTGTCTAATTGCATATTTATGCAAAAAATCTAAGTTGGTTTGGAATTTTTTTTAACATTGGCTCAGGGTCACTGGAGGTCATTCAACATGCCTAATTTGAATAGTGAATATATTGGATAACCAGTGAATTTGAGTCTAGTTTGGTCTATTGTACCATTTCTGAATTTCCAATGACATTGGGTCCAAGTTTGGTAAAACATAATCAATACTGGCTATTTGCTTCTTTCATCAGCTATTACTTTTTTCATCTAACGACACATATGATAGTTGTATTCCCAGTCTGTAAAAACAAGCTGAAGAAAAGAGCACCTCCAAAGGAACATTATGACACATTTTCAGGGCCTATCTAACTCTACTTTGTAGGAGGAGATACATTTGAAAATTTTATACCTAATGACCTCATTGCCCTTTGACCTGACCTTCAATAGTCAAAACATGTCTCATGGGTCATAAACAAATGTGTCACCAATTTCGTCGACATCCGTCACAGAATGACTGTCGGGGGCCAAAAAGGCAAATTGTGACAGAACCTGGATAGAGTAGATGGGCTGTAGGGCCCAAGTGGGTCCTTGGACCGAAAAGGATTGAAAAGCAATAGGTATGGCTATTCCAACATTATGATCACGCATTAGCAATGTAGGAGGAGAAAACATTTGAGTGATCTGCAGTGATGGGCCCTCAAGTCCCTCATTATGACAGAACATCAACACTGCCTAGTGGCATCCAAAATTTGTAGAAGCATTTTGCAGATTTAACTGATGGGCCCTAGGCACCACACTGGGTCTTGAGCCCAGAAGTTCGCCAACACCCCCGAGGGACCACTAACCGAGGACTCAATCACATGTTAACTTTGAAGAAAATCATGAATGGTAACTTGTTTAATGAGATGCATTTCAAGTACCAATGTATTATCTTGTCCCCCCCCCCCCCAATCGCACACACAAATCGCCCCCTTGGCACCATCGATCGTGGATAATCGCACGACAAGTCAGACTGCTCGATCAATAGGACGACTGGTTACTTGGCATTCTGCTTACAGGCTGCTAGCCTGTTGAAACAGGCGTTGTACTGGGGTGTTCCACCTCGATATCAGCCTCATTCACTCATATGTGGAGGATGACTCTTTAACCAATCGGTGATTTGCCTTAATATTCGACGTGGTGGTATGTACTACTAAAGAGTGATAGCCCCTCTATTTGGGAACGCCTCTCCGATACACACGTCCTGCTTAGGCTGGGAGTCCATAGATGCGATGATTATCCGGGCTGGATGTGGAAAATCACTTTATTTTTAGGAAAACCACGTTTGTTTCAGAAGAAACAACTATAAGTATATGCGAAAAGACCATGAAAATGCAGCAACTCATGCATATTGTCGTTGGCTGGCTTCTTGAGGAAATATTGGGTTCCATAGAATTCATTAGAGGTGATACGCATCCGCATACGCATTGGTACATTTGCTTATTTCGCCTATTCATTGTTGGTTGCCTTCAATTTTAGAATTTTTGGGTTTCTGTGGGACTGATATCTATCTTTGCAAACAATAGAAAAATGCACCCAGCCCACGCTCAGTTGACGTAAATGGCAATTGTTCACATACGCATACGCATCTTGGAATCCTAGCCGTAGCAGGCTACATGGCGCATGGCTGGAGCTATCCGTCGTATTGACTAGTCGTTGTCCGATTTTCCGATCGTGGCAACCACCATTCACCCGAAAGTAGTCTATTCTGGCTCACAGTCTTCCTGTTGGCTCTAGCTCTATAGCACAACGCATTTGGTCTTTTACGAGCGTATGTCAACATGGAGGTAGTAACTGTACATGTGACAAAACTAAAACTTACATCAGTGAAGCGCGTAGCATACCCTGAAACTTTGTTCGTTTGATAGACCCCCCCCCCAGATTGCAGAGACGGCACTTCCCTTGGCCTTATGGGCAGTAATCAGTCATCCTAAAGATGATAACATTTTTTTGTCTCGCCTGATGAAATTCAGGAGGAGACTATTGCGTCACCATGGCGTAGGTGCTATGGTGAGTTTGGGTTTGGCACATGGATGCTGGGGGGAAAAAATAAATGTAGTTGAACTGATTAATTTTCATCGTAAAAATGGTATTCTTCGTCATAATTTACAACATAATTTAATGCGAAATTCACAGTTTAGTCGGATTTTCACGAACCTTGGGAGATGTGGTCTACCTTCAGTCCCCACAAACAACCTTTGTTAAACAAAGATTCGGGGCCAATGAGGTCATTCAAAGTACCTGATTTGCATAATTTAATGCAAAATCCTTTAAGTTGCTTGGATTTTCATGAAACCTAGTGTGTATGGTTTACCTTTGGTTCCCAATTTTTTTTTATCATGGATTCATGTTCACGTAGGTCATTCAACGTGTCTAATTTGGCTAATTTATGCCGTACTTTACAGTTTGCCGGATTTTCGTGAAACTTGGTAAATTGGCCTAAATTTGCATATTTAGGCAATTTTAGTTACATTTCCACCACCAAAACGTTCATCTCCGTTAGTCTACATTGTCAATAATCAAGTCCTTTTCGAATTGAAATTGGTCCTGATTAGTAAGCTGGTTTCTGTTAAAATATGCTAATACCGAAAGCTTTAAGCGACACATGGAATGCCTTGTAATTGTTTGCATGATGACAATTAGAGTAAACCTGATCGCGCAACCAGGCGAACAACTGGGTGCGATCGACTTGTTCCTTTTAGGGAAGGTTCTCCAAAAACTTATCACCTTACGGATCTATTTCAATGTTTTGCGTTGAGTGTTGTGACATTCTAAAACGATGCAAGTGATGTTACGGTCAGGTAAGGAGCACGGATGGGCATGTTCAACAACCCCTACGTCGCGCGAAGCGAGAGATTTTGCAGGATCCAATTTGACCAACGACATTGCACTGACCATCTCTAACCTATCACTTATATAGAGTTCTTTACTCAAAGAATACGGCCCCCATTCTTATCTTCCTCTGCGGACCACGCTAGGCGCATGGAGGGACACTTCCATTGGGGCCCAGACAGGTGGCAAATGGTATAACACAAGAAGTGAAACCGTCTGCGTGCGTAGCGCTCGCACAAATTTCACACTTTTTGAAAGTCCTTCGAAAAGTCCAGCAAATCTTTTTGGTTATAAACTTTCTTCACTTAATTTTTAATTAATTATTCGCACGAATTTAATGATGGCGTCCCTGGCCGAATCTTCGAATGTCTTATTTGGGGTTGTTACCCCACCGTGGGGCCTGCCCCCTCAGTAATGTGCCCGTGCACGCACCCCAACTTTCAACAAGTGGTCGCACCCATAAATGGTTGCTGATACTCTATTTCAATTTGCAAATAGACCATACGATGCCAAAAATTCACAGGTCCCGCCAGGTGGAGACTTACCACGTCGCCTCAACTCCTTCCCTCACAAAACAACAAAATTTACACTTTTTTAGGGCATTCCATCCATCCGGCAATATCGCAACGTCCAATGAAGGAGCACACATTACCAGCTGTGAGCCATCTTACGCAATTGAAGGAGAACCCTTCTTTTTATTATTAGCACTTAAAATAACATCACTAAATGTGCACAAGGCACATCATATGTCTTAAAACTACCGGTACATAAGGTACCCGCGCGCGTAGTCGCGCGGAATAATTCGAAATTGGAGCCGCGGAATTCACTCAATTGACCTTTAGGTGAGGGGTTCCCAACCTGTGGTACACGCACCACCTGTGGTACATTTGGACTTCACGGTGGTACGCGGGGTGGTACACAGCGTGCTACATTTTTCTTTCGCATTCTCTTTTTTATTCTCCCTAGGCATCTTGCACGAGAAATTTGACTTCTAATGATGCTAAATTGCAGATTGCATATGAGGTTACTTATATATTCAAAATGACAAAGGGGAGGGAGAACCCCCTAAGCAGGACCGCAGCCTCTTTCCGTCCACAATCTGGGCGCTGCTTGTCAGGCAATGGGTGTTCATCAAGACACATTCCAGCAACACGAACGTTTTCGAAACATGGTTCTTATATGTTTTTTGAAAACGTTTTATGTTGCGTAACAGGATGGTACGAAAGTTTCATACATTCCAAAAATGTTTTGGGAAAGTTTCTAGAAACTTTCAAAATTTACTTCGACTTAGGAGTTACAGCAAAACTAGGAATACATAATGATATATAATATATTAGAACAACGCTAACATAACCCAAATCCGTTTTGGCGCAAATCTTTTACCACCAAAACCCTTTTAGAACACTTCAGAAATTGTTGGGGAATGTTTTCAAAACATTTCTTCAGGAAAGTTTGTGGGAAAACGTTCTGGAAAAATTCTCCTAACCTCGGGTGACTAAACAAAAAACGTTTTCGAAACAATTAGCTAAACATGTTAAAAATGTTTTTAAAACGTTTTGTGTTTGTGGGGATCCCTCTCACCGACTGGAGTAGAAAAATATTTTTATAAAAAATTATTTTGATCATAACAAATTTCAGAACAAGAAATGCAATAAGAGATCGTTTAAAAGAAGAAAAAAACGTCATAGATGCAATCTCATGGCATCTGGGAGCACTTTTGGGGGCCAAAAAAATTTAGTAGCCTGGGTTATCTGGAGGGTATACGACCCTATCTCCGCGTTTCATGAACATTGTTGAAAAACCTCAATTTGACGGAAACTTTGTCGTCTGCCAAAGTTAGCAGACTACGTGCAAACGTACGATCACAAGTATTCAAACTAGTACACAGCTGCACTGCAATAGCTATAAAGCACAGTGCGGTGCATGCCGAGTCTAGTGACAATACGAACTTGTCTCGGGATATCGGCACGTACGTGTAGTCGAGGTCGAGCGTACACTCGACATACGTCACTGAATCAGTAGCCGTACCCGTGCCGGTTGAGTAATTAGGCGGCGACAAGTTCAGTTCGACTGAAGAGCTGGGTTGGTGTCAATTTATATCCGCGGAATAATTACTTGAAGAAGATGGCTGCTTCTTCAGTTTTCCTCCTGTATGTAGTTTTCTGTGTATGCCATCTGCATTCAGTGCAACGCTATTCGATTATGGCTACGAAGTCGGGGACTCGAAGGTTCCGAAAGGAAGAGACGTAGCCCAACAAGTGGAGTTTCCTGTCAACTTCTTCCGCATGCCTTTCGAAACTCTTTACGTAAGTTTTACTTCGATTTGTCAGGAATTCTCCCACTCGATGTGGAATTGTTGTTCTCGTAGTAATTCTAATTCATCTTGTTGTTTCATTTAAAGTGAACGATTGAAAAGTAGTGGTGGGTAGTGCACAAGTCAATCGACTTGTAAGTTGTGGAGCACACTCTCCTACTCCTATTGTCCTAACTGGCCTAGGCTAGGCTAGAAATGATGTCCAAAGGAGAGTGACAAAACTAGTATCAGGTCTCAGACATTGCAGCTATGGAGAGAGATCACAAGAGATAAAGTTAATGACCCTGGAAATGGGGCATGCACGTCAAGACCCCCGTATTCATTCCGCTAAGCGGAGTAAGCGCCCATCTCCCGTAAGCGCCCACCAAACTTTCTTGGCAGTGCAGGTCGCTCGAAATTGGAACACTTTTTACGTAAACACACATTCAAAATATTGCACAGGCTGAAGGAAACAATGTCTTGCTGTTTCCAACATGCAGTGCATCCACCGCCTCCCCCTCTACAACCTGCACTCCCCAATAAGTACAACGATCATCGATTCAGCAGTAATGCTGTGCATCGCGCTGTACTTCAGTACAATACATATAACACGATCGAACTGATTATGGAGAAAAAATTGGGGGAGTTTATACTCTCGTAGGCCCCCTTCCTTAAACTTTGCGACCGCCCTGGGCGCTCAGCGGAATGAATACACTAATATAAATAATATATACATGAGAAAACTTGGGATATGTGCAGACATCAGTGTGATCTTGAGAGACTTTAGTAGGCCATCTCATCTCAATTTTTTCTTGAACATTGATCAATGTGTGTGTTGCTGGGACCTAAGGTGATGATCAAGTTACCCTGGGTGAGTCATCTTGATTACTCAGTCAGTGAATAAATGTAGGCTATGTGGTGTTGAATCAATTTATATCTTGCAAGCATGATGCAGCTCACTTATCCCAGACAGTGTGACACTGTACTCTACAGGTATAGGAGGCCTCATAAAATTTAGTTCAGTTTAGCAGGGTAGAGCCAAGTCCTTATTAACGATCCGGAACCACAACTACCCAAGGAGGAGAACATTGGACCTTGAAGGATTCTTTCACAATTCCTGGAAAACAGTCAAACTGTTCTTACAGGCTTAGACCTAACAACGCATCTGCAGGAAGGCTATTCCACTCATTAATCACTCTTTGCAAGAAGAATTACCTCTGAATGTCTAATCTGCAACGTGTACCCCAAAGCTTGAAACGAAGGCCCTAATGGTAGCTCTCATGAGCTGACACAAGTAGGCGATTTGTCTCATACTGTATAAAATCTAAACAGACACTTTTTGTTTTTGCACTGGTGAATTCTTGCATTGCTCACACAGTCACAGAGTGGTCTTGTGATCAAAGGGGTGGCCTGTCTTTTGCATTTTTAAAACACTCAAGAATTTGTTTCCTCTTATACCTGGTGATATTTACTGAGTGTGCATTCCCTCACTCGCCAATGAGATCTCTAACCCCTATTAATTGATTATTGCCAAAATCATGGTGGTCTTCCTTCATTTTGAGTAAATTCTCTTCAGAATGCTTCGATCCTCACAAGTCAACAACAACCTGTTGCATTGACTTCCCGAGGCCCAAAACTCCACAAAGGTCTGCTCTAGTACTTACTTATACGCCTCGTATTATGCGTCCACCCGAAGGTGCTTCAGCTGACTAAGGAAATCCTGAGTCGGAAATTGTAGAGGTTCCAGTTTGGGTTGGAGGACACCGGCGTATCTCGCCTACTCTTTTCGAAGAGTGCCCAGTGTAACGAGGCAGGGGTGAGAATTCCTGCTCCCGGGATCGCCATTTAACGTCCCCAACCGACAGACGAGAGTGTAGCTTCACTCGTGCACCACTTTCCTACACGAGAAAGGAGCGGGGTGAAATTGGTGTCTGTGACGACACCAGGGGTTTGAACCAGGGACCTCAGGCATTGCAGGCGGACACTCTAACCGTTCCGGCCACGCCGTCCCACCGCTCTTAGGTCTGCTCTAGTCTTATCTGGCCATTCTGGGCATTGAATCAGGAATCTTTCAGTTGAGTAGACAACCATTGTGTTGTGACACAAAGGGACTGTAATTGGCTCAGCCAACCCCCATTTTCACAATACAATGGGGCTTGGCTACTTGACAGATCAGCCTGATAAGTTTGAACACCAAAGTGGTGTCTTTCTTCCCAATAGCATAGAGTTATATATCTAAACAGTATAATCCTGACAGACTGAAAAGAGATTGCTGTTGATAGTTTCAATACCATTGATAGCTGAGACTCCCATAGGCCTGAACTCTCTGAACACAATACTACTAATACACCTAGCATTCATTATTGATAGCCTGGAGCTACATCCGGTGTTCATTTGTTCTCCACAGCTCTGGCAAAACACATCTATGAGCTTGCCTTGGCTAATAGGCTTAAGTACTAGCCCAGCACAGCACAGCCCACTTGACTCTTTTAGCCCAAATACATATAAATAGTGTCAGCTATTGAGACTGCACTTATTGTCAAAATTTATATACAACATGCTTCTCCTTGGGGTCATCTTTTGTGCAAGTTTCTCTGATATGTACTATTGAAGAGTAGAGCTTGGTGTATAAGTGTGCTACTGTACACGATAAAGCCCACATTGGAAGATTGAAGTTCTGTTGTGTATCTGTATCTTAATTAGGGGTTAATCATCGGTCGAGCGTGTTTTATCCACAGGATAGTGCACGACCGGGGGTTAATTCAAGCAATGCACGAGGGCGCAGCCCGAGTGCATCCAGCGTCAGAATTAACCCCTGAGGAGGGAGGCAATCATGTGGATAATAAAACACAATCGACCGTTGATTAACCCCGTTCATTCATACAACGCGAAATTTAGTTGGAATATTGCATCAAACAACTCTCGAATTTACCACTTCATGATGAAATAGGAACCTTGATGACATTGCAAAGAGTCAATGGGCCAATAAATTAACAACAACAATACGCGCGTCTCTCAAATTCATCTGGGAATATAAGCGCACACAAGCGCGTGGCTGAATGTTGACGCATACGCGTAAAATAAATGTCTCAACCCAAACGCGTCCTCTGGGAGCATCGCGCATTACATTGCGCGTGGAACACATTCCATCGCACGTGTCATTTCGATCTACTTGCGTAAAAGATACACATACAAGTTCTATTCAAAACGTTCTGATGTACGCTCGTGGCTCTGGTAATCGCGCCCAATATGAACATCTAATGCACAATGGATCTCTTCACCATAGCCAATAAGTGATAGCGCATTCCATTTGATACGTTGTAAACATGCGGTGACACTTGCAACAATCAAAATTCATACACCAGTTATTCGCCTGTGCCGATCTAACGTGCATTAACACCGTGCATTAACGCCGGTTTATGTACGGTCAGCTGACTTGTTTCAACCAATCAGAGGGGAATATTTACGACAAGTATGAATGAATAACAGATAAAGACTTCTGCTCTAATGATGCCGGTTGCTTTATTGTGGTTTAGGACACATGGTCACTGATGTGTGCATATTGCTGACATATGTTGATCAGCCACTTGCTCAGCCTGGCATCTAACTGAAAATGCCCAGTAATCACTCCAAACCAGCTGACCATTGACTAGGTGACCAACCCATGGTACAAATATTAAAACACCAATTTCAAAGAGAAAATCCCTGCCTGAGTGGAATCTGTTTTCATAATTTCATTAGCATTAATCTTGGTTAGTTCCATGGATAAATTCTATCCAAGTTTGGTCTGAGAATATGTGAATGACTTTTTGGCTCCGGTTCACTCCACAAATTAACTGCGGCATTTAAAACCTGCGGCACAACAGGCACCCACACTTCCTAGTGACAGTTATGTCGGCATTTGAAGTGTAGTGCTCACATAAATAGGTTGGGAATATGGGTTAACATCTTGGTCCTCATTAAGAGTTTTGTGTTACCTCAGAAAGTGAAGATTCCTAAAATGGTGTCCAGATTAATGTCAAGGGAATTTGGCTTATTGGCAAATAGCTCATTGCAAGAGCTTAGTGAGTGCTGGGTGTATTTGTGGATTCAAAATTATACCACAGCGCAGAGCTTTATGCCTGCAGCTTTGCTCTGGTATTGTGACTTTTGTCATGTATTGTTACAATGATCCCAAGTCAAAGCTCTGAATTGTTACAATGATTCCAAATCAAATTGATCATGTGGTTAGAGCATCTTGATTTTAGGTGGGATTATACAAAGGTACTGTATTTGAGCCAAAGTTGGAAATTGAGGCGTGAATGGCATAACATACATGTATGCATTATGCCGTATGTGTATAATGCTACATGCACCAGGCTGCAGTCTGCTACATAGTATCTGTAGGGGGTTTGGTGCAGTATCTAGGCCTGTCCACCTCTAGGACAATTAATTTTCATCAGTGGGTGGATCTTCCTTTGTTAACTAGTATCAATAAAGAATAGCTTCCCAGTCACCTCTTTGTTGTTTTCCAGTCACCATAGAAATTAGGAAAACATTGTGGCCTACATGTAGGCCTGGTATACTGCAGGGGGCAAAGAATTGTACAATTTCACATTGTGTTCAATAATAATATAGCTTCTACCAGTCTGCATAGTACAGGATGGTGGGGGAGGGGGGGGGGGTAGAAAATGACACAGAGGTGTCAAACTCTTATATACAGTTGGCTGTTGGTATATTGTGGGGGTGGGTCATACAAAATACTTATCAGCAACCACAGAGCAATTTTGAAGTACGGCGAAGTGTGGGAACTTATGGGCCATAATAGTTTTAGCTCAGATCAGCTATATGCTGGTTGCCTTATTAGCTCAGGTTGTAAACTTGTCAGAGCAGTCTTTCAGGCTGCCAACAGTCACACTTATTTCTGCAGCCAAACTAGTGTAAGAAGAACAACAATTTTGGGGGGATGTGGGGGGGGGTGGGAGGGAAGTGTTCACCCAAATTCCATTGCAGTCTGTGTGTATAGTATCGAAGTAGGCTGCAAAATTATTTCACTATGTGTTTTGTGAGGATATTGCCTCTTTAATCGTGAGATGATTGACTACATGTGGCTCACTAGCCCCACTTCTACCATGGAACTTGTTTAAATCTCCATGCATAGACTATAGTTTGAAAATATTATTGTAACCACTTTATGACTTAACTGTTCTGCATTCTCTCCATCCTGTTAGTGGAGATGTGTAACTTAATTGGCAGATTATCCCCAGTTGGCCTCCAATTAACAAGGTTGATCTCTTAGGGAAGATACTGAATAATCACGTCTGGACAGACCCATATTTGATACTTCCTGCATTGAGGGTGGGCTCGTGTATTGAGCGACCATTGGCTACTGCTGCAATCTCATGAATAGTCATTGTGAGGCCGATAGCACATGAAATATAGATACAAAAAAGAAAAATACATGAGCTGAACCAAAATTTGATGACCAAATTGCCCCCCCCCCCCCCCCCCATGGGAAACCAGATTAGCTCCGGCATCGGCAATTTTTGAGATCAGTGACTATTGGCTGACACTGGCAAGTGGCAATCTGTATGTGAAACTGACTAGACTTTCAAGGTAATAATATCCTCCCCTCTTACTGCAGGTGACGATAAAGTTTCTAGAATCTGGATCATCAATATTTGAACAAGTCGGCATCCTTGTCCTTTTTGGACATGGAATGGTGTAAAAGTATGTCTATGCTGTAATAATCATTGCTTGTTATGGTCCAAGAACCCTCCTCTAACTATCTCTATGGTTACCAGAACTTCAGTGGCCAAAAAGAGGACATTTCGGAAATGAAATGAAACAGCTATGACTGACATGGAAAGACAACAATGTTGTTAATATTAAAATTACAGCCATAAATACACTGGGAGGAGAATTTTTCAATTTTTAGAGAGGACATGCTAGGAAAAAGTAGGACATGGCCTCCAAAAGATTTGGTAACCCTTCCCATTTAACCTACTAGTCCCATTCTGGCGATTCCAACAGATCACATGCCACCTCTTCTTAACTTTTCAGCCTCTTTATTGGCAGATTCACTACTGCTATAATTATAATTATTGTATTCCAAAGTCAATAGGTGTGGCTTCTGTAATCCAGACATTTCTTGAAGCATGTCAAAACAAATCTGTCATGTTTATAGTTGCCTCCTGAAACAGTCGGACAGTGCAAGGAGACTAGAGATAGCAGCTAGACCTAACTCAACATTCGGTTTTCATTTCCTGTGACCGTTTTCCTGTTCACAGATTTCGACAAAAGGTGCAGTTCTGTTTGATTACGCCATCAGAGCCTCAGAGTCGTATGCTTGCACCATTCTTCGCTGATATTGATAACAGGTGAGTGTGTTGCACTTGCACAGCACTATATACTAATAGTTTTCTCTCCAAACCTGATTTCGCCAATCGCCACAATGGCGCAATCACTGAGGAGGGGAGGGGAGACCCCCAACTTCATGAGGGTCTCTGAATATAAAGTTTTTTACAGTGCACACAAACTGTTCCTTCTAACTGCTTTCAGTGCTTCGGGCCCAATTTCAGCACGTGGCTATGCCCTTGTGCCCCCAAAATTGGTGCCTTTGAGTCACTTATTTCCCATTCTGGGTGGAAGGGTTCTAAATACTTGTACCATCCTTAAAGGCAAATTCTGTCTCAGGGTCTCAGCAACCATTCGGTCAAGTAGGCCAAGGTGAAGAAGTCCTCCATTATTACAGGACAGTTTCTCACTCGCCTTTATGACCAGGGGACTTGTTAACTTGACTCCAGTTATTCTGGTTTTCTTGAAGTCACTTCCAAATGCATTGGACTAGTTCATGCAGGGTAGCTGCTTGTGCATACCTAGTTGCTGAAACGGTCTGGTACCCTGTGTCTTGAGCTAATGGTGCATGGGGGATGCATGTGTGCATGCAAACAAGTTGAAACAACCTAAGACAACCTAAGGTTTACTGTAGATTGTGAGCTATATCCTATTGGTTGGTAGAGGTTGAGCAGCTCAGTAAATTTTCGATGCATTATACGCTTGTGGACAAGACCTTCTGACGCAATATTGTGCCCCCCTCAAATGAGATTGTGTGATTCGTGAATACGCCACACTTGTTGCAACCAGTGCTTCCTCCTATAAGCTATTATGGTGGGAGTATGTGATGGTATTAGGAAGTTGTCCATTGGCCTACACATCCTATTTGGGCTGCATCTATGACCCGCAGACAACATCATCCTTTGAAAAACACAATCCAAATAATGCCCTTCATCATGTAGCTTGTTGTAGGCCTATGCCGTATAGTCCCTGTTATCAGTAAGAGCATGCAATTGTTACTGCAATGTGGTGTAGCCTACTTTTTCATGACTTACTCTGCCTTCATGGTTGAGAACAGTGGGAGTATCCTGCTGGCAATGGGGAAGTGTGAATCAAGTTGGGTCAGTCATAGTACCAAAGGGGATAGAAACAAGAGAATCTGTTTCCTTATTCTACTTACCCCAGTTCTAACCCCAGCCCCCGCTCAAGAACTTACTTCAAAATTGGGCAAAATGAAAGGACGATAGGGTGCTAACACGGACTGCGTTGAAATAGCAAGATGTTTTGATAGCACAGGGGTGGGGTGCAAGGACAAGACGGTGAAAGATCTCATAGTTCCATTTTACGATCTGTGAGTTTGTGGAATCTACTCCTCATCACGCCTACGTATGGTGCTCCGATCATCACCCTCGTATGGTGCACCGCACAAGTGTCAGAGGAGGCAGAACAATCTGGTGTCCCAAATGGTGAAGAAACTTGAGCCATAAAACTGTACAACTCTGGGTGCAACTTTGCGAGTATCCCATAACATGATCATCGTTGATATTAAACAAGGGCATTGCACTGTTATTGGGGAATGGAGACGAGTCCCAGCAACTTCAATCCCTTTTACAAGGAGAATAGGATTGCTCAGGGCATGAAGTCAGAACAACCCGCCCACTCTGTATGGTATTACAATTCCATGGTTCCACAAAGCCTCCCATTATCCGCCAGCGCCATACTCAGCACCCCACGAGATGTATCACCTCCAGCCACAATAAAGCAAGTGAGTGGGATATAACTATTACAGTTTACCACCTATAAATTTTGACTCTTGTCAGTAGCTCTCTGTCACACTGGGGGGGGGGTTCTCCGAGACATGGTGTAGCAGAGACTCCCTGAAATTGGAACTCTGTATGTGTGATCTAACCTGCAGCTCGCTGCTGAGGCTCATTGATGTGTCATCTCCCCTCAGATTAGGGTAGTAGGGAAGCAAAACAGACACATCACCACTGGACATCTGGGGGGCTTTATCATCATCATCATCTTGCTGTGGAATATATCTACATTCTTAGGTTTCAGTTGTGATGACACTCTGACTGGAATTTTGTCAGTGATGGGGGCTTTTCTGGTATGCCACTTATGGTGTTAAAGTCTTTAGACTTTATGTGACATGCCATTCACCCTGGGTAAAGCAGGTCTATCGCTTCTCCTTTATTTCAGATACCAAACTAAGTCAGATGCGAAATGAGAACTTTCTGATGTGCCAAAATGGAATATTGAGACATGATATCAAAATTTATTTTTTTGTTCAAACGCTTGGATGTGCAATTATGGTAATTGTTTATTGGTAAAGGTGGTCTATTTTTGTTAATGTTAGTCGTTTAATGTCATAATGAATGTCAGGTGTGATATTTAAGAGCAGGTCTTGCTGAGGGTATATAGGAGAGTGAGTGTTAGCAAAACTGCAATAAACATATGACAATTTCAAAATGCCAATTGTTGGTTCATTTGTCCAAGTAAATAACGTTTCACGTATCTGGTGAAACATACTTGTGACAGTCACCTAATATTACCTCCTCCTAAGTTACTGGCATTAACACAGTAGAGTGTCCTGTTTGTTCTTGAACATTTCCCCATATTTTCGCAGTTCTTTTCAAGTTGGTTCTCATATCATGCAGTGAGCCTGAGTGATGTTTTTCTATTCATAACTATCCCATAATTAGTGAATTGAAGCATTTTCAGTAAATTTCCTGGATTGATTATTGCTTGATTGATGTAGTGTTAATGTTTCAATGCATACATGTCATTAAGATATCACATGCTATAATTTCCCTTTCGGTGCTCCTATGGCATGTGGCCCAAGGGAACTGACCGCTAGAAATTTCTTTAATGAAATTTCCCTCCAGCAATCTACTGGGAAATATCCAGTCCACTGTGTTGTACCTCCCATTGGTGTTTCCTTTCAGATGGTCTGTGCAGACAAAGGGCCATTAGAGACAATATTTGTGTAAACCACTATTGGTGAAGAGCTTTCCTGTGACTCTAAGCCTGTTTTACATGTTAAAAGTCACCGGTTTATTATGGTAAAGGAACCTCAGATTCCTTCCCTGAGGGCACAAAAATGTCAGAGTTTGGTAGATGATGACGTGCCAATCCCTTGTACCAGGAGCAGAGGGCTGAACACTATTTCAATTTGTGCCATTCAGAGTTAGTTATGAGCGATCACAGGTTGAGATCACACAGTGTGTATCAGGTGGTGTCTGTCAGCTTACTAAGGACAATTTATCCAAGCATGCTTTGAATCAATGAATTGATGAACAAGTTGTTAGGAATCTCATTCTGCAACACTCTATCACCCCTGGCCACGCCTTGCTTTGTTCGGGTTTTGACTGCATCATAACTAGACTGGGCAATAGTCGAATAACCTTATTGACACTCTCTGCTACTATGTTCCAGGACAGCTCCCACTAGCACAAGTGGGACTCGGTTAACACTGGTCACCAGGCAGGGGATGAAAGGGGTGTGGGGATGATAAGATTGTTCAGTATGTAGGGAAGATGAGATTAGAGATGACATGTTAGTGGTTAATCCAGAGCTACACCGTAGGTGGTGGCAGCGACTGCTAAATAAGAATAAAAATGCTAAATAGCTTTCTCAGTCTGTCAGACTCTCAATCACCCTTTCCTCCTTCGGACATACCATATGTTAGATTGAAGAATTGCTCCGGCCCCATACTACGCAACCTTGCTTTCGAAGGCAGTTTCAGAACAGGAAGGGGACACCCCCCCCCTTCAGGACAGCGGTCATCACCCCATTGTCCAACCTCGTGCCTGTGTGTGACCATTTCTGGATATATGGCTCTGCATGGTAAGGTGGAGATGGGTGGGTAGATTCATGAAGGCTGTTCCTCAGGAGGTGATCCAGGACTGGACCTTTAACGGGGTGACGATGACGGAGGGGTTAAAATGGCACAATTGTGTTGGTATCTTTGCAACCAGTATTGTAGTCCTCCTTCCTAAGAATCTCAACTGATGAAGCCTAACCTCTCAAGTGCTTCTAGTAAGAATAATGAAAGGCATGTATTTGGTAGTTTGCACTCTTGAGTTGGATATCATAACAAACAGATAGGCCAGGCTTTATATTTATTTTCTGAGACAGTTTGAGTGTAATTTCCACCACAAAATGGGCGAATAATGATTGTCATTAGTATTCCAAACCCTGGCCCTATTTGTAATAGTTCATTGTTTACCTTCCAGAATAGTTTGAAACTTCAAATATTAAAGTCCTGTTCTTGCAGTGGACCCCATGCCCTGTTATGATTAGACATTTTGCTATGCTCTAGTACAGTAATCCACTTTCGGTGGGATCTATATTCAGGATAACTGCTTTTAAAAGGGCTGTTCACACTGGTTGCATACATACCATACATTAATTCGATTGGACGTCCGTTTGAAAATAATTTAAACTTTCATCGTACAATAATTTATTGGATTTGTTAACTCTCTGTGCGATGCACTGATAAAATTGCACAATTAGCCTGCAGTACATTTGGCATGAAAAATGGGTTTTGGCGATAAAAGAAGGGGTTTAGTTTAGATGTATGTGATGAGGCATCGACCACTGATCAAGCTGTTCGATCCTTATGTTGCTATACATAGCGCATACAAAGCGCATACAAAATGGTGATCTTAGCCTAATTCCAAATGCTGTTCTCATATACGATACTGTCATGACCAGTGGACGGTATGGGGGAGGGGCGTGGTGCTTGGCATCCACTACCTGTATATAGCATGAGGAAGACAATTGAATTAGGAAGATGGGCAGGAGAGAGGGGGGGAGATAGTTGGGGTGGGGGAAGAGGCAGTGCCAGAATTTTCTTCATCCAACCTAACCCCCACACGAGAACCTATAAATTTTGATGTTTCATTTCCACTGCCTAAAAAAATCCCCTTGAATTAAATTTCGGAAAGTGTTGCTGATCTTATGCATGTTTGAGAAATGTTCGGATGATTGGGGAAAAATCAACTTCACCCCATGTCTATATCCATGTTTGGTGAAGTTAACCCCCTCTGTTCGGGAGGCAGCGTGTTTTCGCTGTTCAGACATCATGCCCTCATACTGGAACTACCTTTCTTTGAACAAACTTTCATATGCCTATCTTTCCCAGTTCATCTTGGGGCTGTGACTGGGACCAGCCAGCAATTTGTTTGAAAAGTCAATGTTTTGCTTGACTGTACTTCCTACTATGACCCACAAAGCTGAACTAGAGGGAAACTTTTTGTTGGTGTAACTCTCCTGAGGGCCATATCTTACAAGTTTAGCTACTCTACATTCCGCTAGTATCAGTTATTATTAATGAACATTGCTACCTGCTACCTCACAGCACATGGCTGATGCAGTGGTCCGGTTTAGTGGAGCTTTCTCACAGATGGTGTACAGTTTGTAGCCCTTGGGGCGTGTCAGAATGTCGCAGCTCAGAGGTCACTCGCTGCTCTGCCTGGTTGATTGGAGAAGCAGCAGTAAATGTATGCAGACAATGTGTGAGTTGAATAGATAATGGAGCAAAATCACCAAATGTACAGTGGGCATGCTGCACTGCTGCTGTATGGGCCTAAATCAACCGGTCTTCAATTTTGAGCACTATTTCTACAGGTAGTATGTGGTTCCAATTCTACAGACTGCAGTGTGGTTGGCCATGACATTGGTGGTAACATGGCAATTCTTTTTTTCTTTAACAAGTGGACTTTCAACAAGTGGATGTTGCCCCTTGGCTTGCAGACCTTGTAACTTTACCCTTCCTCATCTCTGTGCCCATGAAGTCCCCACATTTGATCTATACAGCCATGTGGTGGAGCTGTGGTAAGCCTACAGTTGAGGGTACCTCACCAGACAGATGTTACTGATAATGAAGTGTGGGAATAAACAGGAGCGGAAGTTTTTGGAATCCTATACCCCTTCGGTTCCGAAGCTTTAAAACTTCCTTTAGTAGTTTGGATAAAAGTGCAATTGCCAAAAATAGGTTCAGTTTCTCGATTTCCTGCATGACAGATTTCCAAAAAGGTGCGACTTTGTTTTGAACTTAACTGCGTGGTTGCATTGTTGGAAGTGCATCCCCTTGTACATAGCCAGACATGGGTGACAAACTATGATCAGGCAATCGGGCAGTGCGTGGGAGCAAGAGCAGGACAGAGATCCTGTCTTGAAAGGGAGTGGGGGAGGAGAGGGGAGCCGATGGGTGGCGATGGGTGCTGTGGCACAAGTGGAGGATAAGTGGTTTTGTCTCGAGAGAGCGGATGGGGTGGGCCTGGAGCGAGTGCTGAGCAACAGATTTTGCCTTGAGGGGGAGTTTCTGGGGGCAGTGGTGAGAGTGGGATTATGAATGCAAACTTGTGCAAAACAGTGCACACAGTCCTATTCCCAGTGGACATTTACAAAATTTACGTGTGGATTCACTGCAGTTGTCTCCTCACTTGTACATCATATGCCTATCTTGTTTTCCGCCCCCCACCCACAACTAAATTTAGTGGAAGATGAGAAGCCAGTTGGCAACCCCAACTCCCCCACATACAATGTAGCTACAGTAGTGTGCAACCACAGGTGGATCTTGATAGGCATGACCCCCCTTGGGACTTTGCTGAAGCCCTCCATACTTGTTGTCTTTTTACACACAAAAGAATTGATCTTCACTTTTCACCTATGGATTTGGGAGTCGGACCCTCCACTTTGCATTGAACTCCCCACCCTCTTTGCAGGCTATTTTGATTGAATCGCCCGCCCTTAACCCTGGTTAATTTTGCCTCAATTCATCCTTCTCCTTCCAATTCATCCTCCACAGCAAAAAGGATCCATCTGGTATAGGACAACCACTGAATAAGGATAGGATTTGGGGCCTAGGGTGACGAAGACATCCAGAGGTCCTACTATCCCATAAAGAGAATTCAACCGCTGTGTCCCTCATAGTGGACATGGCATAATTTTCCTGCATCCAGAGGAATAGAGGATTATCTAAGGTAAGATACTCATCTTTGGGATGCCAGTCATATTGGTTTACATCAGCACCTTGCTGTGTTTTAAAGGGCAAGTCCCCGCCAAAACTTTTAAATGTCATATGATTGTGCATTCCAAGGGTTTCTACCTTCGAGATGTCAATTTTCCCTTTAATAGCAAGATTTCCTGGGAATAAGACCGGGTTCATTTAATTAATCTGTTCTTGTGTACTTACGATAACATGACTAGATCATGATTACTAGATTTCTGAGTTTATTTTTAATTCATAGTCGCGGCTATAGCCTCTTCCCTCGGGATGGGTACCAAATTGCATCATACCTTGGACCCCTGACCTTAATGCCACATCACCCTCAATGAACTCTAAGCCATGTTCCATCACTCTGAAATGTTTCACTCTGATTTCTGGGTCATATACTCAATACATTTTATTACCTTTTGGCTCTCATATGACAGGTAATCTGACTGACTGGTTGCTAGTGGCCAGGCTGGTGTCCATTACATTATGGTTTGCAACTTCATTATTGGCTTAATTGGACCGCTATGGTATTCAACCCATCAGCCTTTTGGGTTAGGGCCCTACATAAGCATGACCCCAAAAAGAGTTTATGTAGGAGTCTGGACCTCAGCTTTAACTTTCAACATTGCTCATCATGGTAACTCAACATTTCCACCTACTGGTTTTATTATCTTGCCTGAACAACGTTCTGAAGAGACTGCAATCCTTTTGGCATGTTGTGTATATGATGGGGTGGTGTTGTTTGTGTGATGTTGTTTTTACATTTTTTCTCTTTAGCAGTTTCTCTGAATAGACCATTTGGCGGAAATTTTTATGTTAGTATTGGGGTAAATTGAGTAAGAAGTATTTTAGCCTACGTTAATGTAACTTCTTGTTTAAGTACAATGGTCCATGTCACACAGATCATCTTTAACTGGCACAAATGAAAGGACGGACACACCAAAAATTTGGCAATTTCTAAGCACGTTCCCGTTTTTTGATTTAATCTCCTTTTATTTCACCCTAACTGAGGCAGCCCAACCTGATTTTTTCAGTCAGTAGAGGTTTTGCCGCTGTTTATTTTAGCAATATTCCAGCAGCATTCTTCTAGGGCCCATAATTGTACTAATTGCCCATAGGGAGGGTGAGGAGGCATTTATGAGGGCGCGCACTTCCCTTGGTTCCGACCTCAAAACACCCCCCAAGACCAATCTGCTTGGTACGACCTACCTACGATGTCGCCCTTGCGACTTTACTACACAGTAGATGCTGATATTTTTTTGCACCCTCATAGCAGAGAATCTTGGTTAAAATAATCATGAAAGAAGAATTAATGAAAACTTAATGACAATTCTTCTATAACTTGGAACAATTTTATGTAATTTTTCAATCATTCCCTTGTTAGTTCCACTTTTTGTCAAGGCTCACTTGAAAATCCCTGTTTTGGATTGACTTTGTGTCACACAGGATCACTGTTACTTTTGTTACATCACAGAGCACATGGCAGTCGCAAATGTCTCCTTTCACACTCGAATCAGCTGAATTTTTCTGATGGTCGGTTTTTTGGGGGAAGTTAGGTTTACATGTCCATTGTACTTTAGCTTTAGGCTCATAGCAGATTATGACGAAGCTTGTAATGACTGCGATTGCTGCTTTATTGAATCTAGCTTTGACTGAATGTCATGATCAAAAAATCCTCAGTTCACTTGGGAATTTGTAAAGTATAAAATTAGAAAGCATTCTTTGCATTATGGGCAAAATAAGCCAGAGATCGTAGAAGTGAAGGGATGTTATGAAAAACAATCTCTGTCCTTGAAAAGGCTTATCACGATTAACTCCTTCGATACAAACACACTTTTGAAAAATCTTGCGCACTTGAAAAGACATCAAATTGGGAACAACACTCTATGATGATAAGTTAAAGGGCATAATCATACGCTCCAAGCAGAGTGGGTGGACCGGCGAGAAAAATACCAGTTATTTTCTAAATCCTAGAAAGGCGTCATACAGGTTAATATGTTAATTCGTAATTCTTTAAAAGAAAAACATCACAACAGGTGAGGATATTGACGGATAATACCTTAACATATTCTTCCGCGAGCTTTTTATTAATTTTACAATCACGACGATTTGTATACGAGATGATATGTGGAGCTCTTACCCTTCTTTCAAACGTTAATTGAAATAGTCTAATGCGAAGGGCATTAAGTGAGGCGATGCTGGCTGCGTTGTGTGAGGCCCCCTCACAAAAGATGGGGGATGTAAGGTTTTTTCTCTAAGTCCATGGGCGACAGGCGATGGGAGTCACATATCCAGGGACGGACTGCCGGTAGAGTTTTATATACATGTTTGTGGCCTACTTTTACTTTATTGACCAACTCTCTTTCATTGTTGTTTTTACAGGGGTGGGCGTGTCTACTGAGCTCCCGTGGCCGACAATTACCCTTATTCCTAAATCAGCGAGATTCGACATAGGTCAACGATCGCCAATCTCATTATAATATTAGACTAAAATCTGTTTCTTCCAAAGGCTTAGCAACGAAATTAAAGACAGTTATTGATAAAATAAATTGGCCCTAGTCCAACTGGCTACATAAAGGCCGCTTTATCGGGGAGAAAATTCGTTGTATTTTGGAAACCATAGATTTTTGTAAACATAATTTTATTTCCAGTTTTTTTGTTTTCATACATTTTGAGAAAGCGTTTGATAGATTAAATTGGAATTTCATCTTCCAGCATTAACATTGTTGCTTCGGAAACGGCTTCCGACCTTGAAACAAAAAACCACACCCCCTCCAAACGCTTTAGTCTAATTCGTCGCCTCTTTTTGTAACAATGGTTTTGACACGGCCTCTTTCGATATAACTAGGGGAGTCAGACAAGGCAGCCCTTTAAGTCCTTATATTTTTTATCATTTGTGTGCCTACTGGCAAGAAGATTATTGATAATAAAGCTATTAAAGGAATTTCAGTTTTAGGTGATGGATTAAAAATCTTACAGTATGCGACATGACCACGGTGTTCTTTTTTAGATGGTTCATAACATCGTCTTAAAATAATGTTAGATCTTGAAGGATTATTGAATTGGGGCCTCAGGGCTGAAGATTAACTTTGATAAATCCAATATTTCCAATCCATTCGTCCATCATTTATCACTCGTAAACACATTTTTGTCCTCCGCCAGAACATCTGAACTTCTGGAGGAGACTTAGTGGTCACTATGTGTTTGGGTGTGTGGTTTGTAATGTGTGTGTTGTGCTGTGTGTGGGTGTGTGTGTGTTGTCACACTCCTCCTGACAGGATATCTTTCGAACCGCAAGTGCAATTGCGACGAATTTTTCAGGGTAGATCGGGGTTGGGTGAACACGTCGGATTAGATTTTTGGGCACGCAAGTCCCTCTAAGTAATGTAGTAGCCGATTTTATATATTTCTTGGTTTAGGCTCGTGAGCAAGATTACGGATGAACCGTAGGTGCTATGGGGACTGGTTTGGCACATAGAATGCGGATATGAGGCTAGATTAACTGTAGATTTTCAACACGTAAAAATAGGGTCATCAATGTTCAATAATTCGGGGTCAAACGGTTTTTTTTTTTGCCATAATACCCTTGGGAACCAATGTCTTCCGAGTTGGGGGTGCACCATTGTGATCACTCGTTGACCTCCCTCTGTGTTACCTTTGACCTCAATTTGCGATCCCTTTTTCCCTTTTTTTGGCCGAATCCAAATCTTTCGGGTCCATTTTTTGGATCTCAAAGGTCCCTTCCGAACTCGAAATGAACCATAATTTGGACCCCTCCATGTGACCTTTGTGGTGTGAAGAAATCAGAGGTCAAATTTTTCCCTGAAATTAAGTGCAGTTGACTGTTCGTAGGGATACTTGTCATGTTGATTTTTATAACAGCAGGTCAAACTAACCCCTTAATATGAGGTCCACAGGTTCAAAGGTCAAATGTTGAATGAATGGTCTTTATTTCGAGTTACAGGGCAGAACATTACACCTGTTAATTTTTAAAAATTTGGATATCTGTCAGCAGCTCTGTGTGCTGAACTAGACGAAACAACTCCTGCCTTCAATCCGGAAAAGCACTCGTTTCTCAAGTTACGACACTGGGGGTCAAGGTTCCGGTTCTTGATACCTTTTTTTGGCAATAGCAATCGGCAGTAGACTTGGGCGACTTTCTTGTAGGACTGCGTGCATCTCATCGGAGTCACCTTCATCTCTTACAAAACTGACATTTCATCAAGGTCATTCAAGGTCACTCATGGAGGAAAAACTAATATTTTGGAGACAACTTACACTGACATTGCTTGGCAATGTTGAAAATTTCAGGACAGGGTGTACGTCCTGGTGGAGAACATTTTCCATAAAAAACCATCATGTCATCGAAGGTTCATTCAAGGTTTCTTATGGGCATATAACTGCCAAATAGTATGTGTTCCTGCACCAACTTTCCATGACCTTCGTGATGTTGTTTTATATTATCATGACGGGTGTAACCATCTAGGGTTTACCATTTTTTTAATAAAAAGGGTCATGTCATCGAGGTCATAAGGTCAATTAAGGTCAAATTGTTTTTGGTACGTCCCGGCAATAGCACTGGTCGTTTTCATCAGAATAACAAAATGCTCCTGGAAGTGGCTGTATCACATGGAGAGTTACAATTTTCATAAAACTGTCATGCTCATTGAAGTCATCCCAGGTCACCTAAGGGGTCAAAAACTGTGTTTTCTGGCGATACTCGGAGAATTGAATATCTGTGAAGGCTGAAGGTTCACCATTGTGATTCACTTGTGACTTGCATGTGTGTGACCCTCTGAACCTTCAATTTGACCTCTGTCGGGTGGTCTGTGGTTAAAGGTTGAGTCTTGATAAAGTGCTTACTTTCAGGATTTTACGGCGCAAAAAAAATAGAACTGTTAGTTTTTTGGGATATGTGATAGACGTTGGTGTGCTTCATGGAGGTGACCAACTCCCACTTCGATTGGACGCTTACTTTTGGTAGTTACAGGGGTCAAAGTTTAATTAAATAGCTTTTTTCAGCAATAACATTAAGGGCGTGTTCATTGGAATGGCAATATGCTTCTAGGAGTGGATGCATCACATTGGATAGTAACATTTTTAATATAAAAACCGCCATGTCATTGGAGGTCCTCAAAGGTCAAATGTAGGGCAGTCCAAAACGATTTTCAAGTCTCTTTATGGCAATATCACTGGGCATGTCTCCTCAGAATGAACAATGCTCCTAGGAGTGAATGTCATCACATGAGAGTTACAATTTTCATAAAACCTGCCATGTCATTAAAGGTCATTCAAGGTCCCTTAGGGGTAAAAAAAACTGTTCTCCTGGCCATAATCGGAGAATTGAATATCTGTGAAGGCGGGAAGGTTCCATTGTGATATTATTGTTGACCTGCATGTGTGTGACCTCTGACCTCAATTTGACCTCTGTCAGTTGGTCAACTAGCTGGTTAAAGGTGAGTCCTGAAGAAATGTGCTTATTTTCGGAGTACGGGCAAAAAAAATAGGAACTTGTTATTTGGGATATGTGATAGACCTTTGGGTGCTTTATGGAGGAAACCAACTCCTTGCTTCGATCGGACTCTACTTTGGTAGTTTAAAAGGTGTCAAGTTTAATTAATAGCTTTTTCGTACAATACCTTAGGCCATGTTCATTGGCTTGCAATTGCTTCTAGGAGTGAATTGCCTCACATGGAGAGTAACATTTTTATAAAAACCGCCATGTCATTGAAAAGTCCTTAAAGGTCCACGTATGGGTCAAAAACTGATTTTACAACTTTTTTGGCATAGCACTGGCGTGTTACAAATGCACAATGCCTCTCCAGAGTGGACATGTATCACACTAGCACCAGTTACAAATTTATCAACACTCGCCTTGTCATAAAGGTCTTCAGGTCACTTAGGGGTCAAAAACTGTTTTCTGGCCGTAATCGGAGAATTGAAATATTACTGGCGAAGGCTGAAAGGGTTCACCATTGTGATATAATTGTTGACCTTCCTGTGTGTGACCTCTGACCTCAATTTGGACCTCTGTCTGGTGGTCATGTGTTAAAAAAAAAAAGGGGTTTGAGTCTTGAATAAATGACCCTATACACATCTTAAGAGTTAACGGGCAAAAAAAATAGAACCTGGTTATTGGCAAAGTGGGATATACAGTTTTGCGGTCTAGACACACCGCCGAGCGGTTCCCCTAGTTAATAAGGTAATTAGCCCTAGTTTAGGTAACATTGTTCATGCTTGTTAGCAGATTCAGATGAACCGTAGGTGCTATGGTGACTTGGTTTGGTTTGGCACATCGATGCGGAATATGAAGTAGATGTACGGATTAGATGTTCAGCGTCAAATATGCTCATGGGGTCTTCTAATTTGCCTAATTTATGGAAATTTCACAGCTTCATCAGATTTTTTTTCATCCATCACACACTCAGTCTTCCTGTGAATAGAGTCACTCTTGTGATTATTCACTATAATCTAAAATTGTATTATTCCAATAGGGTGGAGAACCTGGAGGTCATTCAGTGTGTCATTTCACACGGTGTTTCCCAATTTCAAGTGGTTTGTTTTCCTGAACTCTGATTGGTATGTCTCCCTTAGTTTATTCCCCCAAAATTTTAACATAACATTAACTCAAGTCACTGGGGGTTATGGGGGGTATAAATTGTTTCAATTCATGCACATGGTTCAAGTTATGTTGGATTCCCATGTATTAAGTGTGATCCCTGAGATCTTAAATAGCAAATGCAGTCAATAAGAAGTTTTGACTACTCGTCGTCTCAATTTGCATAATTGAGGCGATCTTAGTCACATTTCCACAAACTTATACTACTTCTTCACTCTTCAGGACATTGTCCATTATAAGTCCTTACAATTTGAAATTGAAAAATTCACGGATTAATATGGTGTTTAATGCTATACAAAATCTAAAGCAACCATTAAATCCTTGTAACTGTTTTGCATGGTGACATTGATGGAAACACTGATCGCGCCACCAGGCGAGAACACTGGGGCGAATCACTGCAACTCTGTTTTTGACTAATTACATTCGTTGGTGGGAACAAAAATAATCAGTTAGGCGTGGGCATATAATCTAATTTGTAATGACTGCGATTGTCTATTCAAATTAAATTTCTTCCACAAGCTCTCCCAGTCTTACGAGGATGTTGAATCTTCTTTGGTCCATGCGGGGATTTAACACCCTTTGGAATGATTGTTCTCATTAAGTCTTTGGTATGTTCCATTTGTTACCTTTTCATGTCATTCGACCTCCTGACCTATTTTATAAGCAATTGGAATCATTGTGTTTCAAGTTTAATTTGGTCTGGGAAACCTATAGGATTAAGCGCAGCACGTTTCGTTTAATCCCATTTCAGGCGGAGGTCTAAATAGCCACTCCAATATTAAGAGCTTTTATCCCTGGGCTCAAGTGTTCTTGGGTAACCCGTTAATAATACTCGAAACGGTCCTGCTTTTTTTTGGAAAGTATTTTTATTATTACCTTAGACATTATGCGCAATGTGCTTTTGAATTGCAATTATAATATAGATGACCTGGATATTGACAACTCTTTCATTTCAGATGTCTTGAGGGCATGGTCCTTTTTTACTTTACAGACGTACAAATAACTTTAAGGACCACGTGCTGTGGAATAATCATTTTTTATGTAACAGAAAGACAATATTTTTATCAAAATCACTGGTTCATAAAAGGTGTTTGTCTGCATTGGAGACCCTTAAGGGGACCCTAAGGTGACGTTTTCCTCTCTTTCAACAGTTAAAGAAAATCTAATAATACTGTGTGCTTTACTCTATAGTATGCGATTGATTGATTCGATCCCCGCTAACACTGGAGAATGTCCTGTGGTCACTGAGACATTCCAACTGGGAATGGTATATTTCAGCCATTGTATTTCCTCTTCCATCACTTTCTCATTTATACATCACTTGATTTCAAAGGTCACTCACCTCCGCTCCCGACTGGTAATCCACACGACAAATGGAATGCCCTCTTTCGTTTAGATAAAGCCAGTGGGAGATGATTTTCAAAATTCCGTTGTCCTCATTGGAAACAAAATAAATTCTTTCCAGTACCGTTTTTTACATCGCATCCCTTGAACGAACACCTATTATTTTACTATAGTTGGACATTCTAGTTGTTACTTTTGTGGTCACAGTGATAAATCATTGTAGCACTCTTCTGGGAGTGCGTTCCATGTGTCCAATTTCATTAGAGGTTGAACATGCCATTTCATAGGCAGTTTCCTTTTAGTAAGAGAGACCTCTCTTTGTCTTACTCGTCTTAAAACTCCATTAACTTTTTGATTTTTCGGTTGACGGTTTTTTATATTTTTCAAAAGAACTTAATAAGGCGAGATTGAGTTGTCCAATGAGTTTTTTTGTAATAAATTAAAATTTGCGACATTGGAATGAGAGGAAAACTAATAACGATACTTTACGTGGCCTATTTCATTGAATAATCTATCCACTCAGCTTTTGCATGTGTAACTTTCCTATTCGATGACACTTCAGCCGTTGAAACTGTGTTATTGATCTCATGTAAGCTCACAACCTCCATGTTGTTACATTATCATGCTGTCTATAAAGAAGACGAAAGGAATAAATGATGGTGAAAAAAAGAAAAAAGATTATGACGACCTCGGGCCTTAATAATAATAATAGTCTATATTAGCGCGAACTCCAACAAAAGAGTTGTTTCATGCGCTCTACGGGTGTGAGAGTTGCAGTGGAAACATTAGGAATGGGGGAAAAAAAGAAAAGTTGTCAGATTGTGTCTGAAAAGATCAATAGAATGCAAGGGACTCAAATCAACAGGAAGGGAGTTCCAATAAGCGGGGGAACGGGCGAGGGAACAGAGGTTAATAAAGTACGGTCACATATGTTTTGTTCGGGACCTGGGGAACCTGAAAAAGTTGTGATGTTGAAGATGGGATGCGAACAGGGTCTGTGCTGACTCTCTGTGTGTGTAGGCAAAAAAATTAGTTGTACGTAAATAGGTGCGAAGTAGGTTACCAGTGTGATTATTAGCACGAAATGCAATGATGAGAAACCTTATAGTCGATTCGCTGAGGAATTACCCAACCGTGTTGTAGCTCTCTCATTGAATAGGGGTGAGGGTAACATGTGTTAAATTTCTTAACCCTGCAAACTACCTGGGCAGCTGTGTTTTGAAATCTTTGTAGCCCAAGATAAGCGGCTAGTGGAAGCCCCCACCCAGTAGATAGCTTTGAGGGATTTGTTTTCAACATGGAGTACCATGGTGAACTTAATGATTCTCAGCATGGAATATGTTTTGAATATTAAGTTACCTATAGCCTGCATGATTTATGTGGAGTTTCAAAATCTATTTCAGGTATTCAAATTACCCCCATATTGGACCATTGCACCCCACCCCGCACCATGAAAGTTTGTTGGATTTTCACGAAAACTTGGTTGAATATGGGTTACCTTCAGTCCCCGAAAAGTTTGACACAAGATTCTATGGTCACTGGAGGTATTCTAGACGTCATTGCTTAGTTAGTGCAAAAGGTTGAAGTTGTCAGATATTATGAGGCGTGTGGGTAACATAGGAGTCAACTGAGGTCATTCAATGTGTTGAATTTGCTTAATTATGGCAACTGTTCGAGTTGGATTTCCATGAAAAGTATTAAGTGCTGTCCACCATTGGTCATGAAATATTCAAAGTAGCTAAACTTGCCTTCTTGATTATGCAACTTTCCCCAAGTTGTTGGATTTCCATGAAACGTATTGGACTTGGTCACCAGGGCTCCTGAGATTATTTTGCCCTAATATGTGCCATTTGTGATATCGCCCCATCCGATGTTTCATAGACTACCCTATTAGCCCACAGCCACCTGTCCCCGTTCAATCAGTCTTTACATACAAATGTTGTTTTAATGGTTTACCTTTGGGAGAAATACTTCCAGGTATTTTCGTTGACTAGGGTATAGATGTGAAGGAGGGGCGGAGGGGTGCATGAGGTAGGGTTTTGTCTTGTCCATGCATTACACGTCTCACAGGGAATATAGAAAAATGTCCACTATTATAGTTCATGACTGGCCTCAACATACATATCTGATGTAAGTCCACTTTTGATTTTTACACAAATCAATCTATTACCAGACAAGGACAACAAACTTTTTTGGCATTTGGCATTTACCACAACTACTCCCATATATTTGTTCATCATGCATGTAGCTTCGCCAGTCTATAAGCTCATTCGCCCAGGCAGCTGGTTAGTTCAGTTCGTCAAGAGCATCAATGATGGGACAGTTGCTTGTGAACCTCTTAACCACCAGTACAGAACTTCTCCCAAGGTCTATGACAACCTTGTCTCTAAACTTCACTACAGGAAATGTAAAAGAAATGAATAGGACTTCTATGAATGTCACTCCAGCAATCTTGATGGATTTGGGACAGATTTAGATCTATCCAGTTGCTTGTGCGAGGGTGTGGGTAAAGGGATTTGAAGCAAACAGTACTTGCATTGGGGTTTTTGTTGTATTTATTAGTTCGTTTAAAGATGAAAAAGTAGACGAATGGTAAAGTATCGCAATGAAAGGCATGATGACACACGGGTGACCATCCTAGGTGGGGTACGAGGAGGGAGAAAGGGGGAGGGGGTTTCAGGCTGCCTGCTTTGAGGTTCATTGCAAAATCACGGCATGTTTTGGCACGGTGGGGCAGGTAGTTAACTTTTGGAGCTACTCATAGTGTTGAATTTGTGTAGGGACTACAAGGGGTGTTGGCAAAAAAAAACTGGGGAACAAACATTGAAAAAGCATGCGCAAAATCATTGGCAAACCCCTCCCTCACCCATATTCCAATGCTGTATTTGATTGTGCAGCCTCTCATACAACAACGGGGTTATGTTACAGAATGTTGATTGAAGATAATTGCCACTGTCAGTGTATTGTTAAAAATTCAGTAATGCCTCAATTCTCAATTTACCATCACAGGTAGGAAAACAATACTTATGATCACCTACAGGCAAATGGACATTCTTACTATATACTCTGTGCAGGTACGGTTCCCTCCACTTGAAAATCCCAGACAATGCTGGCCGTGTGTGTGTGTGTGTGCATGGGAATGCCCAGACGGTAGGCCAGGGTGACAGCTCTACTTGACCAGAAAAACTCACGGCAGAGGCAGATATGTTGTTTATTTTGTGTTAATTTTAACATCTCTCTTAATTTCAAAGCTGTCCACGAGTGGCCAATACCGAGCATTAGCATCTAGTATCCAGATTTCCATGTTGGTTCATGTTCATGTTAGAGTAACACTCGTACAGTGGAGGGGCAGTTTGTTCATTGTGGGATGTATGTATTTTCAATATGGTGAGCCAACTGGCCACAGCAAGTCTGGTGACTCCTTCACCGTTCGAAAAAACCTTACGTATTGAATGCTGAGGGAGGGAAATTAGACGAGATTGGTAGGGTAGTATTTCACCCCTGAAATTTGAAACATTGTGCAAAATTACTCTTCAGTAGGCGGGAAAAAATGTTTTCATGGTCGTTAGTTGTGGGAGAGGAGGAAAAGGTTGGAACTGGGCAGGTAACACGGTAAGATCATATTTGACAGAGAATCATTACCCTTGTGGTGATTCAAGAACTAGTTGGTGGCTATCATTGTAATTTACTGTTGTAGGAAAATGGAGAGCCTCTAATGAGAGTCAATTAAAGTTCATGTTATGGTATATATATATTTGCTTCAATTTAGATAGTGATCCATACAGCCTTCAAATGACAGAACTTATGCAAAAGCGTTATTGGTTTTTCATGTGATCGTCAACCATTTGAATTGAAGTTATAACAGCTTCCTGGTCATATAAGGTGGGCACTGAGCCTTTACAATAAATAGTGTTTGTCAATTACCAAAAACTTGTCCAGCAAATGCACAAGAATTTGCAATCATTCATATTCGTCGACGATTGCCAGAAGTGCCAAACCATTCACGAGCATTATTTACAGACCAAATTTGCACAGTCGGAAGGTTCTTCATCAGATAAGGCTAAATCGGAGGTTGTCCCTATTAGAGCGTTACTGACGTGTGGGACTTGTTGGCAAAACGTGTGCACCACCCTGCTAGGCATGGAACGAAGCGACCTTGTTAATAAACTTCACATGCAGAGCAAGCATTGTGAATGCCGTAAAGTGTGGTTTTATCTTCGGGGTGAAGTACAAGGTTGCCTGCGGCTTGTGTTGTGCTGTACTTGTGAAAAACTTTGTACGGACTATTAAAATATATATTTCAGGGTTTATGTTGGCGTAGTCTATGAGGCATGCTGAGAGTCCGTCGGGTAAGTTTTGTGGAGTTGTTTGGTGCCACAAAAAGGAGTGCACAAAAAGCTGTCCAGTCCAGTTCAACATTGGGCTGACCTGTCTTGATTAAGGATGTGGACATATGCTGGAATGGCATGGTTATGGGGTTGTTGATGGCATAATATTAGGTGTCCACAGACTGAGCGCGAAGGCTATGAGAGTCACACGACAAGCCTTGTCTGTTTTTCAGATTTCCCACTTGGGTGTGTTAACAGAAAAGGCTATTGTAGACGTTCAAAGTTTGTTTATTACGTGAAATTTAAATGTGATATATGAGCATTCAGCACAGCACATACTTGATCAAATTTGGTAATGCCCGGAAAGGTTCAAAAACTTGATGAATTGAAATTAAAAACAATGAGGAATGGCAATGGTTACAATGATTGAAAAACAAGTGACAGCATCGTGTGCGATACATCACAAGGTGAACAATGTATTCGCAATTTGACACATTACGGACACATTGTCACCACGATATGTCAATGCAGATGATAGGTCAATGATTATTTGCCAGTATGTGGAGACAAATAATGGACTTGGCATGAAAACGATGCCAATAAGTGTCTATATTTTGCAGTAAACCTTATTGAGAATAATAATATTGCGTCAAATTGGTGGATTGATTAAGTAATGTTAACTTTGTATTTGGCTGATTAGTCATAACTCTGGGATCCAAATAAACATATTATACTAGTGTGGTACTGTGGTGGCTATAGTGTTATCTCGTCGAGAAAGCAAGGAGCTAGAGCCCCCATTGGAGTCAGTAAAGTGCACGTATCGGTATTTGCTTCACTTTCGAAATTGATCCATGACAGCCTGGCAAATGGTGAATTTCATGAGAGGTTCATGGTTTTCACTGCAGACATGGCTAGGCCCAAGACTTGGATGCATGGTGAAGAAGCCGACATTTGTCATGGCAAGGCTGAGTCTTATGAGTAATCCGAGGGTGAAATTTGCATAACATCTACAATCTCTAAAACTTCCGGATTTCAACAGAACTTGTTGAATGGGGGACTACGTTTGTTGCTGCCGACCAGAGTTTGGGTCATTTTGGTCACTGGAATGTGAATTGGGAATTTGATGAAGAGATAGGAATACAACAAGAATTGTGTGGATGTGGTTTACATAATTTGGCTCGATTGAATGTGGAGGTTGTTGAACGTGTTAAGGTCACCGTAGGTCAGAATATGCAATCATTCAAATTATTGTGAACCTAACACAAAACTGTGATGGTGCATGTAGTAGCAGCCTAATTCAGCACTATGAACCTGATCCTCTTTAATATGAGGGGATTATGTAGTAAATGCATGTTACATCTGTTATTCACTACTGTAGCTGTCAGGAACATCTAGTGGTTGATTTGTTTTGAACTAGAAAGATGCCTTTAGTCTGGTGGTGGTATAATCTAGCGGCTACTTTCATACACTAAAAATACCTCCCTCCTGGATCTAGTTAGGATTTTGGAATGCGTATTAACTATGATTAAGGTGATAAATCAATAAAACAGAGTTGTAAGCCCCCAGCTATCGGCAGGGCCCAGCATGCCTAATTGTGAGCCATCAATCATTGTCGTTTAAAGGAACGCATCTGGCATGCCATGTCTAACGATACTGTGAGAAAGTCGCTGTGAATTTAGGAGGATATCGCAGTAGGTCCACTGTAGAGTGGCACCATGTCTCGTGAGATTCAGATGGTACTCACTACACACTTTTTAAAACTTGGGAATGACTTTCTTTTACAGTGGGTATGCAGTATACCTAATGTGACAGGCTTGGGTGCATCATCCAGGTGTTCTAGAGGCACAATAAATCATTCACGAGCTTATGCAAGATGTGCATTATTTCTGTGGGTGTGACACCCAGGGCCTGAAAAAAATGGCAATTTGGGAGCTCCTTGCAGGGAAATTGGCATATTGAGGGAAATTATTAAAAATGCATTTTCGTTCAAAGCGAAATCATTGTCCTCTATTCCTCCTTGCCAGGAAATTGCATTTTTTTCAGCCCTGGTGGAACCCTCTTGCCAGCACGATATCCAAAGATGAAAGTACATATTTGAATTAGTGAGTAGGGGGCCCCATAGTAAGGATGACCCCTATGTTTTTTATAACAGTTGAAAATCATCAAGGCATGGGGGAGGTCCAATGTCGAAAAAGCTTGTCAGCACTCAGCATAAGATCTTAAAGAATGAAAGTACAATATCAAGTTCACATAGTGGTAGTGGCCCACATAGTGAGGTATGTAGATAGTGTCAATGACCACTATTGTTTGTGATAAGAGTTGAAAATTATTTGAGGACATAGGAGTCAAAGTTGAAAACAGCTTGTCAGCCCAAATTATGAATGGCAAAAGCACCTAGGATGCTCAAATCTTGTATGAGACAGCAAATAAAATGACAAGGAATCACTTCGCTTATGGTTGCAGTTTGTTTTTGTAATTGTGGGTGGGACTTTAATTAGGATGTGGACATGCGAAGCAGAAATCATCATCAGCTCGCACTGAGCTGACATGAAATTGAACAAACTGAGGACTCTCAGAAACAATAGGAAACAAACTGTGCTACAATATTTGATATCAATGTTATGCAATTGTGAGTGCATGATGTATCCCCACTACCCTGGACAGAGTGATCATTGTAGTTGTAGGGCCATGAAACTGAGGGATGAAGTCATGTCAAGCACTGTTTGAAAATAACAGGGAGATTGGTAGTATTCGGATTAGCATTGGCCGAGAGGGCCACATAGGAAAGTTATGTACCATGTGAGTGCCCCTTCTGAAGAAAATGTGGGGTTTGAAAAAATGGGAATTCGCCCATATTAAGAAAAGAGTATATATACCTATGGCCAAGTTTCCCGGCGTGGTTGGCACAAAAGCAGAGCGTTGGCCTTGCGCATGGGAGATCGGAGTTCGAAACTCGGTTTCAGGTATAATGAAGACTTTAAAATGTTACCTATACTACCGGTTGCCTTCTCACTGAGCGCTCAGCACAAGGGAATAGCTAGAGTAGGGACTATCGAGAGATAGGCTATTTGCAAAGGTGCCTTTGCGTGGGGAATACCCCCACAATAAGGAGTGCCGAAGAGGCAATACCTTGTTCCGTGTGCCTGGTGAGGGATTCACACTTGGCAAAAACATGCGGTCTCCAGGTCCGCACCTCGCCAGGCCTTGATTGGGTTTGATCCTTGCCCGTGAAGCATATTTAAAAAAAGAAGAAGAGTGTTCCCTTGTAATATACTACCGTATTCATTCCGCTAACGCCCAGGGCGCTTGCGAAGTTTCAGGATGGGCGCTTACGAGAGTATAACTTTAACCGATTATATTTGTTTGGTGTATTTTTGCGGGACTGAGACTGTACGTAAAACACACATTCAAAAGTATCGGACAGAGAAAAAAAAAGTTGAAGCAACGATGTCTTGCTATTTCTCCAAGCAGTGTATCCTCCCCTCCCTACCCGCCCCCCGCCCCCCCCCCTTCCGATAAATTTAAAACTCACAGAAAAAAAAGATCGTTCATTAAGAGTAACAAACTAGTTGATATGCTGTGCATCTGCGCGATACATATAACAGCTAAGTACGGAATGGGCATATGGTAATACACGGACATAACTGCATGACACCTAAACATTGCCTCGATTTGGCATGGATACCGAGCGAGACACGGCCTGGAATTTGATTGTGAAAGTGGAAAATCATTGCTGAAATTATTATTTATTATAATCGTTGTATCCAGTGTAATTGTTGAACCACTCGAATAATTCATGAATGAGTACCGTCTATGTATGTCTACGCGATCACAGGCCACAACATCGTTATCGCGGAGCGGCGATGGCTATAGTGCCGAGCGATTCGGTTTTAATACCACGTTGTTTGGTATGGTGTATGGCTGTATGTACTCGCAGTGAATCGAGCAAAGTGCTGTGCCTAATGCTGGCATGCAAACGGAGGAAAATAATTTAGGTTATCGGCCCGCACTAAAGACTTTATTATTCCACCAAGACTTTGCAAAAAAGTGGGGTGGGCGCTTACGGGAGATGGGCGCAATTAGCGGAATGAATACGGTAGGGGAGTGTAGATTAGTGCAAAGTGAGCTATGTTTGGGAGTATAGTCGTCACAGCAGCATGTGGCTGCTATTGCGGCTCTATCCTATAAAATGTTGAAAAGTAGTATACAAGGTCAAGTAACAGCCTAAAAGGCTCTGAAAAGGTCAGGAACATCCTAAACAGGCTCTGAAAGTAACTTCATGTGGAAACAGTCTCAGATCATCAGAAAGGCTCTCCTAGCTGCCAAGGGCATTGAGCTTCTCATTTATACATCCTATCAAAATTTATTTGGTAGGGAATTTAGTGGGTGCGGCTGAATCCATCCTGGCCCCCACTGTAGATCATGCCTGGGACAATTTGAAATTGCGAGTGTACATATATGTAGGTCACTTTAATTAGTTAATGCATCCACGTCAATCAGTAGGATGCAATTAGCAGGAGCATAATTAAAATAGGGCTTTTACCTTTTACAGTATTAAAGCATGAAGCAGAAGATCGTTGTTAAAGCGCATGCTGCTGCCTCAAAATGGCTGACGTTTATTGAGCCTGTGCTAGTAAGAGTCTTTTCTTTATCACCGTCCATGAGGGATGTTATCTTGGTCAGGTTAGCCAGTTGGCAGGACTTAATGAACGCACAGAGGAGGAGGGTTAGTAGTAGTAAATGAGAACGGGGCCAGGGACGTCCGAAGTCTGAGCTTTGGTGGGTGACAAATTTGATTGTATTTTGGGACCAGGGAAATGACCCATTTATTGGCTGATAACTCAACAGAAGAAAGGGAGAGTAGTAGAGTTGAAGGATTCCTCTTGCCGAAATTCTTTTAAAGGAGAATTCAAGTAGATGTTAATTCTTTCCATCTTATGAAAAATTAAGTCCACTGAATATGCCATGTCATCATTTCGATCAGAACAATTGATTTGTGCACTTTTTAGGAGGTTTTTTTTTATGTCGAGCCTGAACTTGTTCAAGGAGAGACATCGTGTTCACTTGTTGTGTGTGGTCGTCTGTCTGTCGTCCGTCAGTCTGTGCGGTTGGTTAGCTATCTCCGAAACAGTAGAAAGATTTAGAAGCCATCATGCTGGGACCCTCTGTGGAGGTGCGCGGTGAAAAGAGTTGCCGATAGTGCATCCACTTTTCACCCAAGACCATTCTCATTTGCATAAAATTTTGCATATTAATTGAAAATTGGCCTGGAAGCTTGTGTAGAAGATATCTCTTGATCGGTAGATGCATTGGTGATGCGTTTCAGGGGTATTCATAACAACTAGAAGAGGACACGAAAATCGCTCAGATTTCCGGGCAGATATTGCAAGTAAGTCTTTTCTAATTTGCCATCATTTCTGCGTATTTTTGAAAGTTTGAAGTTTGTTGGATTTTGACGAAACTTGGTGGAGGGAGAGGGTTTTTATCTATAGTCCCAATGAATTTTACAGTAGGGACGAGGGCCCCAGAGGTTATTTAATGCTACTAATCATTCCAAGGTCATTAGGGGTCAAAAACTTTTTTCTGGCCATAATGGGAAAATTGAAAATCCGTGAAGGCTGGAAGGTTCACCATTCAGTGATTATAATTGTTGACCTGCACTGGTGTGTGACCTCGACCTCAATTGACCTCTGTCGGGTGGTCATTGGTTAAAGGTTGAGTCTTGAATAAATGTGCCTTATTTAAGGGAGGTTGGTACAGGCAAAAAAAAACCATAGAAACTGGGGGTAGTTTCGGATCTGTGATAGACCTTTGTGGCTTTATGGAGGAGAGCCAACTCCGCTTCGATCGGAACATTACTTTGGTAGTTACAAGGGGGTTCAAAGTTTAATTTAAAGCTTTTTCGCAATAACATTGGGGCGGTTTATTGGAATGCAATAGCTTCTAGGAGTGGATGCATCACTGGAGAGTAACATTTTTATAAAAACCGTAATGGCATTAAAGGTCACAAAGGTCATGTAGGGGTAATAATAAATGATTTTGTACTTTTTGGCAATGCACTGGGCTGTTCCTCAGAATGCAAAATGCTCCTAGGAGTGGGGGATGTACAAATGGAGAGTTAGTTACAATTTTCTAAAAAATGCATGTATATTAAAGGTCATTTAAAGTCACTTAGGGGGCAAAAAATCTGTTTTCTGGCCATAACGGAGAATTGAATATATGTGAAGGATGGAGAAGGTCACCATTGTGATAAATTGGTGACCTGCATGTGGGTGACCTCTGACCTCAATTTGACCTCTGTCGGGTGGTCATGTGTGGTTAAAGGTTGAGTCCTGAATATAAATGTGCTATTTAAGAAGTTACGGGCAAAAGAAAATGGAAATGTCATTTGGATCGTGATAGGACTTTGTGGGCGCTTCATGGAGGGGAAACCAACTTCCCGCATCGATCGGAGAATTACTTTGGTAGTTACAAGGGGTCAAAAGTTCATTTATACCTTTTTCGCAAAAATTGGGCAGGGTCATTGGAATGCAATATGCTTCTAGGAGTGGATGCATCACATGGAGAGTAACAAATTTTTATAAAAAAAATAAAAACCGTCATGTAATTAAAGGTCATCAAAGGTCCGTAGGGGTTAAAAAAAACTTGATTTTAGTTACTTTTGGCAATAGCACTGGCATGGTTAAGCGAATGCATCAATGCTCCTAGGAGTGGATGTATTCACATGGAGAGTTACCAATTTTCTAAAAAACCGCCATGTCATTAAGGTCATTCAAGGTCACTTAGGGGTCAAAAAACTGTTTTCTGGCCATAATGGAGAATTGAATATCTGTGAAGGCTGGAAGCTTCAACCATGTGATGATAAATTGTGATCGCATTTGTGTGGACCTCTGACCTCAATTTGACTCTGTGCAGGTGGTCATGTGGTTTTTTAACGGTTGAGTGTTGAATAAAAGTGCTTATTTAAGGAGTAGTTACGGGCAAAAAAAAAAATAGAAACTTTATTTTTGGATATGTGTAGACCTTTTGTGTGTACATGGAGGAAACCAACTCCCGCCTTCGATCGGACGCTACTTTGTTAGTTACAAGGATTCAAAGTTTATTTTAATAGCTTATTTCGCCAATAACATCAGGCGTGTCTTGAAATGCAATATGCTTCTAGAGTGGATGCATCACAGGAGTGTAACAAATGTTTATAAAAAGTCATGTCATTTTTAACGGTCATCCAAAGGTCAGTAGGGGTAAAAAACGATTTAGTACTTTTTGGCAATACCACTGGGCATGTTAATCAGAATGCAAAATGCTCCTAGGAGTGGATGTAGCCCATGGAGAGTACAATTTTCATAAAAACTGCCATGTATTAAAGGTTTCAAGGTCACTTAGGGGTCAAATTAAGAAAAGTTTTTTCTGGCCATAATCGGAGAAAGTGAATAATATCTGTGAAGGCTGGAAGTGACCATTGTGATATAATTGTTGACCTGCATGTGGGTGACTCTGACCTCAATTTGACCTCTGTGGTGGTCATGTGGTTAAAGGTGGGTTCTTGAATAAATGTGCATTTGAAGGAGTGTAGTTAGTTACGGGCAAAAAAAATAGAAACTAATTATTTGGATATGTGATAGACCTTGTGGTGTACGTCATGGAGTAGACCAAATCCCGCTTCGATCGACGCATACTTGGTAGTACAAGGGGTCAAGTTTAATTTATGAGCTTTTTGCAATAAAATTAGGAGTGTTCATTGGAAGGCAATATTGCTTTAGCAGTGGATTGCACACATAGAGAGTAACAATTTTGATAAAAACCGTCTTGTATTGATTGAAGGTCATCAAAGGTCACGTAGGCGGTATAAAAAACTGATTTTAGTCTTTTTCGGCAAATAATAGACGGCATGTTTCATCAGAATGCAAAATGTCCTAGGAGGGGATGTATCACATGGAGAGTTACAATTTTATAAAAAACTGCCAGGTATTTAAAGTCATTCAAGGGCATTAGGGGTCAAAAAACTGTTTTCTGGCCATAATCGGAGAATTAGAATTGAAATTGTTGAAGGCTGGAAGGTTCACCATTGGATTATAATTGTGACCTGCATGTGTGTGAACCTGACCTCAATTGAACTCTGGTCGGGTGGTGCATTGTGGTTAAAGGTTGAGTCTTGAATAATGTGCTTATTTAAGGAGTTACGGGCAAAAAAAAAAATAGAAACTAATTATTTTTGGGTATGTGAAGCACTTGGTGTACTTCATGGAGGAAACCAACTCCCGCTTCGATAGGATACGCAACTTTGTAGTAGTTTAGTTATAAGGGTTCAAAGTTTAATTAATAGCTTTTTTAGACAATAAATTAGGCGTGTTCATGGAAATGCAATTGCTTCTACAGTGGATGCATCACATAGAGAGTAACATTTGTATACAAACCGTCATGTCATTGAAGGTCATCAAAGGTCCGTAGGGGTAAAAAACTGATTTTTGGTACTTTTTGGCAACATAGCATGGGCCATGTTCATCCGAAGTGCCAAAATGCTCCTAGGAGTGGATTTGTATCAAGGGAGAGTACAATTTTCATAAAAACTCCATGTCACTTATTAAGGTCTTCAGGTCAATTAGGGTCAAAAGATGTGTTCGGCCATGATCGGAGAATGAGAATTCAATATCATGTGAAGGTGGGAAGGTGCACCATTGTGATATAATTGTTGACCTGCATGTGTGTGACCTCTGACTCAATTTGACCGTCTGTGACCGTGTCATGTGGTAAAGGTTTGCGTCTTGAATAAATGTGTAGAAGGAAACTTCCCCGGTTGTTTTGTATTTTTGGATAGTGATAGACCTTGTGTGCTTTATGGAGAAGACCAACTCCCGCTTTGATCGGGACTCTACTTTGTCATAAAAACTTTATGTCATCATCAAAGGTCATTCAAGGTAACTTATGGACCAAAAACTGTCAAATAATAACATTTACTGCAACAAGCGCCAGAGACTGTACGATACCATTTTAAGAATGGTTAGTCTTGGGGCACCCTAGCTGAAACAGCCATGATGCTGAAACATATTATTATAGCATGATATCAATAACAAAATGGTTTTATCAGGTTCAACCCCTAGGCATGTTATTTCCATCATCATAACTAGTATTCCCATCTGTGACAGACACAGATTGCATCCCTGTCAAAACCTGCTTTGTACTTGAGGTTCACTCAGCCTGTCATAACCTCTTCTGGGCCCCCTACACTGACCATAGAAAGTGTAAACACTCGTCATTTGTTTACTTACTCTCAGGCACCTATTCAAGATGAAGGGTCAGGTGTAACTGCAGTAGCTCTGGTGTGGTGAGATGGGGGGAGGGAGGGTAACTCTTTGTATACTAATATAACGTCATAGCTTCAGCAGTAGGGCCTGCATGACTCTGCCGGAAGCCTAATTAGATGGCATATTCCATTCTAGACAGGGGATGTGAGAGGTGTGGGGGTGTGAACTCATAGGGGGAGTTGATGGAAGTAGATAGATGTATTAAAAGGGCATACTCTTGATGAGATATAGGATAAACTTTATAGATTTAGGGTCCAGTACATTGTTTGACGATCAGTAATCGAAGGGAACATTAACTCAAGTAAGTATTGGTTTATCATGGGAGGGTACAGTAGGTAGATCAAGGGGTGTAGTCAATGATGGCAATGAATGTTGAAATATTTAAGAGGTATTGGAATAAAGCAACAATGGAATGCCTTGTTAATTGTTTGCATGTGACTAAAAGAAGAAATAAGGATCGCGCAACCAGGCGAGACACTCGGGGGCGATCGCTTGTTTAGAAGGGTTCAGGCTGTCATGACCCCTGGGGATTGGCAAATTATACATATTGAGGCTCTGCAGTTTTTGCAATTCTAAACTTTTATTTCAAATACTACTGATAACATAAGTGAATAAGACAAGATGCTGTTGTGCGTTGGGTTCTAGCTACCAGTCGGGCATAGGTAGTAGCCACCACTTGCCTGATTATGGTATGGCCACATCTGGTAGCCATTGATTGACCAGTCCATAGCCAATAGCAAAATCTAAATAATGGCTGCATGGGACTAGCTAAATTACCTCACTCCAAGGATACTCTGGCAGGTTTGCTGAAGGTAATCGGCAGTTTACAGCACTTTACTTGAGTTTTGGATGGTGGTGTTTATATTAAAACCATTGAAATGGTAGTGTGCCTGGAACTTCAGGGTGGGATGTGATCAATACCCGGTAAGGGATGATTTATTTTGGTAGTCTTCAGCATACCTTTGAAGCCTAAGGAGTGTTATTGGGATAAATGAGTGTGGACCTAGTTTTGAATCCAAATTGCCCTGGAAAAAATGGCAACGGCACAAAGGGGGGAGGGGGGCTAGGGGTACGTTGCCGTGGTGGATTCAGTAGTTGCAAACTTGGTGCACGCTGAAGGTTATCCAGCAAAGGTAGGGAGACTAAGCGGGAGTGCCACCATCGGATGGCGCAGTTTGTTCTGGATACAAACCATCCATGGAAGATAGATGGGAGGTGAGTGGGTGGGTGGGAGTAGAGGGTCATTGGGGGTGTTCAGGAATTTTGGGCAGGGTCATTTAGTGAAAGTCATTTCATTGTAACCAGACTTTGAACAATTCAGAGGAAAGCTACGTCCATGCATACTAATCCAAATTTTTTCATCTCAGCCACCCTTCTCCATGCCTCCTAAAGAAATTTGGGACCCTCCCCTTCCCCTCCCCAAATCCCCCTTCTGCCTTGTAGCAGAACATTGGTATCCTATTACATGCCGTTTAAACACGGGAAGAATTTTTTGCCTGAATACTTTTTTACTTTTGATTATATTTTCGAAAAAAAGATGATTATACTCTTACATCCTAAAAACATGTTGATGACTTGATCATTCTTTGAATCTATCAATAGATCAACCTATACTTCAACCAGCTGCATTTGGAGTGAATATATTAAATTAACCAACAAGGAGGATCTGGTAAAATGATTCGCCAATATTAAAAAGGAACTAAAAGAGATCTCTTCTTTGTTATATTCTGCAGGGAATCCATTTCCAGGCCATTATCATCACAAATCCCACTTACCTCGTGGAGTACATCTATGATGATAATGTGTATCCCAGGGCTCGCGCTATACCAGTGTCCCCTATCATCGGGTCTCAACCTCAACGTGGAATACTTGGACTATGCCATGCAGCAGACACCAAGAGTGTTTTCGATAAGACAAAGTGAGAATTACCTTAATGTTTAGTTGTAGCCATCTAAGAATTCTGTGCCTTGATTGAACAAAGGACAAGCATGACGCTATGTGAGGCTGGATGTCAAGGTTGAGAGGGACACTAGATTCCTTTATGACTAGCTCACTTGTCGCATCCCTGGTACCCACAGGGCAGGAACCAAGTGATCTATCCAGGTGCCGATGCTCATTGGAGCTGGGTAGGGGGGGGGATAGTTGCGTTCAAAGGTAACTGATTGCCTGAATACAATATCAGCTGGGTTTGCTCTGCGTAAGTAGTCATGAACAGGTATACAGTTTTGCCAGCAAACTATGTGTTCTTGCCTCACAACGACATTTTCGTCCTCTTATGCCTGTTAGATTGTGAGATGAAGGGTTAGATACGCCAAGAGCTCCCTCTTGAGTATTCCTCGTCTTTGATGATTGTTGGGAAAAGTGACAGATTATGGAGATTTAATTGAGACTTGTAGAAAAGTAAGAGATAGAGAACCATGTATAAGTGCGTGTGGGTGTATCTGTTATTGAGTTCATTGTTATGCATGCCATCAGCCTTTAAATTTCATTCATGTATCAGTCCCCAGACTCACTGACACATTTACTGTGGGCTGTAATGGGTCTAGACTCCCCAATAAATCATAATGTCTTCGAGTTCAATTTTTTCTAGGGCAGCGTGTAATGTATTATTTAAAACTGATTGATTGTTACTGTGCAAGTTCAGGGAGACCACTGAAGACTCATACAGACCCTGATGGTGTGTTCATGTGTATGAGACTGCCTTATATTCCAGACTAGCAGTGTTGGAAGACTTGCGGAGCCTCAAGGCTATCTTTGCCGGCCTCGCCTTGGCCTCGGATGGTCTGGCCCCTGCCTTGGCCTTGGCCTCGGAGGTTCTGCCTTGACGACAACACATGTTGACTAGTGCTCAGATGATATCGAGGCAGAGGTGTAACTAATCCCGATCGATTTGGGTCACTATTTGGAATCCTGTCTGACAACACAATCTGGCCACCTCTCCAGATGTACTAGGAAGTCAGATAAGAACTCGCCCATGCAACTGCAAGGACTGCCACCTCTGGACAAAATACCTGTGTTTGTTAGGCATCACACACGACGAGGCCTCTGGCATACTTGCCGATATTGCGGCCTGAAGTCAGACACTTCATCAAGATGCAATCACACGTCCATGCATTTAAATGATGGAGGGTATACTCACTCACTCATTGGAGTGACCAGGCCTGGGTCTGACCCATCCACCTGAGGGGTACCCGGCAAAGCTGCACCAATCATGAGCTACGGGGCATCCCAACGGTTGACCCCCAGCCCACCCGAGCCTGTTCACACAGGCATACAGTGCATACAGCAAGGCTGCGAATGAACCGAGGCCACAAAGGATTTGGGCTATGGCCTTAGTGTCTCCTAAAAATTGCCACTCTTTCAAGGCCATGTGGCCTCCAGTGCCCACCCAAAATAGCAACATTGAAACATCAATACAGTTCTCTATTTTTGCCTTGGTGCCTGACAGTTGAAAAATCAGTGCCTTGAAAAAAGTGAAAAATGGCCTGCCTCCTGAAACCTAATTCCAGCCCTGATACAGGTTAATAATTTGTGACTGTCCTAGCATGATGTACTATTTGAAACTGCTAAAAACGTCTAAATTGCAAGTACTTCTCTAGTGGGAATATGCATGTGGTTAACTCTCAAGGCACCCAGTGAAGAAGGATAGTGCCAAGTGGAAAGGGGGATAGTCAGTCGGTAGAGCTCCGATGGGAGAAGAACAAGTAAGAGGTGTGTTTGTGTAGTTGTATGGTACGGGTGTGACAGTCCACTAATGATCAGGGGTAATATCGTGAAAGACCCAAGAAGCAGTCTTCGCCCGGAAAATGCTATAATAAGACAAGATATGATGATTATTATATTATTTATTTTTGAGTGCCTTTACAGACCAACAAAATATGCTCACAGTAATATCAAAAACTATATTTGCATTGGACTTATCAGCGTGGCAATATTCTGTCGATCTAATTGAACTGCGGACAAAGTGTATTGTGAAATCATGCAAACATTATTGTTTACCTTTTCACAACTGCTCAAGGCACAACACATTTTGAATGTGGGGGTGGGGTCGGAAAATAGTGATGAGAAATATTTGTGTGTGTGAGGTTCACATGAAAGTTGAGAAAGGGGCTTTTTCCCTTGCAGTTGCTATCAGAGCAGTTTGATTATTTGAGAGGAAAGCAGAACAAGGGTGGTAACCTCCAGTTGCACCCTTGAGGGGTCCAAAACAATAGAGAACAATCATTTGGTTGGCAGAGCAACTATTATGGGGGCCAGGTGAGTTGCCCTTCCCTGCCTCCCTCCCCCGCCCCCTGTGGTTGCACTCTGAACCTGAGGAAGCAGGGATCGAAATATGGGATCAAAGTCCAACGGTACTTTCAAAAGAACTAGCCCACTGGTTGGGGATTGACATGGGACCCGGGATTATTTTGGTAAGGGACTAGGGGCTCTGACAACTTTCTTGCCTTCGGCATGCGGAGGGGCTAGGGCTCTTGAATGAGAAAATCAATCCCACAGGCTAAAAACCTAGCTCACATGCATTACTACATACACTGAAGTGTCAGTCTGCCAACAACATTGAAATAGTGCTTGCTGCATTCATTATACAGCCCATCCAAATGTGACCAAGTGAAGACCCCAGGGTCTATTTGCCTCTCGAAATAGCTCCTGGTTATACAATATCTTAGGAACCTGGGGTTATTAATGTATTTCAGGGGGGAATTGCCCCTGGGCCCCCGTTACTGTGAACCCTGTGAGGAAGAATCAGACTCACAGCCATTGTGCATGATGATTACACCACCCAAGCAACAAATATGATGAGTGCGCCACAATGGATAGAGGTCCTGTGGCTAGTTGAACCATTGAATGAGGTGACAATGAGGAAACATGGTTCCCACCGTCATAAAAGTTAAATGATAGTTCAAAGCCTTGGGAAAGCCTCAAAATTCGAGCTGGAGGATTATGTAGTACGGGAAAATGTTCACAAATTGGTATTATGTTTTGATATTTGCTCTCATATAAAATTGGATTCTTACGTGGAATATTGTTTTTCCATTTCTTCCCTCATTCCAATTTGGCTGTTATGATAGATCAAACCCTCCAGATTCAAATTCAAATGAGAAGAATGGAGGTGGGGTGAGCACCCTTATCTGCCTAGAGACATCAATTTTGCTGTTCAGAAACTGACTTTGTTTTGCCCTGCCTACACTCTACACAGTCTTAATGCTCCACAGCTTGTGAGGGATCATGGGTACTGCTAATTGAATTGAATAAGGAAATTAAGGCATATCAAACCTATTACGATGTTCTCTCCAACTTTTTGATGTTGGACATATTCCTAGGTCCAGCAACGTTAATGAGCAGGGGTCTGGGTGTGTTCCAGGTCGATGCTGTTGACCCGTTACGATATCGTGTGGGGAATCCCGAACGAAGGTGGTAACATCCAGGGGGACAGCATGTATTACATGTAGAGACACAGGGAAGGGATGTAGTATGTATGTAGTTCGCAACATATAGTCTCCTAAGTTTGAGATGTACATCAGTTTGAGCCGCTCTGAAGAGACGGTGCTGGAGGGTGGGGGGGGATGCCAATCAACAAGTTGTGTGAGGAGGGACATACCCACTTGATATCTACGCAAGCTGGACCAGCGGTGACGTTGCAGTCCGCTAGATGAAGAAAATGGGAATCTATCTATTATATTACCCCACAGGGGGGGGGAGCTATGCACCCACCCCAATGCCACATCGAGCTTCTGGCAATTACACAAATCCAGGTCGGCAACCCATCGCCCTCCCTTCTATTTTTGCCATGTGCTAGTAGTTCATTTGAGTTTGTCTCTAAGATTTTTGCCCCAAAATGTTCCTAGTATTGTTTTCTGCTTTCAACCAACTTTACTACATTCGCTTGATGTCAGGCATTTGGACACCTAAGTATTCATAAATTCACAGATCCCCAAACATGGTATGTTTCGGTGATTTCCAGGCCATTTGATAAAGATAACTAATGTTAGTTTCTGGAATGCATATTTTTCCAAAAATTGGTGATACGATAAGTATCTTAAAGGCCTATTTATTTTATACAACTGTCTAGAAAAAGGGGAGAGGTATGAATGATATCCCCCACCTTCAAGAAGAAGATTATCAGATATATTTCCATTTATAGCAGTTACTTTCATCCTTCTGCTCTAGGAATTAATGTGAATATAAAACACCCACAGTTTTGCTTATGATCTTTTGTAAGCCACCTTTTTTGCTAACACAATGTGAGATGTTCATTGCCGTGTACCAGTCCTCTCAGTGGTATCAGGGTAATTGGTGCTGTGAGAAGATGAGATTAGAACTTAACATGGTGGCACCACCTGTTGTGGTTGTTTGTCTCTTTGTGGATTACGCTCTATTGTGCCAGTTTCCCAGTGGACCCCCCCCATTTCGACACCTATACCCCCCCTGCCCCCCCCACTACATGAGGCAAACCTTGTTCACGGAGCTGGGGGAGACCTTGTTGTTCCTTCCCAGTTGACTTTGGAGAAAAAAAGAAGGTGGAGGCCTGCAGATAATTAGAGTCAACTCCCCTGGCTACTATTAAGGCTACACGGACTACTGACCCCCTCCACCTCCTTCCATGTGTCAATAAATAATTGCGTAGGTTTGATACTTTGGTATAGGTATTCCTAAAAGGTGAAGCAATTTGCGTTGCGTGAGCAATATTATAACATTTCTCGACATTTGTGGAAACTGGGAGTGTTACATACCAGATCTGGACTGAGATTAAACCCATGCTCTTCCTTGATGGGATGGCCTCAGTCGTTACCTGAGAGTATATTTTGCCATGGGGGGCAGGCCAGGCGGAGGATCCAGATTCCGCCACTATTCGAGATGATCCATAGTCACCTTCTCATCAATGATCACGGTGTTCTCCAGCATTTCTTGAGCGAAAAGTGCAACTAATGAAGTGATTTCCGTTGCGTCAAGATTGGTCATTTTTGGGAGAGTACATAGAATTGTGAGGGTTAAACACCTACTCCCATCACTAGAAATCCCCATTATTTCCCTGTATGAACATCTTGTTATGGTTTGTAACCTCAGGTGAAATATCATTCCAATAACAGTTTTTGTTTTTTTGCTGGGACACTTGCGCGCACCATCTTCACGGCAGAGATACTGTCAGTCCCATGTTGGCTTGGGTGCCAGAGGGCCCATAGAACTCCCTGCCCTGTTTCAGTTGCATAACTGAAGGGGTTTTTGAACTCCCCCCCCCCCCCCCCCCCAATGACCCACGGTCAAGACAGATTTTTCCTCAAAAAATCTGTTTCTTGTTTCGGCAAGATTCAGAACTGCTTTATTGTGCTTTAGCTCGAACAGTGTAACCATTTTGCACCCAGGGGTCCTTTGAATTGCATTTTTTTGTTCTACTTTCCCCAAATTTCAGAACCCTCCCCTCCCTCCCTCCCTCTGCATAGATGCTCGCTTCTGTTGATATTCGAGGGGACTAAACGGGAGGACGTGAACATATCACAGCTCATAGCACATATTGACACACACATAAAGGAGCAATATAGCGCACACATGTCTTCATGGATAACCTCTACCATGGCATTATTGTCACATCCATAGTCGGAAACAGGGGGGTGCTCCATATCATTGAAAGCTGAGAGAGAAAGACAATTTCTCCGTGTTGTGGAAGTTCCTGGGCCGCTCTTCTGCTGTTGTAAGAGTGGACCTGTATCCAAAAGCAATCCTACCTGAATGGTGGAAAAAAAAATTTGCACATATTAGTTGGAATGATCCTGATTAAGGGAACCAAGCTAATGTGATGGTCATTACCTCATGTGCTCAGGCAACCATGCTTGTTGCTTAAACAGTTGTTCTCGGATAGTGAGTTTGAAAAGTGAACTTTCTGGAGGGAATTGGAATGAGAGAGGCAAGGACTGGCAATGACTACACAATGGGATCTGTGCTTCTTTTTAAATTGCATGTCTTGAAAAAATGGATTACCCATGGAAAAAGAAGTAGTTGAATCGTTAGATCATTGGTTCTTCACCAGGGGAACAAAAATGGGGGGGTGAGAGTGGTGGGGGGGGAGGATTTAGCTTTTGTAGGTATAGACTAAGGTTGTACTTGGCCATTGTTATAACAAGAGTCAACACTGCCCTTTTCAGGGGCAGGTAGGCTGGGAAAGAAAGGCCTGACTGGACGGCTATAGCTGAAAAATATCAGAAATCCTGCAAGTGGTGCAACAGGGGTGAGAAAAAAAAGGGGGAATGCAGAGTAGATATGCAATGAAAAGTGACAATGGAAACAAGAGATGGTAATGGCAGCACCACTATGCAAAGAATTCACGGACCCCCCTCCCCACCAAATATCATAGCGCCTCTACGGGTAACACGAAAATGCAGGGAACTCAGTGACAATAGGCACTTTCGGAATCTGGAAAATTGTTCTCCCATCAGAGAGAATTTTGCTACCTGGGCTTTTTCCGCACTGATGTTAGACAAGGCATGTCTCCTCGAATATCCACGCTACCCACATTGTAAAAGGGGTACCTGCCGAGGTGAAAGGAGGGCGCGGCTGCGGCGGCTGCCAGGGTGTAGTAGGTCATGAGCGAATGTGCCTCGTGGGTGGTGCAGCAAGTATTCATCGAGTAACAATCCACCAGGGAGTTAGAGTCGCTAGTCGAGTGAGGAGGCGCTGCTTCTACAAGGCCATGGACCCCAAATCTTAATCTTCAGATGCCACACACAGTGGTCACGCATTCCCCACATTCAGAGGGGTAGAGACCTGAGACATTTGAGAAGCCATGCAGATGCTGCGGGGATGCTTTCAGGCTTAGCATGGGTTTGTAATTAAATATACTGACTCAGCTGATCTGACATGCATCCATGCTTAATCCACTATTTCATGTTTACACAAACTCTGGTAGGTATGTTGTTCAAATCTATATGTGTTCCTTCTTAATCACCAATCTTCATTCGTTACCGATTTGAACATCAAATATGGGCCGACGTTGGTGATCTTGCTCAGCCTGTTCAAGCCTCTGCCTCCTGCGTAGAATACAACACTGGCTCTGCTGTGTGGTGCAACGAGGGATTTCTTGGGCAATGGAAAGGTCTGCCTGAGGGATGGTCAAGAGATAGATATAATTGAGGGGAAAATTATTGGGGCAGAGGTAATTAGGGATAGTAGTAGGTTGGTAACTGCCAAGGTGTCAGTGGCCAAAACTGCGTACATCACTTACAAAGGGCAATAACCGGGTGGGCGAGGGGGGTCGAGCAATTTGGGTACAGAAGGTGCCGTAGTGACAAAACACGGAATTCAGGGCCAAGGCTATTTCACTAAACCTAGAAATGATTGATTAATGGTGAATCTCTTTCAATTTGGTAACGAGAAAGACTGTATCTAATTATCTGATCCAATTGTTTTAACTGTGCTGACCAAAGCGGACCCATATTCATCAGATGCTTATGTACTCTGACCTGAATGGTCTGAAACTGTGAACTCACAGTGAAACTGTGGCACACATGGGGGGAAGGCCTACTGCCAAAAGGGAAAGGAACGGGCCCCAGGGGTTCTGTACCACAAAATGATATGGGGCTAAATAAACCTTAGTGTCTATTTACCAAGGGGTAAATCGGGTTTGCATGTGGTCGCACTTTTCTGAGGTGCACCATGAACAAAGTACACAGGACACGCGAGCGTGCTACATCGGCGTGCAGTTTGGTTTCACAACACAATCGTCGTGCTTTCAAAGTCAACCGGTGGGAAGTATTTCCCAGCAGTTTTGCAGCTATCCCCAAGTTCTAGCTATGCTACTTAGTTCGATAGTGTAGGTTGTTTCCTTTGAAGCTTGGATAACCCACGTGTCTTTGCCAATAACAACTAAGAATTGCCACCATCATGAACAGCTAAACTACTGGACCTTTTGTTCATGAATCCATTCCCAAATCAGTTCTAAACTTGTCAAACTTCTTGTAAGCTCCATTTTTCTCAACAACCGAGTAGACAGGGGCTCAAGTTTCCATAAATTTATTTATCTTCCCTCCAAATTCTCTGAGAAGGAAGGAAACATGATGATTTGGAAATATTGAAGACATAATTAGTGGGAATGGTTAGTACAACGAGCGACAACACCCACCCAAGGAGGGGGCATGGGTGTCACTACCCGCCCCCCCCAAAAAAGATGTGTCCTCCCAAATCCCCCCGAATGGGATGTGGCATACAACCAAAATGTGGATTTTTATATATTCACTCAGAAGGTTAAATTCCTGACCCTAATTTTACTGTAAAATTTAGCAATTGTAGCCGATTGCATCTAGGCCCCCTAATTATTAGAAAAAATGGTCAAAAAGTGGGGGAGGGACATCACCCCAGGACATTAGTCACAAAGTTCCCTGCAGTGCCCTCCCCCCCCACCCTCCCCTCCCCCCACTCCCACCACATGGTATCACTGAGCCCCAGTGCCCTTCCCCCAAACCAAAGAGGGGCAATGCCACTGGATTAACCATCAATATGACAACCTGTAGGCTCTGATTTTGTGTAGTATGTTCAGGATATTAGGTGGCTCTAATTTTCCTATTCACCAACTCCACATAAGAGCCTGGGGATACTGTAGGTCAAGTTTTTCTCACCCAGAAAATAAAAGATGGCATTCTGTCAGTTCAATTGTCTATTTTTTTTTCTTTCTATATAGCCGAAAGTTTGTTTTTGCTCCAAATTGCACGAGAAAATTTGGATATATTGCGCTTTAAAGTAAAGGTGGGTTGTGTGTGATGTGACCATCACTCAGCAGGGGAACATTTAATAATGCACTGATCAGTGGACTGTACAACATCAAACAAAACTGAACTGGTTGAAAGCTCCAATCTGATAACAGTTTAGCACATTGTGGGCATGTGTGATTCATCGGTGACAGACTCCCTGTCGTGTCTGAACAAAACCCAGTCTGGTCTCCAGGCTATGACTCAGAGGTTGGTTCCGAGATGCCTATGGTCACAGTTGAGAACTGGTCTGTGCTGGCTGTGGGGACTGGAGGGGTTAGGGTGGCACTAGGTAGGGGATAATAGGGGTGTCAGGGTGGTGGCAGGCAGGAAGAGTCTGGCCTGGCAGCTGCAGGTAGTGTGGATGGATGCCGATGGGTTTTGTACTTTTGTTGTCTCCCCTGAACGGGGGAAGTCCAGAAAGAGACCTAGCAATCACTCAGTTGCAGGGGCGTATGCAGAGAGAGGATGGGGGGGGGCAGTTGTAGTGGCATATGCAGAATTGGCGGTTGGGGGTCAGAACCCCCCTAACCCTAGTTACCAGTAAATGTTTGACACAAAAAACACTTTTTTCTACTGTTCAGTAGACATTTTATAGCTGTTGTTCATCAAATTCTATAGCTCATGTGCCTAGGGGCCCATGAATTGCATTTATTTGTCAATAGGGAGGGCGAGGCTATAAATGAGGGCCAACTTCCCCTGGGTCCCGACCCAGACAAACACCCCCCTACGAACCATCTCTGGGTTAAGCCACTGCTCGGTTGTGTGTGTGCATGTCACACTTGCCTGTTTGCAGGCAAGTGTGACTTCTCTGAAACAGTAAAACTGATTTTGATTCAATTTTGTATGCGGTACCAAAGCTGGTTTACTCTATCTGATTGCCTTTAGGGCACACAAGTAATTGATCAAGGATGGTAATTAGCCTATCTACAGCCTAAGGATGCCCTTACCTGCCTCCAACTTCTTTATATTCATCACAAATTGTTCTTCCCTCCAGAATGGCGTCCCATGTACCCTTGTGGATCAATATTTCCAAATTAGAAGCTTTTTTAAATGATACTGTTTTTCGGGAGTGGTTGTTCTGGTTATTCCCATCAATCCTGTGTGCTTGCCAGAGCTGTCAAATATTATTCAGACTGGCTCTTTTCTCATATTTAGATCAAGACCAGAGTCTGCGTATCTTTCTATTTTTCAAATATCTTCACGCGAGTCATGTTTGTTTTCTTATTAGTACAGCTGACAGCTTGTCACTGCTTTACAACAATGGTATTATTTCTTTCACATGGGAATCAGGGAGTACAAGGACTTGTGTGGACAGAATATTGGAAGGATTGTCTGTAGTTGTTTGACTGGTGCTGTTTGTGTGACTGGTGCTGTAGTCAATGAAACAAATTACTGTATAGTAGCGTTATCATGAGTCGATCATTATCATGAGTCGATCAGTGCAGATAAAATAGGTATTAGTGGTGTGTGCAGGCATGCATGAATTGAATGTAAACATATCAATATTCATCGAACTGAGTGCATTTTTTGGAAACTCGACTACCCTCTCACTAGAGAATGCAAATTTACGATTTTAACCAAAATTGAGGTAAATCTGGATCAAACTGGATGACACACCTTTCTTCAATAGCAATTCAAATGCCAAAAGATCAAATTTCATTAGACATATTTTCAGTTGTCAACTTTTGTTCATGTTCAGCAGCAAATTGCACAACTCACCATTCTTTAGTTTCCCTGAGAGCTGTGATTATGAAAGTTGACTGACTTCACCGTTCAGGCATCCATTCCTCGGTAATTAGTCCATGGAAACGATGCAAACTGTGGCATATGTGGAAGAATGTGATCCAATAATTGATGCGGCCAATTCTGTGTATTTTGAATGGTGTTCAGTATAGGGAAAAAAATTGAATAATATCTGGTACTCGTTAGGTGACCGACTCACAGTCACTCCATTATTTACATTTTCGACATGATCACCGAGTGGTAACTTGATAATTTATTGCACAAGTGATACTTACCTTTTACCACTGATGTTTACAGTTCACCAACTCAATTTCTTCTTCTTGTTTCCTCCTTGCGCTTAGCTGAAGAATATGCTGGTCGCGGCGGCTAGAGGTAGGTGAACTGCACAAACGTTAGTGGTGAAAGGTAAGTACATTGGTTTTAGGTTGCACATAAAAGCGGGTTTTGAAAGTAACGTGGTAAAGCGCAGCCTAGCACATCATCAAGTCGAGTCATATTACATGAACTTTGTACTTCATTGGACTTCAAGGCTACCTCCGTCCTCTTACAACCCCATCACTGACAGCTCTCCAAATCTATTTCACAAATCAAACTTACCCCATGTTGGACCTGGGCTATCAGGTGGCCCACCCAGACTTAAGTGTTATCGCCAGATGTTCAATAATGTTGGGTGGGGTGCAGGTTAAATATGGGGTTGAGAAAATCATAGTTCACAGATTAACAAACAGTTTACGTTTGTTGATTCTGCCACATAGAATTGGTCAGGAATCATCCACCCTAATTGTGATCATCAAAAATTAGGGATTTTCCACATCAGGATGATGGATAAATAATCATTCAGGTCCTTGACTGTTGTGGCTGGGGGTTTAAAGGGGAACTCCAGGCAAGAGACATGTTTCTTTACTTTTCTGCATCCTTTCAAACCATTTTTGATCCTATTTTGAGCGACCCCCTCCATGATCGAAACACCGAGTTCAACTTTGTGCCTTTGGCTATTGCACCATAAACAAAGCACTACTGTACACAGCGCCATATTGGCGCATCTTGGGGGAATAAACCTAATTGTGACGTAAGCGACGACCCAGGCGCTATTATAGCCGAATAACCGATAACAATGCTATACTAGTCCAACTATAAACTGTGATTTAATCGAATCAGATATAAGTCGAAGTTTTAGAATGTTTTTTAATCTTTACTACACCTCCCCCTTTCCAAATTAGCATTTTCTCTTCCAACTTCTTGATGAAAATTAAACAAAGTGAGTGGATTTCGCTGACATAAATCAACCTGACCAAAACAAGCAGTCATGTGATTGGAATGACCTATCAGATTTTGTGCCTTCAACGACGAATGTCAATGGGAAATTTGTACAGTGAAAACTCCACACACAGTGAAGCCTATGGATACCGGTGTGGAGACCTGTGTCACTGGCCCTTTAATTTCTTCCCTGTTGAACTTGGGTGAAAGAGTAAACACCAGACCACTGTTTCAACTTGAAGGCACATAATACGCCCAATAAGAAAAGGGGAAGGGAGGAGGAAAATCTTATTTGAAAACTTTATACTATAATATTGAATACAACTTATAATGCTTATGCCAGAGTCTCCAAGGGCTTTACCGAAACTTTAAAGAAAGGAAATCTGGCAACAGTAAAAATGGATAAATGGATACAAGTTACTAAACATACAAGCCAGTAATAGTATTAGGATATATGCAACAACTATGCTTGTTTATCATGTAGGTAAATTTGAAGACTTGAGCCACCCATGGACCCTTTTTTTTGGCCCTACGTTACTTCATAGTTCTGAAGAGATACCATTCGTTGTTGTAACTACCAATGCACATCACTTGGGGGAGAAAATCCGGAGATTCTTACAACTGGGATATCGGGTGTTTGGTAGAATTTCACTAATTTCAACCAGGGAAAGGTTTTGGAGTCCTGCATATAAAACCTGGAATTTACGATAGGGCCAGTCCCTTCTTTGGGAGCCTGTCGAAATTCCTCCCGGCTAAACTTGTCGATGTAAGTTGGCCTTATTTTATTGCCCAGTTCCTTTATTGTGTCTGGAGACTGCGTGGTATACATTTGGTCTGCCTACCATGTTACCTATCCTTGTGAGAAAATAGTGCCAATGCCTATGGTTAACCAGATATAGTGAGTGATAACATATTCCAATGTCATACTCTAGATATTCCCTTGTATGTAGGCTTAGAATGGTACCTGGGCAGTATGGTCGTGGGGGTGAGGTGTGGGTCAGTGTGGGTCAGTATGGTGGTGTGGTTAGGTGTGCTGCATAAGAGTTCTCCCTGTCGTAATATTTCTTTAGTGTCCATTAAATTTTCCTGTGTACTGTTGCGCACCTGATATCATGGTTGATGCATTTTTAGGCATTAGATATAGAATTAGTGATGTAAACGCAGGCATTGCCAGCATATTACATACTTCCTCTACATTTTTACTATTTTAATTTTTTCTATGTTAATATTTTGCCTATACGTACTTCCCCAGATATAAGATTATGATGTAAACTGAAGGCATTGCCAGCAGATTGACATACTTCCTCTACCATTTTTACTATTTGAATTTTTTCTATGTGAATATTTTGCCTATACTTACTCCCCCTTCAATTTTCAAAGTCAAGAAATTTGTCCCATATTTCATAGGAAATATCACACTCTGCCATTTTAGTACCTCCCCAGCAATGGTGCTCCTGTATTCGATTCTTTCATGAGCGCTCCATGTTGTTTGTTTGAGTCATTGTGTATTGAGGACAACTTCAGGATGATTCCATGAAGGGGCTAATATGATAGCTGTATGGAAACTGAATGTGTCAGTCCAAACCGGAAGTTCATACGACTTCCGTTACGGAGTTATAGTCCTTTGAAGTTGTGTATTGTGAAGCATGTGTATTGCGGCAGACGAAAGGCAGCCATATGCAAATCTAGATGATGATTACGTGCGTCACACGCCTGCAAACATTCTTGTTTTCTATGTCGAAATTCAAACATTAATTGCACTTTGAAAAGCATTTGTTGTAGTGGGTTTGGTAGTGTTCGCTATGTGGACTTACCCAACAAATTGAAACATGAAAAACAAACCATAATTTCTTGTGTTGTTCATTGTGTAAACGTCACACGTTCTTGCGCAATTGGGATCTCCCCAATTTCTCTGCTTAATGGCCCAAACTTTGAAGGCCAAATAACTCAAAAAGAAACATCAGAATTTGAAATGGGGTTTGGACCTATAGAATTTTTCCATTCCCCACGATATAACCTTATAAACTTTCAATTGATTCTTCAACCAATGAAAACCTGTATTTTCACAATTTGCTGTCACTGAGAATTTCGAAAAGTTCCTTGCCCACACATGCTTTGATTCCCCTGCAGCGGTGAATACCCCATTCCGTGCCAATGGGCCATCAGGGGTACGGTCAATGGTGAGCAGCTCTCCGGCATTAACTACCATGCCTTTATTGTGGCCGGAGAGGGACGGACCTACACAGCTATAAGCCCCACCCCAAGGGACTTTTTCACTGAAACCCTACAGCTGCTCCTGCCTGTAGCAGAAAAAAAGAAACAATTCGGGTGCTCTTTGCACGATCAGAAAAAGGGCATTTTTCAAACGGTGCATCACGATAACAGGTATGAATGAATCACCAACAAGTATTTTCTTTGTACTAGGTATGTATGTCAGCAAGGTTCCCTTGATTTAAATCATTCATCCCTAGAGTATGAGTCCATTTGACATGTTCAGATTAGCCCATGAGGGGCCACCCGAGTATAGTATATAACATCCTAGTCAACCATCCCAGACTTCTGTGGCCATGCCAGATGTTTATTGGTACTTGGAATGGGTGTGTGGCACATTCATTGTTCAATTTAACCCCCTATACGTTTAGTTCCGATTGAACTACTAAAAATCTTACTATTAAAACAATATTAGTTTCTGCAAATGAGATCTATTCCATTTATCACAATTTTACAACCATGAGGAAACTATTACCAACCCTGCATGTTGAAACTTCAACAGATGTTCAGTATGATTGGCATTGTTGAGCTAAATTCATCTTAATTAAGAATTTTGTCAGATGTACTCCCACAGGGGTCTATCATTATGCTATACCTGATTTACAGGGGGAATATTCAGGTCGACTTCTACGATGCGAGTCAGCACTGGAGAAGAATTTTTCATTACCAGAACTAGGTCTACCAGTGGCGAGTCCATATCGTAACGACATCACCGTAGAGGCGATCTACCAATACTGGAAGAAAGGCCTTAAGAGTGGGAGAGCATGCAGAGTCCTACACCAGGCCCAACCAGGTATTATTTAATGGCGGTCTGTCCGGGGGTGGCAGGTGTTATGGGGGGTGTGGGTGGATTGTGGTGGGGAGGGGGGGTGGCGGAGTATTCCTCTAGGTAATTGCCGGCAAGAGAGGACCGAACCTTCTTTAAGGCTCAGCGAGGGTGCAGACCTGGATACCGCACTAATTGTCGCTGCGATCCTTTACAAAGTACACGGAATAAGAACTACCTATTGGTGGCTGTTGGTATTCCACACAGAGGGCAACTTGCGAATGGTTGTATCTCATTTTGTCATTGAATCTGATCCCCCAGGTGGAAGGGGACACTCCAATGGTAGCCAACCGGGGAACTTTTGCCAGGTACACGGAATAAGGCAATGCCTCTTTGGCGATACCTTTATGTGGGAGTGGGGGATCAATGCAGACGGCAACTTTGCAAATTGCCTACCCTTGTCCCTTGTGCTGAGCGGTCAGCGAGAAGGCAACAGGTTCCCAGTTGAAGTCCTTTGAGTGGAACGCCGATGCTCTACCAATTGTGCCAACACTCTGTATGGTCATGGGTAGTGAGACCATACATAACAGATCAGTATGAGGTCAATCCTACTATGTGGAGGAACAGGCTTTGTGTGTTTGTTTATAGCATACAAAGACACCCTCAGGGAGGCACCATCCAGGTTAATCAAACAGTTGTTTGTTGTGGGTGTTTGGGGGTGGGTTGGCGCAAAAGTTTAGGTGGGGGGGGGGTAGGCATGGAGGCATGAGATGATACAAACCACAGTCTGTGATGATGGGTCAGGCATTGAGAGTCGTACCTAAAGCACCACCATACAGGCACAATAAATAATTCATTGGTCAGGTTAGGGACGGGAGGCGGATATAGGGTTAGTGTTCCATACATAACAAAATCACTATGGCGGGCATCAGTCGTACTGGGTGAAGACCGTGAGAGTGGGTCCATGTAGACACATACAGTGTCCATGTACCAAGATATTCTGTTTGGCGATGTGTTTTAAGGTGTATGAAAATGTATTGGAGAAAAGCGGCACCTGCTCATTTTAATAGTTTGCTAGAAGTGACTGTAATATCCGCACCTTGTGACAGCGGTTAATGAAGTGTATTCAATTGCCGTCTAACCCACTAGAAGTGGAACCGCGACGTTTAAAACTGGGGGGGTGATGATGATGATGAAAATGTTAATAGATGGGTACTCATCCACTGGCAGTGGGTGGTACAGCATGCTCAAGCCTTTACCTAATCTCCTAAACAGAAGTAACCCAAGAGGGACCAACCAAAGAGCCATAATAAGCTGTCTTGTGTGGTTTTCATGTACAAGTAACAGGATATAAGCCATAAAAGTACTCTTGCCATAGTTTATTGCTTGACATGACTTGACTCAGGTCGATGTTGAACCTTCCTATAAATAATTGGACCACCAAGAATGCAATGACTGAAACAAATTCCTAATTCATATAGGAATTAATTACGCCATGCTTGTCTGATGTACATCTAGGTTTGATTCCTGTTGACCTTTTGGAAAATGAGTCGAAATAGCGGAAACATGAATCAATGTTGAATCATACCTGAGATCGTTTATTGTGCTTTCTGCCCTCCTTCAGGTGTGATCCATTCTTTCGAGAGCCGAGTCCTCTCCCTCAGAACAGCGGCCACCTAATCATTCCTCTTGAGCAAAAAATCAACATATGATGACTGCCTGGGCTGATGAGGCAGAGTTTGACCCACGCGCAACGCCATGTCGGTGACATTCTCGTCCGTCAATGCTTTCCATGAAGAGCGTTCCCCAACGTGAGGTTCTCGATGGAGGAGTGCCATAGTTCCAGGTCAGTATGTATGTTGTGTCAAGGATGTTGAATGCTGCAAAATCTATTTCATTTATTCAACGTACCCCACATGGACTATGCACCCACTCACATGCCATGTTGGCTTCTGGCAAATTCACAAAATCCGGGTTGGCCACCCATCGCCCTTCTCTTGTTCCCACTTACTTATGCCACAACGGTGAGTTTTTGGCTCCGGGAATTCAGCTAAAAAAGCAGCAACTTCACTGTCAGTGACAGTCCATTTCGTCCGATACCATACGCCACATCAGCATCAGAGTTAAAGTAACATTTGAGAACACTGGGGAAAAAAATTGTGGGTGCTTGTAGTTAAACGAATGGTTTGGCGTTGCCAAATCTTGTCGTCAAGACGGCGAGCTGTGTTTGCGATGACTGCCAGCAACCACAAATTGACTGAATTTTTGAATTTAAGTGAACATTCCAAAACAAGGACAGCAAGGCACACATGAGTTTTTGCGATGGCATGTAGGTCAATGGGCTGCACAGACGTGAGCTTCATTGTGTCCAGCAGACCCAGATATTCTGGCTAACTATATCAAATACAAGAATGTAAAAGCTACAACTAGTGAACTGAAAATGATTAAAGCCTATACAGAGAGAATAGAAGGATTAATGGATTGGTGGTGCCATTCAAATCAAGAACAACCTTAGTAACATTCTCATGGGCCTTAATTGAAAACATTATTTGATCTTAATGAAACAAATTAGGGTGTTTTCTTGTTCAAATAGTCACGCACACAAACCGATCCATGTCCGTCGATTCTGGCCCCTATGTTCCTTGTAATGGTCTCCCCATTATGGAATTGGTGTTTTAGCTCTGTTGTTAAACTGTACTTCTCTTGCATAGGGGGTGGAGAGTGTTTTTTGGACATGCCCTTGATACTGGTTTGTCGTTCGACATCGCATTATTAACTTATCTTGTCTCTATATGTGGCAAGAATTTGTTGACCTTAGATGACCTCCAAATTGATCACCACCTATGTCAGAACCGAATGTAGTCTACCGAAAAATTGTAGAGATGATGCGAATCAGCTGTACCCGAGTAATGTGGCGATACAATTCGTTGCTTTGGCTCTTTTTTGGATGTCCAGTTAAGAATTCTGTGCAAGATGTCATAGAGAAGGTCATGGGAATTCTTTATTTTTGGTCATGGAAAAGTTATGGAAGTTGATTGCCCAGATTGCTCTGAAAATGTGATTCTCTCCTGGGGCATATTAGAGGTGATATGGTAACTGTATTGACTTTTTTCTCTGCAGGTCCAGTGACTGACCCATGTGAGAGCAATAGATGTCACTTGTTTGCATCATGCTTCCCTGATGCAGACACTTACCGGTGTGAGTGCTATGAAGGTTATGAAGGAAATGGCTACAGCTGTGAAGGTAATTACAGAGAAGACCAATCCTCTCTAGGAAACATTAATATAAAAAAAAAACCTTTCCCATATTTCCCTGAAGGATGACCCCTGGCCAGGGTCGCCAAGTGGCCGAAGTGCTGGCCAGATTTCGGCAATTTCCGCAAAATGCAACACTTCCAAACAAGTTCCTTTTTTGTGTGTGTTTGAATGTTTTGGAGAGTTTATTGAAATGATTCTCCTGAAAATCTTGGTTGAGAATGTTTCCTGTAGACAATTGCTATCACTTTTCCTCAGTAGAAAGTTACTGGTGTAGCACAGTTGAAGGCTAATTTACAATATTTTTGAGCTCAGGTATTTGAAATTACTGTTCTTTTGAAAAAAAAAACCTTGTTGTTTAGTAGAGTTTGGACTTTAGTGGCTTTTGCTAGTCAACCCTCTGTTCCTCTGGTTCTCTATTAGTGGGCCATTGCCATATAGGTGTTATTGCAATGTATTTCAACTCTTCTTTGTAGGCTAGCATGGTATGTGGTACAATAGTTCCTCTTAGTAGTTGTGCATGCCCAAATGTTCTGTCGTATGTAATGTTTTCTTTTTTTCTCCAATTGAAGTAATCATAGCCACAGCCTGGCCGGGAATTGATCAAACGTCTCCTTCTCCTCACATAGCACGCATCCGCCTTCTCCCTCCTATCCTCCATCCCGTGCGTCTCCATTCCTCTCTGTGCGTCCCTCTGCCCATTTCCCCCTCCCAACTCCTCCTAACTGAAATGCTGTTACACAGCAATTGCATTATCCCCCTCTATCAAGTAAAACAAAAAAGCAACAGAAAGCTTTTCTAATAAACTTGCTCTGTCTATTGTGTCTAATAAACTCTTCTCTGCACTGTTCCTAACAAAAGTTGCAATGTTCCTCTTTGTGCGTGGACAGTACCTCTTTTGGAAATATCAGAGTCCACTAAGACGTGTACTTGTATGAAGCCAAACAGCCTAAGATAATACATTGAAAAAGTGTCCATAATTCAATTGATTCCTTCTCAGTGCACACAGTCACTCATCTAATGTTTAGGATTGTAATTGACTCAGGAGGTCTGAGATGGGCAAACACCCTACCCCTGAGAGGGGTAATAGCATATCTCTGCATTATTCATTTCTACTGGTGTGGCAACTAAATGGGGAGATTTGTACTCTCAAATCCTAATTTCATTGGGAGACCTACAGTCCCCACTCTTACAGTCCTGCCCCGAGGTGCTAAACCTAACTGTATTCTGCCCTTCATAAAGGACTGTATATAATTATTATTTTCGATATTATGAATGAATTCCAAATACTTTTGCCAGGGCTGGCTGTCACTGGTCATGATGTATTATCAGCCAAATCATAGGAATTAGGTTGTGCAATGACCTCTGCCTGTGACTTGGTGGTTTCTTTCCACTGAGAATATCTTGAGGGGAAATTGCTGGCCGATGTATAATGAAGATAATAAGCTCCCTGTGCATTTTGCCTTCTTCTGAGGCTTTTACCTTCTGGTTCTTACCTGCCTTATCAGCCAAAGAATGGATAGCTGGTCCATTAATATATTCAATGCATTAAGTCATTGTAAACTCTACTCAAGTGGGTGATAGTTCACCTCGTAGTGGCATCTACCTGATCATTTTGCTTTAGACAGCTATTGTTTCACAGAAACTGCATGCTCACTGGATGGAACAGGGGTTTCTGAGAGAATTGCTCGAATGTAGTGCTTGTCTGTCTCTATATTATTTCAGGTGGTGGTACTGTAGCCAATGCTATGATTAGAATTCTCCCAGGCGGTTTATTGCTAACAAATTGTTTCAGAGCAGGTCCTTCATGCCCCCACTATTACAATTTTCTCACCTCATACCAGCCAGTTGAATCAGTGTTCATATTTTGAATAAGTTCCTTTTTTCCATTCAAAACTAAAAATACAGAGTTTTGGTTAGCAGCTCACTTTGCTGCCCAGAATTATTCAGATTGCTCTTCAACTCATGTTTGCTATAGCTTTTGGTTTGATGAACTGCATGGTTGTTCGTCTGAACTTCAACTGTGCATGGCTGCATCAACTGGGGGGGCTTGCAGGTATTGTTTGTGTAGGAACGCTGCATCCTTTACAGCAGAATCAAACCAAACAGAAACACGCGACCTAACAATGTATGTCATCCAACGTGATAACTGGATGAGGATCGTGGTGAAGATTGTTGCTCGCACAGACTGTTCTATACTGCAATTTCCCTCACTTTGTTTAATTGGTGTGCATTCCCTCTTCTTCAAATTGCAAAACTAGATTACTTCTTAAAATCTGCTTGCTCAGATTGTGGTAGCTGTGTGTGTTCCCCAAGTGTATTTGGTGGTAGTACAATAAGTAGTCCTGTGCTGGGGATGTGCTTGTCAGCATTTGTTGCATTGCTACTAACAACCCTCGCTCAAATATATATATCTCTCGCTTGCACGTTTTTCCTCACCCACTCCATAAACTATAGCGGAGGCATTTGTATCCTTGCCGTCGGAACACATGCGACGAGAATGCCGTATGCTCCCCGCTTGATATCACTTACGCTTGCACATGCAATGAGGGCTACGCTGGTTACGATTTCTTTGCAAAGGTAGAGTAACGGAATCGGTAGTTAGAAATCACTTATGTCATCTTAGTTGCCAGTTGAGCTTAGAATATGAAGTGCATTGGCATTAATAGAAATGCCAATTCTTTTTAATGCAATAGTATACAAATAATAGATATATATGTATTATTATTAATTATGACAAGTTTCATGACAGGGCAGGATAAGACATTGTAGTCAGTTTGCCATTTCACCTATATGGCTGTTGCCATAGCAATGGTTGCTATGGTAACCATAGTGGTGGTTGTAGAACTATACACTGATGGGTACCCATTGGTGGGGTACCTATGGGTGTCGGCCGTGTGATCCAGCAATGAGGTGCACACGCGAAAGTGGTCCGTTTGTGTGTTTGCGTTTGTGTTGAGTGTGTGGGTGTGTGTGCGTTCACATGTCCGTCAGATTTTTGATGGTTTTTTGCAGATATCTCCATTTTGGAGTGGCTGAACACGTCTGAATAGTCAACAAAACATATATATTCTCTCAGAAACTAGCAGAACTATCAAAATTGTGACCTTAGGGAGGCAAAACGATTCTAGATAAAGATATTCGCTGATTCCATTGGTCTGAATTATTTTCAAATTTTGGTAGCAATGTACAAAGGCCATATTTACCACGTTTTCTATGAATCAGCAAATTACCAAAAATGTGGACTTCAGGGGAAAACTGGATTTTTGACCAAATTGAGGAATTTTCAAAAACATGTACTTTTTTCAGTATATTTTAGAGATTGGAAAGACTGAATGGTTTCAAATATCGGTACAAAGTATCAAAACGAAGGGTGGTTCTCACGCATGTTAGATGAAGGATTCCTGGAATTTCTATAATTATGAATATTTTTTGGGGAAACAGTTGTTTTCAGACATATTTTTTGATAGATTTTGTGTGCTATTTGCAGCTCACAAAATAGTAGCAGGTATAAAATGACTGAAGTAGTTGCTGATGAGATTCCGCTACTCCATGGAGGCCAATAGTTCTGTAATTTGAGTACCCTTGACAGATCATTTCTGTTGAGAAATTTGCAAAGCTATTCAAGACTATTCAAACTTCTGGAAGAGTTTGTTCATCAGACTTATCATTCACTGTGTTTTCTAGCTGTATCTCTCTCTGTCTATATTGGGGTAGTCGTGACTAAAGGCTGAAGGGTAGGCTAGCCTCAAGCCAAGTAAACCTAGCATTAATGGAGGCTATTAGAAAAGGAAGGAATAATTTTGTGCATATTATTAATACTGTACGATATAAAAAGCGGATGCTAATGTTATTTATACGAAACCTCACCCATTGTTGATGGCAACTTTTTATTTGAAAATAGTCTCTATAACCCCAACTTGTTTTTTTTTACCCCGATCTTTGTTCAAGTAGAAGTTGTGGATCCCTGCGCAGACAACCGCTGCAGCCGTAATGCTCTTTGCATTCCGGATGGAACTACCTACACCTGCGAATGTAAATCTGGTTTCCAAGCATGGATACATCTTAATGGTACGTCTAAATTTCCCCACGCTGAGTAACCTAATTGAAGGCCAATGGTCATGTAACAATTATGCTTTAAAAATTAGCACTGGTGAAAAGAGTACATACCAGAAAACAGCACACCATAACTTTGGGGTAGGTTATAGCATGTTGCCTTGTTGAAATATTTCAATTAACTATTGAGAACTTGCAGCAATCTATGACATCACGGGGGGAATGGTGCAAGAGCTGCTCATAGACGCAACACAGTGAATGTTGCATTTTTGCGCCATGATGATAGGAAGGTGAAGAAAGGTATTCACTAAAAAAAATTATGAGATTATTTTTCAAAATTTTTGTGGACCATTTTGTAGGTCTTATTCAAAAGCTCATCAATTAATTGTTTGGTACAAGATTTTCAAAAGTACATGTTTTAAATTGATTTTGAAATATAGCGGATTCTGCAGTTCCCCCCGTGATGTCACAAGGCAAAATTTGCAATAGCTAATAATTCCTTATCGGTACACTCAAATCAGCTGAAATTTGTTCTGAGGTTTCGGGTGTTCAGTGTATATATAGAAAGTACCCAAAAGTCCGTCATATTCCAAGACATTGGCCTTAAAAGCTGATGTCTGCAGTACAGTATCTACAAACTTTTACTTATGTTGTGTCATATACAAAATACCTTGTGCATTCAAGTAAAGTTTTGACTTTTGATACCACTATATATTCCAGTTTACGTCATGATTCGTCAAATAACTCAACAAGACAACATGCTTGAACCTCTGAATTTGGATTGTAGGGTTTCAACATTTTTGAGAGAATCTGTTCCCTGACTATCGAGGATGAATAAAATAGACCATGACAGAATGAGCTTTACTAGCCATGGGATGCCATTAAACCGTTATAAAAAGAGGTTCCATCCATTCTTTCTCTAAATACAGAAGAAACTGAAAAAAAAAATTGGGAGAATCATTCTGACTTTCTGCATACCATGATTTGAGCGAGAATGCAATAGAATGTGAGTTGACTGAAGTTGAAGTTTGCGGAGAAAATAACCGCGACTATCGCAAGGTGACTAAATCGCGCAGCGCCTCACTGAGAGGACGGGATTATGGCATACTCGCCTTGTTGAGCTCTGGTCTCTGTTCTAGAGGAGAGGCAAGAAGTTGCCTCTCCTTTGCTTTTCCATCCGAACTCCTACTGCACCTATCCCCAATCCCCTACTGCACCTATCCCCAATCCCCTACTGCACCTATCCCCAATCCCCTACTGCACCTATCCCCAATCCAGATAGTCATAAACCTGATACTGAATCTGTTGAAGTCCTATCAACGTTTTGACTTGATAGAGATTGAAATAAAGGCTGTGGGTTGTTTTAGTTTACAACTGCTGACAGTATATTTTTCCAAACCTTCGGCTCTTTGCCCGAGGGTGTATAGCTATAATCAAGACACTACAGAATCCATGCCTTTCAAAAAGGCGACTAAAAGGGAAGGATGTTCGCACAAGGCTACTGTGATAAGCGGCGTGTCCATGCCGCTGACGGGCGGGCGGGTAAATTCGCTCACCATAACTTTCTATGGACCCGTTTCCATGCACGCGGCGGGCGCGCGTGCATTTTCTCAATCGGTCTGTAGCGATTTTACTCACCGTCTGCCTGCGGGCCAGCGGGTATTTCGTTACGATGTCCAGATTTCCCTGCAGTCTTACTGCTTGTAGCCCGATAGTGGCGATAGAGAACATGTTGATGTTAAAGTCGGTTCAAACAACACATCTAATGATATCTTCTACAAATTTTTCTCTATTTTTTAACGGCAGACACCTATTGATCACATATTTGCATGTTTAAAACATTGACGTGTCAAGTATATGCTAATAAATCTCCAAACCTGTTCAATGTGAAGTTTTAATAGTATTTTAGGGCACTAATCGTTGACATTGAGAAATTAAACACAGGTGTTTAGTTTTGAACACTAGTAATGCATCCAGTGTTTGATAAATAATCGCTAACAATTTAATAATGATCATGATAATATGATAAGATAATAATGATTACTAATACACGGTTTACATAGCACATATACACACTAACAATGGGAAAGGTGCCTGAATGTGTTAAAACGCGGCACCTGCCAGCCATCCCGCCCGCCCGGCTGATGGAACGGTTACCCCGCGTTGCCTGTGTGCCCGCTAACCCTCCCGCTCGCCCCGCTGCATTGGAAACACAGCGTACATGCTTTGGTGCTGTTTCATTACGACATGACACACACCATGCTCGACTCCATACAATGGTCTTTGAGCATGCTATGAAGATTGCAGAACCGAGTAAGTTGCTGGGTCTACCTGTCAATTTTGGGGGCATGTGTTTAATATTTACCTCGAACCTGTAGAGGCATGAGCCAAAATACTGATCAATCTGGAACAACGTCTCTTCTTCTCCACCCAGGTCTGTGAGACAGATGTCACATTTTCAATTTTCTTACTAATTCACAGAACAAGTCGACCCCTGCGAGGAAAACCTATGTAGCGATGATGCCGACTGCTACCCAGACTGTGTTTTCATATGTCTGCAAATGTTGTATTGGCTACGATGGCGATGGTTTCACTTGTAACCGTAAGTGTCTCATCTCAGGGGTGAACATTTGGTGGGGAGAGCGGAGGGGGGGGAGGGGCGAGGGGGATCCTCATTGATTCCTTGACGAAGTCAGAGGAATCTATGCAGTCACATTGTGTGTGTGTGTGTATGTGTGTGAAGCCTAGCTTGTAAACACGTTAACATGGACTCGAGTGAAAATTTGCTATATACTTCTATGGGGAGTACAGGAACCCTATTGTTTTTTGTTCAGGCAGGGTGAATTCAGTCAGTAATAGAAAAATTTGTGAAAAGACGATATTTTGGCCACGTTTGGCTTGTACACACATCAACTCGACCCCACCTGGATGGGATGCACCTCAACTTTGTCTGTGTGTTCTCCATGATGAGTACATGACCTCTATTGTTTTGGGGTCAGGTCAGAGGTCACCAGAGGTCAGATCTGAAAAACCTGGAATTTAGTGTTTAGCTTTCATATCAAGAGAACAGCAATCCTACTGGTTGGTTGAGAATTTTGTCAGATGGTATGTTGCCTGTAATGAGCTGGTACAATCTCCCTTTGTCCTTGTGTCTGGCTATGGGTTGTCAGAAAGAGTTAAGGAATCACTCAGCTTTTGGCTTTCTCGTTTAATCCATGCAGCAGACCAGGGCAACTGTTGATGCATTTGTTAACCCAGGTGGTAGTATATTGTATGTCTCTAGATGCATTACTGACTGCAATGGTTTCATCTGTATGTAAGAATAGGTGGGGGAAGGGGGAGGGGAATTTGACAATTTGTTAGTTGGATCATGCAAAAGGCCAGAGTATCCGCGGAAATATACTTTTTAGCTCACCCCAGCATGTGCTGGGTGAGCTATTGTGATCCTGCATGTCTATCTATCATACCTATCTGTCAACAATTGATCAAATTGCTACTCCTCCTACAGTATTTGATGGTCATGGGGAACTTAGTCACAATTAATGGCCGAGTGAAGGGGCATCTGGGGTGTTCAGGAATTTTGGGCCCAAGGCCCATTGTGGGCCCTAGAGCCCATCATGTGAAATCACGCAAAATGCTTCTCCTCCTACAAATTTTAATGCACAGTGCTGAAGTGTTCTTTGGACAGGTGGTGGGCACACTGTGTGGCTAGGAAGCTTGATGTAGTTTTTGTACAGACAACCCCCCAAAACTGTGTGTTCTTGGATCTGTAATTTTAGTCTGGGCTATGCTGGAGATGGTGGGAGGGAGTGGGGTAGAGTGGGGGGGGGGTTTAAATTCAGTCAGGCAATGGGATAGGTATAATGTATAACGTTTTCATGGAGGGTGCTACCATGATGGTGTTTCTTATGTTTCTTAAGTTCAGAAGGATACATTAGAGATATTTTCATTTGTACCCTGCATAGAGGACTTAGGCAGGTAGTTTGTTAGAATATATGATTTACCAACACGTCAGTGCTATAATCTCTTTCAGTTCCAGTACAGGTGAAGTCTGAGGCTAGGATTCCATAGATGCGAATGCGTATGTGAAAATCACCAATTCACGTCAACTGAGCGTGGGCCAGAGTCTGAATATGTCCTAGTTGCAAAGATAGATATTGGTTCCTCAGAGGCAAAAATTGTAAATGAAGGCAAACCAATACTGAATGGGCGAAATAAGCATATGTACCAATGTATACACGGATGCCTATCACCGCGAATGAATTCTATGGAATATCTTCCCTAAAAAAGTCCATTAAGGAAAATATGCATGGACTGCTGCATTTTTATGCACTTTTGCCGCATGAACTTGCAGTGTTTTCTCTTCTTAAAACAAATGTTCATTTTCTTAAATATACGATTCTCACATACAGCCCGGACACGCATACGCATCCATGGAATCCCAGCTTGTTCATGGTGCCTTCCTATTACAGTGCGGTTGGGGCCACCTGCACAGGATAGCCACCCTAGCTCATTGGGGGGGGGGGGGGTTGGCACCGCTGTTCTGTACCTTGGGGGAGGGTAGGGGGGTTGGCTGGTGTCTTGAGGAGGAGGAGGCTGGGTGATTTAGAAGCAGAAGTGGAATGCAACTTAGATGCCTAGCATGTGCTCCCAGGATTGAAGGAACCAGGAATGATACTACAGTGAGTGGAGGGACGAATTGATGGATTGCAGGGTGGGCAGAGAAGAAATTCCCTGGCACTGGGTAATGCAGGGGGGCAGGACTAGTTTTGTGAAGATTTGTAATTGTCTGCGTTGCTGTTTCGCAATGTTGTGTGTATTGGCTAGGCTGCACTGTAAATGGTGAAATTACCATGAAGATGTGATTCTTGATGAGCAAACCAGCTACAGTGGGTTTGTTGTACCAATGTTAGTGGAAATGCAATCTATTTCGGATATGTAACTTACCCACTATTGGACCGTGAACCCCACCTCTATGCATTGAACATTTGGCAATTACACAGAGGTCCGGGTTGGCCACCCTATCGCCCTTCTCTTTTGCCAGACGTTTCGTCTACAATTGAGCATCTTGGCTTGAAAGTTGTCAGGAATTTCACCTCAAGATTTCGTCTTACGGACTCTAATCAACATTCTATCTAATGAGAGTTTGGTTATTGGAGAGCCAAAAAGTTGCGAACTGTTGTGTTAGTTGGGTATGCAACAGTTTTTTGTCTCGCCTGAAATTTGTTCAAGAAGAGACATAGATGGTCGTTTGTTTTCTTTTTTCTTCTTTTTTGGTTGTGTGTTTCTTATGTCCGTCTGTGTCTGTCTGTCGTCTGTCGGTCTGTCTGTCTGTCTGGTTCTGTCTGTCTGTATGGTCGTATGTCTGTCAGTAGTGCGGTAGATATATCCTGAACCGTGAAGCCATCATGCTGGGACCCTTCTGTGGAGGCGGCGCGGATTAAGAGTTGACGAGGTGCATCCATTTCGGCCCAAAAGACCTTTCATTTGCATAAATGCCATTTAATGAAAAATTGGTCGGGTTGAAGCTTGTGTACAAGATATCTCTTGATCGGTCAGATTGCAGTGGTGATGCAGTTCAGGGTATAACCAACTATGAAGAGTGCACGAATTGATCAGATTCCTGGCATTGTATATGCTAATTAAGTAGTAATTTGCTATTTCTTTTCTTTTTCTGCCGATATTTTTGAAGTTTGTGGATTTTTACAAACTTGGTGGAGAATGGTTTCTCTATAGTCCCAATGAATTTACAGTAGGGATAGGGCCCCCATAGGTCCTTCAATGTTCTATCTGTCATTCAAAGGTCCTTAGGGGTCACAAAACTGTTTCCTCTTGCCGTAATCGAAGAATTGATGTCTATGAAGGCTTGAAGGTTTCACCATTGTGATTAATTGTTGACCTGCATGTGTGGTGACCTCTGACCTCAATTTGACCTCTGTCGGTGGTTCTGTGGTTTAAGGTTGGTCTTGAAAAATGTTGCTTATTTAAGGAGGTAGGTATCAACAGGCACAAAAAATAGAAACGGTTTATTTTGGATATGTGATTGGCCTCTGTGTGCTTTATGGAGGAGACCACTCTCCCGCTTCGATCGGACGCATACTTTCGAAGTTACAAGGGGTCAAATTTTAAATTTAAATAAAGCTTTTATCGCAATAACCTTGGGCTGTTCATTTTGGATGCAATATGCCTCTGGAGATCGGATATCACATGGAGAGTAACACTTTTTATAAAAACCGCCATGTTCATTGAAGGTCCTCAAAGGTCACTTAGGGTCAAAAACCTCTGAATTTATACTTTTTGGCAATAGCACTGGGTGTTGTCCATCAGAATGCAAATGCTTCTAGGAGTAGATGTATTACAGGGAGAGTTACAATTTCATATGACACTGCCATGTCATTAAAGGGGTCATTCAAGGCAACTTAAGGGTCAAAAACTGTTTTCCCTGGCCATAATCGGAGAATTTTAATATCTGTGGAAGGCTGGGAGGTTAACTATTGTCATATAATTTTGACCTGCATGTGTGGACCTCTGACCTCAATTTTACCTCTGGCGGGTGTCTGTGGTTAAAGGTGAGTCGTGGACTTTGTGTCTGATTTAAGGAGTTCGGCAAAAAATGAAACTGGTTATTTTTGGATTGTGATAGACCTTTGTTTTTGTGTGCTTCTGAGGAACCAACTCCCTCTTCGATCGGAAACCATACTTTGGTAGTTAAGGGGTCAAAGTTTAATTAATCAGCTTTTTTGCAATACAAACATTAGCGTGTTCATTGGAATGCAGTATGCTTCTAAGAGTGGATGCCTCACATGCAGAGTAACAAATTTTCATAAACCTCATGTCATTGAGGTCATCAACGGTCACGTAGGGTTAAATGATTATGTCCTGTTTGGCAATAGCACTGGCATGTTCATGCCAAGCAAAATGCCCTAGGAGTGGATGTCTCACATGGAGAGTTACAATTTTTCTCATAAAATGCCATGTCAGTAAAGGTCCTCAAGGTCACTAGGGTCAAAAACTGTTTTCTGGCCAGATCGGGAACTTGAATATCTGTGAAGGCTGGAAGTTCACCATTGTGCTCTAAATTGTTGACCTGCTGTGTGTGCTCTGACCTCATGACCTCTGTCGGGTGGTCATGTGTTAAAGGTTGAGTCTTGATAAATGTGCTATTTAAGGAGTTCCGGTGGCCAAAAAAAAAACCTGGTTATTTTGGATATGTGATATCCCGTGTGTGTGCTTCATGGAGAAACCACTCCCACCTCTTCGAGCGGCAAACGCATACGTTGGTAGTTAAAGAGTCAAAGTTTAATTTAATAGCTTTTTCGCAATAACATTAGGCGTGTTCACTGTGAATCCTCATGAAACTTGGTGGAGATGGTTACACCTTTTGCTCCCGCTAACTTAACAACCAGTGTACAAGGTCACTTACGGTCATTTAATGTGAATAATTTGGCATAAATTACACACTTTTTTCCAATTTTTAAATGGCGATACAATTGGAATGAATGCCGCTAGGTGGCTCGTAGAGATTTGTCATTATAATTTTTGGGTTCAGTAATCAAACAAACTCTATAGACAAGGTCAAAGGTCAAAGGTCAAGTTTTTAGAAAATGTGCTTATTTTAGGAGTTACAGGCCAAAGAAAAAAGAACTGTCGTTTTTGGATATGTATGTTTCATATCTCTTCTACATAGACGAAACCAAGCTCCCCGCTTCACTGACACCTGTCTTAAGTTACAAGGGGGTAAAGGTTGATTTTCAATACCTTTTTGGGCGATAGCATCGGGTGTGTGTTACCTGGACATAATGCTTTTGGGGCTTTGGTGCATCACATTGCGGACAGCATTCTTTCATAGAAACCGTCACTGTCATCAAAGGTCATTCGGGTCAAGAAACTGCCAATATTAACCTTTTCTTTCTGCAATCATTTTTAGTGCCTGGTGGTTTATAAACTGACATTTTCGGGACATTCTGCATTGATTAAGGTACATTTTTTCATGCAAACCGTTATGTCATCAAAGGTCATGCAAGGTCCACTTATGTACCAAAAACTTGTCAATTAATAACAAGTTACTTGCAACAACCTTCAGAGACTGTACGCTACCATCTTAAGAATGGTTTAGTCTTGGGCAACCCCCAGCTGACCAGCATTATGCTGAAAAAATCGCTTATTATAGCATGCTATCAATACAAAATGTTTACACTCCTTCCACACCCCGCGGGCATGTTATTCCCATTCATCCTAACTAGTATTTCCCAATCGTGCCAGACCGAGATTTCATCCATTGTCAAACCTGCCTTTGTAACCTTACCTTGAGGTTCAATATCAGCCTTCATAACCTCTTCAACTCTTCTAGGGCCCCCCTACCCTGACCATATAAGTGTAAACATCATTCATTTGTTTACTTACTACTCCCAGGCACCTATTCAGAATTAATGGTGTCAGTGTCACCTGCATTAGCTCTTGTGGGTGGAATGGGGGGAGGGAGGGTAACTCCCTGTAATCACATTATATAGTCATAGCTTCAGCCAGTAGGGCCGCTGAACTCCTAATTAGATGGATTATTCCACTCTAGACGGGATGTGAGAGGGGGTGGTGTGAACTCCCTGGGGAGTTGATGGAAGTAGTAGATGTATAACGGACATACTCTTATGATATATAGGATAACTTTTTTAGATTTAGGGTTCCTTTACCTTTTTTGACAATACAGTAATCCTGAAGGAACTATTAACTCACTGTAAGTATTGTTTATCATGGAGGTAGCAGTATGGTGTTGTCAATGATGGCAATGAATGATTAAATATTTAAGAAGTATTTGGATCTTTAAGCGACATATGGAATGCCAGTTGTAACTGTTTGCCTGGTTCTAAAATAAGACTCACTGATCGCGCAAACCAGGCGAGACACTGGGGGCGATCGCCTTGTTTTGCTTCATGGTTCATCTGTTGTTTGATCACTATTATTTTGGCAGCTATTGACCCTTGTGCCTCACACCGCTGCAAGTCGCAATGTCAGTCTGTTTCCTGCCTGGCCTCTCGCTAAGGACCGCTGTCATTGTATCTCTGGCTTGAAGGAATGGTTACAACACCTGCTTTGTGAGTCTGCATCACTCGATGTGAGAAAGGTCAGAGTTTTAATCGGTATAGCCAAGGTGAAAAAGGGGAAGGTGGGGGGGGGGGGGGGGAATGGGAAGGGTGTGGGAAGGGAAGGCGGGAGCGTGGGGGGGGGGGGACTGGAGCTCACCCCATTGAGTGCTCTTGCAACCCACTTGCCCCACCTCCCCTAAGTGGAATCACAAGCAGGGGAGGTCCTGCGTCACACTGAGTGTTTAATAGATTCCCTGGATTCATTTGTGTATATAATTACCGAATAAGTTTTACATGCTATGATTCACTGCGATTATGCTGAAGCGTGGTGAAATCACGTCAATTATTTACAAATGATACTTTTACCTTCCACCACTTACTTTCGCATTATCCCGCCTACTAGCCCTGGGATCTTGCATATTCGTTAGCTAGGCGGCTGGCCACTACCGTCCTTCCGTTCATGCCAGCCTTCACGTAACGTCGCAAAAAGGGATAGACAGTGTTGACACATTTTATCACTTCAGGGAATCGTTTTTCTCGAACGACTGTCTTAGAAGAGCGGTATTTAGGCTTTATTTCTCTGTCACACATATTCCTGTTCTGTCCATTGCACCTATGTGCTACTTAATCATTGGGAGTGGCTACGTCTGTGAACCGGTGCATCGCGAACATCTACTTTTTTCCGCTGATATAACATTTTTTTAGCAATAGTAAAATAATGTGCACCATGGTACGATTCGCCACCCTGAAATTGGTTTTGACTGTTAATTATATCCCCGCTACACTAACATCTACTCTTTTCACAACTGATATAACATTTTTTTTAGAAATAGTAATATGGTGCACAATGGTACGATTCCCACTGATGGTTGACTGAGTATTATATCCCCGCGACCGGGAGTGTCCGGGATATTATGATTTTTTTGGGTGTGTAGCCCCCACCATCTCAGGCTCCGTTGCTGCCCGTGGTCGCCGGAAAACTTTAGGCCGTCAGCGGTTACTGGTTTTATCCCATTGATCTGAAACGTGTCCTGCCCTAGTGAATCTCATGGGGTTTCGAAAGTGGGCATCACTGCAATGCTGGGGGCTAACTAATTTGCATGATTTACGCAAAAATTTTCAGGTAAGTCAGATTTGAAAGTTGATTCCCGAAAATGTGGCAGGTCTAATTGGTTACTCAATTCTAAACATAAGCCAGTTACCTGCAGTTGCCGTAAGATATTGAGGATGATGATATGGTGTCAGAACTTATTTGGCTCACACTGGCCGTCTAACCATTGCACGTACAGTTTGCAGAATGATCTATCACAAACTCTCTCTCGTGGAAATTTTATGCATCCTACCAGCTCACTTATTTCCCCCCTATTATAACTCGTCGAATATGATGAATTGTTTTTGCTTACGAAGAGGGATAACACAGCCTCCAAACGAGCTTGATAACACTTTGAGAAATCCATCTGTATACCCCTGAACTACTCAGTGTTTAAAGGACAACTGCAGGCTTGAATATCACAGATGTTATATATAGAGAAGGGAAAACTGTTCTATAGGTCCAAACCCCAGTTCAATACAATGTTCCTATGTGGAGTTATATTGGCCTTCAAAGTTTGGTCCATTTATATGCAGAGAAATTGGGGCGAATCGTAATTGCGCAATAACAAATAACGTCACACTGGGACGACCCGGGAAGTTATGGCGGTAATTCATTGTTTTAATTTGTTGGATAAGTCAACATTTAGCAAAAGTTCTGTTGAATTTCTCTCATCGATGTAACCAATCAACACCTACCAATCCACTACAGCCATCCACTCCCATAGACTAAATGCTTTTCAAGTGAGAATAATGTGTGAATTTCAATAGAAAACAAAGATTGTTCGCAGGGTTGTGCAAGTATGACAACGTTCATTATTGCATGATGGGGTGCTCTTCGATCTTGCGCAATACACATGCACAAATTGAAAAGACTAACTCCGCAACGGATAGTCGTATGAACTTCGGGTTTTGACTGAAGCATTTAGTTTTCCTCCAGCTAATATAATAGCTTCTTTAATTGCAGTTGTCCTTTGAGCATGTGCACTTGCAACCATGAACAGGCCATTACTGCTTTTTTTCCCCCCACAGTGGTGATGATACCAGATCCCTGTGACAACAACCGTTGTAGCAGCAATGCTGAGTGTATCTCAGATGGTGACCATGCATACAACTGCCGCTGTAACACTGGCTATGAAGGAATGGCTTCATCTGTAATGGTGCGTATAATATCCAGCTGCCTCAATTCCTGATGCAGAAGGAAGACCATATTCTTAGTTGGTGCCCCTTCACACCTTCTTGTTTTACTTTCCTGTTCGGTTATGGTAATTTGGACATACCCCAAATGGTAGCTCCATCAGCCTTGCAAAATCTGTGACCTTTCTTTTTGGTCACTTTCTACATGCCCCAATTGGCAACTCCTTCAGCTTTGCAGGTCGCTGCCTCTATTAGTAGCCTTCCATTCAGGGCTTTAGCCAGGATTGAATTACTGGCTGTCCATGATGCTGGTGGTTATACTATCTAAGCGGAGCACCACCATGAATTGGCGCGTACAATGAAATTTGGAGTGTACAGTGATGAATTTTGGGATTTTCAGGCCCCTTAGATGGCTGGAAACATCAATTCCCAGGTCACCTAAGTTGCATCAATACTGTCTCAATATTTATACTGTGTCTACTCTTTTCACTCTGAAGAAAAAAAAAAATCTTGAATTAAAAAAATATCTCTGAAATTTTGCGTCGTAATTTCTTCCCATGAGCATGAACACTTGTCCTGAAACTCCAAGGGGGTCAACCACAGGTTTATGGATGAAACATGACAAAGAATTTCAGTTAGTTCACAAGTGATGCTATGAATGGGAATAATATTCAAAATGAAACATGACAACAACCTCCGCAGGTGTTTGTACTAGATGATGCAGATACATCCAAGCAGCCCCCTCCCCCGTTTTGCCACAGTAGACTCTTAGTACCTCCACCAAAATTGTGCCGAAATTTTTTTTCAGAGGTGGATATAGCTTCCCCATACTCCGGTCACATTGTTTTGATATATTAAGGCAGAAAACAGGTGATATTTTCGTGATTTATGATCCTGAATCGGAGAAAAACGTTTGAAAAAAAAGCTATTCTAAAACACTGTTGCATAGGCAAAATCAAGGCCTATTACCGGCAAATTTCGGCCGTTCTGGCAGAAATTTGTGATTGTGATTTCAGGTGTTTAGGATCATTTTAGGATGTATTCAGGATCATTACAACAGGAAATCCGACCATGTTCCTCTTTGAAAAGAACCAGCATTGGTTTGACATAGTTTTGGAATGTTAGGGGTGCTTTATCAGACTGGGATTCCTGACAAATTTGTAATTACTCCCAACATGAAAACTGAGATTTGGGGTGCACATTTTGGCAAACAAACCGCGGAGCAAGGGATAATGTCGGCGCCCTGTCGTGGCCCACACACGGAGAATCATGCATATGGTTTCTGCCGAAAATGAAGTAATCGGTAAGAGGTTTGTAATCTCATATCATGACCCAACTTCAGAGGGCATGACGGCCAAGGAAATCGGGCAAGACGCCCGCACAACAGCCTTCGTGGCCGTCTGGATCTATATTATAGGCGCTGTCTGGCACTGCCTGCTATCACGAAAAAAAAACGAACATGCCCATGCAGCATGACATTCTCTCAAATGCCCAGCCTGCAGGCCGTTTTTGTTTTTGTTTTGGGGAGGGGGGGGAGGCGCGATGACGGCTGGGGGCTCGATTTATCACTAATGGCTCTGTGAATGGTCTCTGGACCCCTGCAACCAACCTGGATGCCCAAGCACTATTCATTTTGAGCTGAGAAGTGTAGCAACAGCGTTACTCACAAATTACCCTCCCTCGACCAGTTTCATTTTGGTTAGAGGAGCTTGAATCAGCAGACGGCTTGGGAGTCAGCATCCAACGATATTTTCTCGGAACACCAATTTTGCTCTGAACCACCTGTCAAATTAAGTGAAAATCTATCTGGATTCCCAGCAAACTCACACATTCTGTACTTTCGATATCTGCTGTTACATGTAGGCAGAGCCAAAACCATTCAGACATTGATTGGTAACTGAACAAATGGGTTTTGACACGTTTTTAGCCACTGTAATTATAGCAATATTCTCCTCGGAAGAACATCACTAAAGGGTGTCTGCTACCTGCAAAAAACTGTTTCCTTTCTCTCTGGTTAAATCTCTACATACAACAATTGGCAACTCCATCAGCCTTGCAAGCACTGTGACCTTTTTCTTCATCATTTTCTAGATACACCAAATTTTAAGGTCTCCCTCCGGGTAATTTCTACATACTTTCATTGACAACTTTATCGGCCTCACAAAATCTCATTTCATAAATGAACTCTCAATTGTTGCTCTTTTGTTGACTTTTCCTCCAAATTTTCTTTCTGACAACCTTTTTTTTATCAGCTCAAGAAAGAAAAACTTCTTGTTGCTCCAAGATTCTTTTCCATTTTTCCATCTCTGTCACTATTAAATACAACAGTCCTTATCATATTCTTTAGCAGAGGGGAAACCTTTTAAACATTTGAGACACTCCATTTAGCAAATTAACAATGTTTGTGTTCCTAAGTGCGTTGAGGTAAAACATTTACAAGGTCCCTTCCCTTATAGTGGCCTATTGTAAAAGGATGATTCCCTACCATCTGTTAAAATTGCCCCTAAATGGGATGGAAGGGGGCGGGGATTGCTACACACATTTGGAAGCTAGGCTTCCACAGTTCAAAACAAATCTATAGACAGTATAACTGGTTTCAAACATTTCAGGAATAGCACAAGGTTTGGCTCTGTTTCAAGTGTTTTTGCTAGCACAAAAGAGGGTGGAGGATGTTGAGAGATGTCCTCCCAGTATAGACCTCCATGCGCTGCACAGAATTGAGGAGGTTGAGAGAGAGATGTCCTCCCAGCATAGTCTCCATGCTGCCTGCAGGATGGAGGATGTTGACAGCTGTGCTCCCAGATAGTCTCCATGCTGATGGAGGATGTTGAGAGATTGTCTCCACACATATATCCATGCTGCGCAGGATGGAGATGTGGAAATGTCTCAGCATGTCTCCATGCTGCTGGAGGATGTGCGAGATGTCTACAGCAATAGTGCAGCAGGATGGAGGAGTTGTGTTGACAGCCTGTTCTCCCAGAATTAGTCTCAATGCTGATGGAGGCAATGTGGAGAGGATGTCTTCCCGCATAGTCTCCATGATGCATGACCCCAGGATGGAAGATGTTGAGAAATGTCCTCCAGATAGTCTCCATGCCTCGCTGGAGGAACTGTGCTAGAGATGTACTCCAGTTATAGTCTCAGTGCTGCTGCAGGATGGAAGATGTGATGAAATGTCCTCCCAGCATAGTTCTCCATGACTGCGGAGGATGTGCGAGATGTCCTCACAGCATAGTAGCAGCAGGATGGAGGATGTTGACAGCTGTGCTCCCAGCATAGTATCCATTGCTGATGGAGATGTTGAGAGATGTCTCCCCAGCATAGTCTCCATGCTGCTGCAGGATGGAAGATGTTGAGAGATCTCCCAAGCATAGTCTCCATCTGCTGGAGGATGTGGTAGAGATGGGACTCCCAGTATGTCTCATGCTGCTGACAGGATGGAAAAGTGGTTGAGAAATGGTCCTCCCAGCATAGTCTCCATGCTGCTGGGGTGTGGAGAGTCCTAACAGCATCGTCTCCATGCTGCTGCAGTATGGAGGATGTTGAGAGGAGTCATCCCAGTATAGTTCCATGCGCTGCAGGATGGAAGAATGTTGAGAAATGTCCTCCCAGGCTAGTCTCAATGCTGCTGCAGGAGGATTGTTGCGAGCTTTCCTCCAGACATAGTTCTCCATGCTGCGCCCCGCCCCGCACTCCGCGAGGATGTTGAGAGATGTCCTCCAAGTATTAAGTCTCCACGGCTACTGCAGAATGGAGGATGTGTAGAGATGTCCTCCCAGTATAAGTAATAGTCTCCACCCTGCTGCGCAGATGGAGGATGCGGAGAGATGTCCTCCCAGTATAGTCTCCATGCTGCTGCAGGATGGAAGATGTTGAGAAATGTCCTCCCAGCATAGTCTTCATGCTGCTGGAGGATGTGTAGAGATGTCCTCCCAGTATAGTCTCCATGCTGCTGCAGGATGGAGGATGTTGAGAGATTTCATCCCAGTTCAGTCTCCATGCTGCTGCAGGATGGAGGATGTTGAGAGATGTCCTCCCAGTATAGTCTCCATGCTGCTGCAGGTTCACATCATCAACTCTCTAATCTTCATGCCCTCCTAAGAGCCGCTCAAGATCCATCTCCTATGGTCCAAGATAACAATGAGAAGCTATTGAAGTACGTAGATAGGTCAATAAAAATTTATTGATGCACCAACAGCATTTCAGTGACAGTTTTCAATTTAAATTTCATTTGCCTTAGATAAAGAGGTCTGATTGTCTGTGAAGTCACATGATCATCTCACACCACAGTTAACAGACTGACAGTGATGCTTACAATACAAAGTATACAACATTGTTCTCATAGCGTGCATCAGAGGCTTCATGTCAGCAGCTGATGACATGTGCAGAAAAAAATATACAAATGACAAGTTCCCCTCATATTTCCCACATGCAGGTTTTCCATTCAATTCACCTCAGAAGAATGGGTTGGGCTAGCAGTTGGCTAAAATGATTCATTTTCAAAATTGAACAGGATACAATTTGTCATCAATGAAGCTCGGCAGCACAGTTGTTGAAGTTTCGACCGAGAGGCTCAAAAACTGTTTCAAAGTTCTCTTGCAAGCTGCACCAAGTGTACCGTCGTGATCGAACAGGTGTGGAGAGAATGCCCTGTGGATCCCAGAGGGCCGCTCCTATTATTGTCAGTGTGCACCCGGATATGAGGGTGACGGCGTAGAATGTACTGGTAAGGATGCCTCTAATCCCCATCATAGTTTCCTCTCGATACCCCACAAGGCTATAAACTGACAGGATAGGATTCCATCAGTGCAGATGTGGGATGTGACATGCCACCGAGTACAAACATAAAAAGTGTGTGTCATCTGCAATTCTTTTACAGAGATAGGACAGGTTTTGTAACAGTGAAACTTCATCCAAATAAAATAGGTGGTGAAATTTCCATGTTAACTAATGTGGTAATAATGCGGCCTCGCAGCGATTTTGATTTCCAATGGTTTGCCAAAATTATGGCCCTTTTTTTAATCATTATGCAGTTCAATTCCTCCTAAAAAAATATCATCCTCCCTCACAAAATTATGATTTTTTACATCTATTCGCACATCCCCTTCCACATAATTGAAACTCTAACCTCAGAGTTCACGATAAGTGGGGGCCCAGGGGCTATTACCCCCTAAAATACCTCATTAACCCCAGGTTCTAATGAAATTGTATAAACCAGGGACAATTTTTTCTTTTTTTTTGGGGGGGGGGGCAAATAGCCCCTGGGATCTTCTCTTGGTCACATTTAGGTAGGCCTAACTAATAAATGCAGCAAGGATTATTTCAATGTTTTGTTGGCAAACTGACACTTAAGTGTATGTATTAGTTCACATGAGCTAGGTTTATAGCCTCTGTGTTGATTTCTCATTTGAAGCCCTGGTCCTTCTCAATGCAGAAGTCAAGAAAAGTGATCAGAGCTCCTAGTCCTACGAAAATAACCCCTGGTCCCATGCAAGATTCCACAAACCAGGGGCTCTTCCGTTTGAAAAAGTAACCCCTGGAATCTGATCCCTTATTCCGATCCCTGCCAACTAAGGTCCTGGATTGAGTAGAGGGTGTTAATATATTTAATTGAGATGTCAAACAGGGATTGTTAGGTTGAGCCCACATTCTGTTCTGCCATCAGCATTACTTTTCCCCTGATTGCGTACTTGGCTTGCCAGGAAGGCAGGTGTTTTTATCCGCCCCATACATGTTCGTATCATAGGGGTAGGGGTCTTCTTGATACACAAAATCATCTCTGAAGTGTGATGTGTGCCTTGTCTCCAGAACTTATCACTTTGTGCATGTAGGCGAGCTTGATGACAGTCTTTTCAAAACATCTTCTTTCACGACTAGATGTAATGTTATAATTTTATGGTAATGGTACCTCGGAAGTCCTGGGACCACAGTCGGATACAAACTGCGAAAACAGTGTTTAAAAAATAAAAGACGTTGGGACCACACTCAGTTGCGAAAAACACAAAACAGTGTTTATATATACTAGATGTTGGGACAACATTGGGATGCAAACACACAAACAGTGTTTATATATACTAGATGTTGGGACAACATTGGGATGCGAACAACACAAACAGTGTTTATACAAAATGCTGGGACCATGCTTAGATGAAAATAAGAGTGAAAAAAGTGTTCAGACAGATATTGCGGCCACACCAGGATGCGAACTACTTGAACAATATTTATAGAAGATTTTGGGATTAGGCTGAGATGCAAAACAACACAAACAAAGATGCTGGGACCACACATAGTTAAAAACAACACCAATAGTGGTTATATAAGATGTTGGGACCACTCAGATGCGAACAACACAAACAGTGTTTATACAAGATGTTGGGACTAGGTTTGGATTGTGAAACAACCCAAACAGTGTTTATACAAGATATTTAGAACACACTTGGATGTGAAGTACACAGATCATGTTTATACAAGATGTTGGGACCACTCAGATGCGAACAACACAGCGTTCATACAAGATGTTGTGTCCACATACAGATGTGAACAGCACAAAACAGTGTTTTCTACAAGATGTGAGCCCATGCCAAATACAAACAACACAAATAATGTTTATAGAAGATTTTGGGACCATGCTTTGATGCGAACAACACAAACAGTGTTTATATGAGATGCTAGGAAAAACACATAGATACAAACAACATCAACAGTGGTTATATAAGATGATGGGACCTCCCTATGATGCAAATAAGACCAAAGTGTTCATACAAGAAGTTGGGATCACACTAGGATGTAAACTACTTAATTAATGTTCAAACTAGATGTTGGGACTGCACACAGATGAGAACTACACAAACAGTGTTTATACAAGATGTTGAGTACACACTTAGATGTGAAGTACACAGATCATGTTTATACAAGATGTTGGGACCACTCAGATGCGAACAACACAAACAGTTTCCTACAAGATGTTGAGAACACACCTGGATGCGAAGTACACAAACCGTGTTATACAAGATGTTGGAACCACACACGATGAGGATTACTCAACAGTGTTTATCTAAGATGTTGGGACCACTCTTGAATGCAAACAACACAAACAGTGTTTATACAAGATGTTGGGACCACTCTTGAATGCAAACAACACAAATAATGTTTATAGAAGATTTTGGGACTAGCCTTAGATGCAAACAACACAAACAGTGTTTATACAAGATGTTGGGACCACACTAAGTTACGAATAATACAAACAGTTTTCTTACAAGATGTTGAGACCATGCCAAATACAAACAACACAAATAATGTTTATAGAAGATTTTGGGACCAACTTCTATGCAAACAGCACAAAAAGTGTTTATACAAGAAGATGGTACCACATATAGGTAGAAACAACACAAAATGGTTGTATAGGATTTGGAAACCACACGTAGATGCAAACAACACAAACAGTGTTTATACAAGATGTTGAGTACACACTTAGATGTGAAGTACACAGATCATGTTTATACAAGATGTTGGGACCACTCAGATGCGAACAACACAGCGTTCATACAAGATGTTGGGACCACTCTTGAATGCAAACAACACAAATAGTGTTTATACAATAGTTGGGTCCACAATTAGATGCAAGCAACACAAACAGTATTGATATGATATGTTGGTGCAACACTTGGATGCAAACAACAATACAAATCAGGTGTACTAAGATAGTGTCAAGAATTTCTGCACCAAGAGACCACAACGTTAATTCCTAGCCCTGTGTTTGCTTTCAGGAGCCAAATTCCCCTTTATTCCACTTTTTAAAATGTCTTGGTTGTTGAGCGTATGGCCACACCCTGATGGTGGCTAACTCCCGGAGCCCGATGTTACCTACAGTAGAACTGTGCATTTTGCACGCTTGTTCGGTTCCTGCGGGAAGAATCTACAGTGATGCCACACTTCGTGCCCTTGCAATACCATTATGTGATTCGGTATAGTTAGAACACAGTTATGGACAGTAATAAATCAAACTTGATAACATGTAACAATAGAATGTGCTTGATCTCATGGCAGCAGTTGTCTGTGCAGTGCGCAACAAACTTCGGCCACAGTTTCCGGCAATAGATGCAAAATTGTATGTAATAATGCAAGCCCCCGGTGTTACGTGTTCACGTAGCCTACTACAGTACATGGCCAGATGCCGATGCTAGTGGTTTGCACTTACGGCACTGCATATCACATCGTGCGTAGCTTTTCGAGAATCGGAAGAAATGAAAACGATGTTTTCATTGAATTTTAACGTGGAATTAATGGATGGTAAAGGAGTACAGCAGCAACGATGTGGCTCGCGTGATTGCCATTTTTGAATTTATTGTGATATTTGTGCATTTTTCAAGGAATTATCGCTTAATTTAAAGGTTTTTTTTTCAAGCAGAACATGCTTTCCGCGTTTAACTCAAATAATACAGAAGTCCGCGGATTCCGCGGATTTCGCGCTGCAGAAAATTCTTGACAATAGTATAAGATGTTAGTAGATGCAGACAACACAAATACTGTCTATACAAGATGTTGGAAACACCCTCCAATGCAAGCAACACAAAAACAGGCATTTATACAAGGTCCTATCTGTTTGAAAGATGTTGTTGACATGTCTTTAAAATTATGTTACCTTAAACAAATGTTGTACAAGAGGACCATACCCAAAACTTAATCAGCCTTGGTGTAAAAAACTGTAGTTCATCAACATTTTTCCTGCTACCTTACTTGATATGATTTGCCTACAATCCCAGGTTACAGCTGCAAAACTGAATGTACTTTTGATTATTGAGAAGATTCCATCAATCCAGACCTCAACAGTGACCCAACTTTGGGGTGCTCGATGTTGGCAGAATGCACCCAGTGGATGTTTTTGCCGACTAACCAGACAAGCATAAAAGTAATCTAAAACAAATGGTTTAGCACAGTGCAGTGCTTGCTATGTGTACAGGACCTTGTGTACTATGTAACACATATTGAAAACGCCTCTCTTGCCCATGTCCATTGTACCTGGTGTGCTGCATAGGCAAGGGAGTAGGCTGTTCAGCGGTTAAAACTGGTGCACCACAACGGTCTGTGAAAATAGTGCACCACAGTCTTCAGCAGTATATTTTCTGAGCGCTGATGGTTTCGCATTAAAGAAATGCAGAATTCCAATTAACGGACCATTGATTCCTGTGAATCAACTCTAGTCATAGCCTTCTTTGAGATACTTTTTAGCAGGGACATGTTCAATGTGATGATTGGAATTTGCGTTTTCAAGCAGTGGTGACAGCTTGAAATGGACTGTAGTGATATCACTTTGAGGAAATCTCATCTATACCCCTGAGCTGCTCAGTGTTGAACATGCACACTTGCAAACAAGTCAATATTGTTTTTTCAATTTTATTTATTTCCCACAGAGGTTGAGCGAGATCCCTGTGACAACAACCGTTGTAGCAGCAATGCTGGAGTGTATCTCAGATGGTGATAATGCATACCGCTGCCGCTGTAGGACTGGATATGAAGGAGATGGCTTCATCTGTAATGGTGTGTATAATATCCAGCTGCCAATTTTGATTTTTTGATAATTGGAAAACTCTATTAGCAAACTCCATACACATACACAGGATTCAACAACGACTGTAAATCTGTAACGGAGAGTCGTATGAACTACGGGTTTGCACTGACACATTCCGTTTTCTCCAGCCTAATATAAATACCTTTATATAATTCATCCTGCAGTTGTCCTTGAACATGAGCACTTTGCAACTATAAACAGGCCATTATTGTTTCCCTTTTCATTTTTTCCCACAGTGGTGTAACCAGATCCCTGTGACAACAACCGTTGTAGCAGCAATGCTGAAGTGTATCTCAGATGGTGATAATGCATACCGCTGCCGCTGTAGGACTGGATATGAAGGAGATGGCTTCATCTGTATGGTGTGTATTATATCCAGCCTCCAATCGTTTGACTTGCCCCCATTGGAACTTCATTAGCCTTGCAGACACTGTGGCCTTCCTTCTTGTCCAGTTTCTACATACACATACTGGCAAATCTATCAGCCTCGCAAGAACTCGAGTTTACCATCTTTTCTTACTATGAATTCTCATATTTTTTCTTCTACTACTATACTCCTTACCATATTCTCTGCAGGAAATAAATTGTAAGAAAGTTCTTAAAAATTCTTGGTATGATCCTTAGACATCCCCCTGGTTGTGACATTGGAAACTATAATTACAGCTTACCAATCTCTGGTTCGTCCCTGTTTGAATATGCCTCCTCAGTCTGGGATCCAAGCTATTACAAAACTTGTGATATAAACAAAATAGGAATGGTTCAGCGTGAGGCTGCTCGCTTTGTTTGTATAGAGCCTATCGACGATCCTCCAGTGTGTCGGCTATATTCAACATCCTTGGTGCCCTACACTGCTGGAAGAAGGCATGATTCATTACTCAAGGTTCTCCACAAATCGGTCAACGTACTTGTAGCTCTCCCAGTGTCAGATTATGTTGAGTGGAAGAATCCCCAATTCAAATCATCATTATTGATTGGTTCTAGTTACAGACTGGTTTGCATTGATACAGGTGCTTATACTTTGAGCCATCTAAACACGCAATCCCAGATTGCTGTCAGATGTGGACAAAGATGGTTTGTCTTCGGGTCTTGAGCTTGTGCATGTTAAGTGCTACCTCTAGGCAGTAATAACCACTTGTTGATGTTTGCATAGTACCGAACGAGACAAACCCACATGTTCTTGTTATATAGTGACTTCATGAGGGAAACAGTAAACAAGTCCTCCTCTTTTAGCTTCCTGTTCTGACAGGCTGGAATTTGTCTGGCATCTGGAAGGGCTGGCATCAAACCCTGAAATATGCTCCCCAAGATAGACAGGATTGCTACACATTTCTGAAACTGCGTAGCAGCAGCCAGTTTGTATGGCCAGTTTGTATAGCAGCAGCCAGTTGTATGGCATACCGATACTGAATTTGTATAACAACTCCCAAAACTGCCACAAAAGAAACTGACACTGTCGCAAATGCTGCCTCTTGACTAATCTAGCAGGGGAAGGGAGAAAGTAGGGTGATCCCCAGCTTAGTCTCCTTGGCTATTGTACCTCATCTGTTCTCTCATCCTAATCTCTCATCCTAAAAATAGCACAAGATCCATCCGTGGTCCAAGGTAACGAATGAGAAGATAGGAAAGTAAGCTGATCAACACAACTAATCAACGTAACAAACATGTCTGTGTTGAACAGAATGCGTCTTAGTCAACTGTTAGTGGGAGGTTTTGGTTGAAGTTGATACCATTTGCCATTAACGAAAAGTTCCGATCAGCTGTGAGGTTTTGTGATCATCTTAAACAATTGACAGTTTGGGGAAACTGAAATTTAAGTTTGCCTTACAAAATGCAACATCATTCCAGTTGCGTGCAGCCAGCATTCTGATGGCAGCACATAAAAGAACACTAATGACAAGTTGCCCTCAAATGGCACACATGTTTTCCCTTGAAATTTTTTGGGGAAAATATCTAGTGCTATTAACAGTCGACATGCATCAACAGTAATGCACTTGTCAATGGCATGACGCACCCCCATCCCTTTTTAAAAAGTGTGTGTCATCCTTGGAGGCCTAAAATTTGAAAGTGGTACTAACCGTTTCAAATCTCTCTTGCAGCTGTACAAAGGGGACCTTGTGATCGGCACAGGTGTGGAGAGAATGCCCTGTGTATCCCAGAGGGCCTCTCCTATTATTGTCGATGTGCACCCGGATATGAGGGTGATGGCCTAGATTGTACTGGTAAGGATGCCTCTAGTCCCCATCATTGTCCTCCTTGGTCAGTTGGCAGGACCTCTGACAGGAGTGCATGTTTCAATATCACATCACTCCGATTGATTTAGTCGAAACGTAGAATTGTCTCCGAAGTACATTGTATCTATTATTGCCAAGCGTGTTACCACTTTGTGACTGTAGACATATGTGAACTGCACAGTCTACAGAAGTATTTTTTAGATGCTTTCCTGAAGAAGGATGGCTCACCGTTAACTGAAATGTTACCCCCCCCCCAACACTCACGAATGATTGGTCCAATTTTTTTTTATTCGTAACATTAGCTCTTTGGGTGCTATCATCACATTTTCCCCATGAACCAGTTTTTGTAGTCGGCATATGAGTTGTAGCTAAGTAATAGCCTATTGCACACTGAATAGCATTGGTGGGAAGCATGAGGCGTCATGCGTAACATTCAATTCCATCTGTTATTCGTTCTCCCTCCCATACAGAGTTTTCAGATGATCCCTGTCTAGATAACCGCTGTGATGTCAATCTGACTGTATCCCCAGGGAAGCTCTTACACTTGTCAGTGTAGGTCAGGATTCGAAGGGAATGGCCTGGTCTGTGAACGTGAGTATATCTCTTGCTGTATTATAGCTGTACTCTTCTTCAAACTGAGCAAACTAATCAGTCAGATATGTTCCTTTCCCAGGAACAGACAGTCACACGGTAGCCCAAAACATTTGTTCTACAAAACACTGTTTCTCAAATAATTTTTTTTTGTTTTCTGCGGAATATAGCTCTGCAAAACAAACTGAAACAGAGTTATCTGTTTTTTGTAATGTGGAACATGGATGTTCGAAAATGTGAAACATGCATTTTCCGTTCCATAGTTTTTACCATGGAAATCCTGTGAATTTCTTCCTATATTCAGCTGTTTTAGCGGACCCCTGTCAGGACAATGACTGCAATCCCCTGGCTAGATGTATACCCAGGGGCTCCGACTATGACTGTGAGTTCCCGGTGGTTCCAGGGCGATGGTTACACATGTGTCGGTAAGTATACCAGACGCTTATCTTCGCTACAACTTCCCTCCTCTAACTTTTCTTTCCATTTTTCTTCAGCTTTTCCACTTTTCCCTCTTTTTAGGGAGATATCAGGGCAGTGAAAAATACTACCCATACCCCTACCTATACCCCTATGTGATTGACTTTCAACATTTTCAGGAATAATTTACGGCATCATAAAGTTCCTGCACAAATTTCTGATATTTTATTGACCTCTCCATGAATTATGTGTGGTTGAAAAAGTTACCACCATGCAAGAATACCACCATTGCTTGTTCTCATTAATATATGATAACTTGCTGCTTACAGGTAATTAACTTTCAATAAATGTAGGAATGAAGTTTCGCTGTACAATGGTTCAAAGGAATAGTTTACACCGGACAAAAAACTTACTAAATTGATGTTGACCATATGTCTCCATTGGGACTTGTCCTCCCCTCCAACCCCTCTCTCCAAGCTGTTGGCATTGCTAACATTCTGTCATAGTTATGTAAACATCTTCATCTCTGTTGTTGTAGTGTATGAGATTCTTCATAGTTTTGTAATCCTACCAGACAACCCTTTTCCAGAATTCCTCTGTACGATGTTTCACGAATGTCACAAATCATGTGGAGATGTTATGTTTGTCTTCCTTCAGTTCATTGAACTTGTTGGGATGATGAGTGATATCTTTTATACCAACATTTTTCATGTCAGATCGAGCCCTGTCTGGAAAGTGACTGTAACCTGGTCAGTTCATTGTGTATTTATGACATCTGTGTGGTTTCATTAATGAATAGTTGCATGTGCATGAGTATCACTATGTCATGTGTGATCACATTAATGCGTAAATGGTAGTGTTTTTTTCATGAGTATACAGTAAGGAAGGGGTTTAAAACAATTACCAACACAGATTTGAGTTCACATTTTGATATTTGCACTTAGAACATCGGGATGTTCATGGCTTGTTATATGTACCATTTTGCCATATCAATTTTGGTGGTTGTTCAACTAGGGTGTGATGAGATGGGGTGGTTGAGTGCATTGTCTCTTTCTGGCCACTCACTATGATCACTATCATCTCATATGGTATTGCTACCATTTGACACTTGACAATTGGGTATCGGGCTACACCTTAACCATATCATTCCACCAGACCATATATTTGTAAGATTGATGGGCACTGGAATGGTGACATCAGACCCAAGAGTGGGCGTGCATCTGTTGATGGGTGTTGGCATCTACCATCTATTATCATCCAATATTGCATCCATACTATCATGGGACAGCTATATTAGATCACACCACATCATTTCATATCATGTGTGAGATGATTCCATATCATGTGTTAGATGATTCCATATCATGTGTTAGATGATTCCATATCGTGTGTTAGATGATTCCATATCCTGTGTGAGGTGACCCTGCTGTGTGTCCCTGGTTTGAATCTTGGGCCTTGCACGTATACCAACGACCTTATGAAAGGCACCTACAGTCGTGTTTGATGCTTGGTACAACATTGGTAGGGAAGATAGCCTGACACTATTCATTGTTGGTTGTCATTATTTAAACCAGATAGTTGGTGGTGGTAAACACCACTTCAATGATACCTAATGTACACTTGGTTGGTGATTACATTGTTGCAACCCAGGGGTGAGTATATATGCTTCTTTAGACTAGTCTTCAATTGGGTAGTGTCAGTCATATTCATCCCATCACATGTCGTTTAACACTGTTCACTAATTCCAGAGAATGATCTTCAGTTGCAGTATCAGTTCAATTTAGTGTAGTTAAATATAGTTCAGTTTAGCATAGTTAGTATGTTTTAGTTTCCTGTGATAGAATGTAGGACATCATTCCATGTCATCCCATTCCATGCTAACTTCTCTTCCTGACACCAGCCTACCTTGCTCAACAATAACTGTGACGTTACGCCGACTGCTTCGGCACGGACGCCGGGCGGAGCTACGAGTGTGTTTGTAGGGCCGGCTTCCAAGGTGATGGGTATACTGTCGAGGTAGGTGCTTCCTTCAAGTGGAGGCGGGCAGTGGCGTGCGCAGCATTGTGATGTGGAGGGGGCCAGACTGTGAAATCCCCGACTGGTGTGGAGTGTTGTCCCACTCCCCTTTGGAAAATTTATGCTAAATAAGTGCTCTCACCATTCATCATCCTCACCTTCTTGCTCATTGTAGAATATGAACCATGCCAAACTTGGCTCTAGTGGTTGCTACAGTACCATGCAAGCATGGTTTTCAGTGCCTTATGAAAGCATCCGTTGGTAGTAGTAGCTTTAGGATGGATTCAAGATAATGTAGATTCGTAAATCTTCGATGCATCTTTGCTTGTAGCTAGTTTTTTGTTAGGCATTTTGCATGCTGTAGGCGAGTGGTCCAGAGAGTACTCTGCCCCCAGACTAAGGCTGTTGGAAGTTAGAACACCAGTTAGGCTAGTTATGAGGATGTTATTGAACTCAAGAACCTCATATCAACATATCTACCTGTTTTGAAAAATGACCCAAATGGAAGAAACTTCACTTACATCAAATTCTTCTTAGCTACATTTTTCATTCCTGAATATCAAGTTTCAAAAATGTGTGACACATTACTTGAATAGTGTGCTGCAAAACTCCACTGTTTTTCTTGTGCTGGTATATTCCGAGGCACACTCAGTATGCTATTTTCAATTATACTGTAATATAAGATTTGGGCGGATTCAACGAGAACAAGTGTAAAGTGTACATGTGTATGTTTGTCAGTGTCACTAAAATAACAAGGGGTGTAGATTAAACTATAATTATGTAATTATTTCTCCCATGTTTTCTGTAGCTGATGAAGTGCGTGTTTGTGGAAGGGTAACGAGTTGTGACGTGAAGGGAGAGTGCTAATTCCGTTATCTCGATAAGGGGGGCTATGCTGCCGTGAGAGAATGCTTCCTCGGCAATGGATACTTCTGTATGCGTGATTCATTTGGCGGAGAGTAGACCCATTGGTTTTAAAATTGTCTGCAAGTAATGCTTTTAATACTCTGTAATTATTGTGTTTGCCCCATGAAATCTACTCATGGTTTATGGGCATTAGGTTGACACCATCTCTCATGGTACAATGAACAGATTGCTACCATCTCTCCTGGGTACATATGAACAGGTTGCTACCACCTCTCATGCGTACTTATGAAAAGTAATGCCACCTGAGTACTATGAACAGATTGTACACCCCTCTGAGTACATAGAATAGAATAGATTGCTATCACCCTTCTGAGTGCAATTATGAACAGGTTGCTACCACCTCATGAGTATTATGAAACAGGTGGACCACCTCTCCATGAGTAATTATGAACAGGTTGCTACCACTATTCATGAATACATATGAACAGAATTGTACCACCTTTCATGAGTACTTATGAACGGTTGCTACCACCTCTCAGGACGTACATATGAACAGTTGCTAACCACCTCTAATGAAGCCATTGAACAGGTTACTGCCCCTCTCATGAGTACTTATGGAACCAGGTTGCTACCACCTCTCATGAGGACTTAGGAACAGTTGTACCATCTCTCATGAGTACATATGAACAGGTTGCTACCACCTCTCTGGGTAAATATGAAACCCCCCCAGGTTGCTACCACTCTCTAATGAGTACATTATGAAAAGGTTGCTACCACCCCATGAGTAATTGAACAGGTTGCTACACCTCTCGTGAGAGTACTTATGAACAGGTTGCTACCACTTCTTCAAATACATATGAACAGGTTGCTACCACCTCTCATGAGTACTTATGAACAGGTTGGTACCACCTCTCAGGAAAACTTATGAAAGGTTGCTACCACCTCTCATTAGTACATAGGAACAGTTTGCTAACACCTCTCATGAGTCCATATGGACAGGTTATGCCACCTCTCAGAGTACTTAGAACAGGTGCTACCACCTATCATGAGTACATATGAACAGGTGGGCTCCACTCTCTGGGTACATATGAACAGTGTGCTACCACCTCTCAGAGTACATATGAAAGGTTGTACCACCTCTCTGAGTACATATGAACAGGTTGCTACCACTTCTTCAAATACATATGAACAGGTTGCTACCACTCTCATGGAGCTACATATGAAACAGTTTTGCTACCTCCTCTCTGAGTACATATGAATAGATTGCTACCCCTTTCATGAGTACATATGAAAAGTTTGCTACCACCTCTCATAAGTACATATGAACAGGTTTGCTACCACCTCTCATGAGTACATATGAACAGGTTGCTATCACCTCTCTGAGTACATATGGGCAGGTTGCTACCCCCTATCTGAGTACATTAATGAACAGGTACTGCCACCTTTCTGAGAATGTAAATGAACAGGTTGCTACATCCTCTCTTGAGTACATATGAATAGATGCTAAAACCTTATGGTAAAAATATGGACAGGTTGATACCACTTCTGCAGAACATATGAACAGGTTGCCACCACCTCTCTGAGTACATATGAATAGGTTGTAACAACTCTCGTTGAAGTACATTGTTTTTTTTTTTTAACAGGTTACGGCCACATTCTGGTAAGTACATATGAATAGATTGTAAACCTCTCTGAGAATAAACAGGTGATCACCACCTCTATCATGATACATTTAAACAGGTTGCTACCACTTCTCTGAGTACGTACTATGAACAGACTTGAACCACTCTTCAAAGTACATATGCACAGGTTCTACCACCTCTGATACATATGAACAGGTTCTAAACCACTCTTGGAGTACTATAGGAACAGGTTACTGCCACCTTTCTGAGTGCTGCATAGAACAGGTTTACCCCTCTCTGGGTACATATGAATGATTGCTACAACCTCTCATGGGAACATATGAACAGGAGCTACCACTTCTCGAGAATATTAACAGGTTGCTACCACCCTTCTCATGAGTTAGTACATATGAACGGTTACGCCACCTCTCTGAGTACATATGAACAGGTACTGCCACCTTTATGAGTTACAAGAAAACAGGTTGCTACGCCTCATGAGGACATAGGAACCGGTGCTACCAACTCTCTGAGTACATATAACAGCGTGCTACAATTCTTCAAGTACATATGAACAGGTTTCTTCCACCTCGGAGTTAACATATGAACAGGTTTGAGACACCCTCTTGTGAGGTACATAGAACAGCGGTTACTTCACCTTTTCTGAAGTGCTATTGAACAGGTTGCTTACCTCCTCTCTGGAGTAATATAATAGATTGCTTACAACTAATCATGGGAACATATGAACAGGATGCTCCACTTCTTCGGAGAAAATATGAACAGGTTGCTACCACCTCTCATGAGTACATATGACCAGTTACTGCCACCTCTCGAGTACATATGAAACCAGGTACTGCCACCTGTCTGAGTACATATGAAACAGAATTGCTACAACTCTCATGAGTAATATGACAGGTTGCACGACCCTTTGAGTAATTATGAACAGGTTGCTACCACCCTTGTGCGTACATATGAACAGGTTAATGCACCTCTGGTGCATATGAACAGGTTGCCACCACCTCTATGAGTATACATGAATAGTTTGCTACCACCTCTTTATCGAGTACATAGAACAGGTGGCTACCCACCTATCATGAGTACTTTGAACAGGTGCTACCACCTCTAATGAATACTTATGAACAGGTTGCTACCACCTCTCATGAGTACATATAAAAACAGGTTGCTACCACTCTCATGAGTAAATATGGACGGTTATGCCACCTCTCATGAGTACTTAGGAACAGTTTGCTACCCCTCTCATGAGTACTTATGGACAGGTTGCTACCACTATCATGAGGACATATGAACAGGTTGCTACCAACTCTTGGGTACATATGAAAGGTTGCTACCACCTCTCATGAGTACATATGAACAGGTGGCTACCACCTCTCATGAGTTCATATGAACTGTTCTGCCACCTGAGTACATATGAAAGATTGATACACCTCTCTGAGTACATATGAACAGATTGCTATCCACCTTCTGAGTGCATATGAACAGGTAGTACCACCTCTGATGAGTTCATATTAACAGGTTGCTAACACCTCTCTGAGTACATATTAACAGGTTGCTACCACTCTATGAGTACATATGAAAAGTTTGCTACCACCTCTCATGCGTACTTATGAACCGGTTGCTACCACATCTCATGAGTACTTATGAACCAGGTTGCTACCACCTCTCATGAGTACATAGGAACAGGTTGCTACCACCTTCATGAGTACTATGAACATGGGTGCTACCACATCTCAGGAGTAACATATGAACAGGTTGCTACCACTCTCTGAGTACATATGAACCGGTTTACTGCCAACCTCTCATGAGTACTTATGAACAGGTTGCTACCACCTCTCATGAGAACTAGGAAAAGTTTGCTACCACCTCTCATAAGTACATATGAACAGGTGGCGACCACTATCGGGTACATTGAAACAGTTGCTACCACCCCCCTCTCATGAGTACAATGAACAGGTTTTGACCACCTCCATGAGTACCTATGAACAGGTTCTCACTACTTCGGTGAGTACATAATAACAGGTTGCTACCACCCTTATGGTACAAGGAACAGGTTGCTACACCTCTCATGAGTATATGAACAGGTTGCTACCCACCTCTCGAATACTTATGAACATGGTGCTACCACCTCCATGAGTACAGAAAAGTTTGCTACCACCTCTCATGAGTACATTAACAGGTTACTGCCACCTCTCTGAGTAGTATGAACAGGTGGGTGCTACCACATCTCATGAGAACATATTAACAGGTTGCTACCACTTCTTCAAATACATATGAACAGGTTGCTACCACCCTAATGATACATAATGAACAGGTTGATCACCACCTCTCATGAGACATATGACAGGTTGCTACTACTACCATGAGTCATATGAACAGGTGCTACCACCTCTATTGGGTATGCAGTACATATGAACAGGTGTACTCCTCGCTGAGTACATATGATAGATGATTGCTACAACCTTCATGGTTAAACATATGAACAGGTTGCTGCCACCTTTCTGAGTACATATGCAACAGTTTGCTACACCTCAGGAGTTACATATGAACAGGTTGCATCACCTCTCTGAGTACATATGGGCAGGTTGCTACCACCTATCTGGTACATATGAACAGGTTACTGCAACCTTTCTGAGTGTAATGAACAGGTTGCTACCTCCTCTCGAACATATGAATAGATTGCTTACAACCTTTCTGGTAACATATGCGACAGGTTGCTACCAATTCTGCAAGAGAAATATGAACGGTTGCCTACACCTTTCCGGTACATATGAACGGTTGTAAAAACACTCTCGTGAGTACATTTTAACAGGTACTGCCACCTTCTGAGACATAGGAATAGATTGCTAAACCTCTCGGAGTACATATAACAGGTTGCTACCATCTCTCATGAGTACATATTAACAGGTTGCTACCACTTCTCCGAGTACTATGAACAGCTTGCTACCACTTCTTCAAGTACATATGCACAGGTTTCTACACCTCTGAGTACATATGAACCGGTTGTAACACATCTGTGAGTACATATGCAAAGGTTACTGGCCACCTTTCGAGTGCAATGAACAGGTTGCTACCTCCTCTCTGGGTACTATGAATAGATTGCTACAACCTACATGGGAAATATGAACAGGATGCTACCACTTCTTCGAGTAAAATATGAACAGTGCTACCACCTCTCATGAGTACATATGACCAGTTACTGCCACTCTCTGGTACCTATGAACAGGTTATGCCACTTTATGAGTACATATGAACAGGATGCTACCACCTCTCATGAGTACATAGGAACAGGGTGCTACCACCTTTCTTAGTACATATGAACAGCTTGCTACCACTTCTTCAAATATTGAACAGGTTCTACCACCTCTGAGTACATATGAACAGGTTGGTACCACCTCTTGTGAGTACATATGAAAGGTTACTGTCACCATTTGAGTGCATATGAACAGGTGGCTACCTCTCTCTGGGTACATATTGAATAGATTGCTACAACCTCTCATGGGAACATATGAACAGGATGCTACCACTTCTTCGAGTACATATGAACAGGTTGCTACAACTCTCATGGTAATATTGAACAGGTTACTGCCAACCTCTCTGAGTACATATGAAACAGGGTACTGCCAACCTTTTGAGTACAGATGAACAGATTGTTACCACCTCTCATGAGTACATATGAAGAGGTTGCTAGACCTCTCTGAATACATATGAACAGGTTGCTACCACCCTTGTGAGTAACATATGACGGTTCTGCCCACCTTTCTGAGTGCATATGAACAGGTTGCCACCACCTCTCTGAGTTTCCATTGAATAGTTGATACCACCTCTTACGGTACATATGAAAGGTTGCTACCTCCTCTCATGAGTACTTATGGACAGGTTGCTACCACCTCTCAGGATACTTATGAACAGGTTGCTACCACCTATCATGAGTACATAGTAAAAACAGGTTGCTACCACCTCTCATGAAGTAATATGGACAGGTTACTGCCCCCTCTCAATGAGTACTTATTCTCCCGCCCCCCCCCCCCAACAGGTTGCTACCACCTCTCATGAGTACTTAGGAACAGGTTGCTACCACATCTCAGGAGTACATATGAACAGGTTGCTACAACCTCTCTGGGTGCATATGAACAGGTTGCTACCACTTCTTCAAATACATATGAACAGGTTGCTAACACCTCTCAGAGTTCATATGAACCGGTTACTGGCCACCTGAGTAACATATGAACAGATTGCTACCAACCTCTCTGAGTACATATGAACCGATTGCTATCACCTCTGAGTGCATAGGAACAGGTATACCACCTATCATGAGTACCATTTAACAGGTTGCTATCCCCTCTCTGAGTACATATTAACAGGTTGCTACCATTCTAGTACATATGAACAGCTTGCTACCACCTCTCAGAGTACTTATGAACAGGTTTCTACCCACTCTCATGAATATTTGAACAGGTTGCTACACCTCTCATGAGTAATAGAACAGTGTACCACCTCTCATGAACTTTGAAAGGTTGCTACCACCTCTCAGGAGTACATATGAACAGGTTGCTACCACCTCTCATGGTACATATAACAGGTTTTAATGCCACCTTCAGAGTACATATGAAAAAGTTGCTACCACCTCTCATGAGTACTTAGGAAACAGTTTTGCTACCACCTCTCATGAGACATATGAACAGGTTGCTACCACCTCTCTGGGTAAATATGAACAGGTTGCTACCAACCTCTCATGAGTACACTGAACAGGTGCTACCACCTCTCATGAGTTACATATGAACAGGTTGCCACCACCTCCGTGGTACTTATGAACAGGTTGCTACCACATCTCATGAGTACATATGAACAGGTTGCTACAACCTCTCATGAGTACTTATGGACAGGTTGCTACCACCTCCATGAATAATTATGAACAGGTTGCTACCACCTCTCATGAGTACATATGAACAGTTTGTTACCACCTTCTCATTGAGAACAATATGGACAAGGGTTAATGCCACCTCTCATGGTAACTATGAACAGGTTGCTACCACCCTATGAATACATATGAACAGGTTGCTACCACCTCTCTGGTACTACATATGGAAGGTTGCTACCAGCTCTATGAGGACATATGAACAGGTTGCTACCACCTCTCATGATTACATTAAAGGTTGCTACTACCTTCCCATGGGCATATGAACCGGTTGCTACCACCTCTCCATGAGTACATATGAACAGGTGTACCTCCTCTCGGAGTACAAGAATAGATTGCTACAACCTTCATGGTAACATATGAACAGGTTGCTGCCACCTCCATTGAGTACCATATGAACAGTTTGTCCACCTCTCATAGTAATATGAAACAGGATGCTACCACCTTCGCGTACATAGAACAGGTTGCAAACACCTCCGTGAGTACATTTTAACAGGTACTGGCCACCTTCTGAGTACATATGAATAGATTTCTAACACCTCTATGGGAGTTACCAATAAACAGGTGCTACCACCTCCATGAGTACATATTACACAGGGTTGCTACCACCCGCTGAAGTACATATTACAGGTTCTACCAACTTCTCTGAGTACATATGAACAGCTTGCTACCACTTCCAAGTATATGAACAGGTTTCTACCACCTCGGAAGTACTATGAAACAGGTTGCTAACACCTCTTGTGCAGTAGTAATATGAACAGGTTACGCCACCGTTCGAGTGCATAGAACAGGTTGCTACCTCCCTCTGGGTACTATGAATAGATTGCTACACCTCTCATGCGGGAAACATTGAACAGGATGTGCTACCCTTCTGCGGTACAATGAACAGGTGGAACCACCTCTCATGAGTACTCATGAAACAGGTACTCCACCTCTCTGAGTACAAATGAACAGGTTACTGCCACCTTTCTGAGTAGTTAACATATGGAACAGAATGGCTACCACCTCTCATGAGTACATATGGAACAGGTTGCTACCACCTCTAGAGTACATAGAAAGGCTTGTACCACTCTTCAAGTACATATGACAGGTTCTACCACCTATGAGTACATATGAAAGGTTGCTACCAACCATCTGAGTACCTATGAACAGGTTACTGCCACCTTTCTGAGTGTAAATGAACAGGTTGTTCCTCCTCTCTTAGTACAGATGAATAGCTTGACTACAACCTTTCATTGGTAACATATGGAACAGGTTGCTACACTTCTGCAAGAACATGAACAGGTTGCTACCACCCTTTTACGAGTAAGTAGTACTAGAACAGGTTGCTGATTGGATACCTCTCGTGAGTACATTTTAACAGGTTACTGCCACCTTCCTGAGTACATATGATAGATGCTACACTGAAGTTAACATATGAACAGGTTGCTAACACCTCTCTGAGTACCTATGAAAAGTTGCTACCATCTCTCATGAGTACATATTAACAGGTTGCTACCACCTCTCGTGAGTAATATTCACAGGTTGCTACCACATTCTCTTGAGTACATAGGAACAGCTGCTAACATTTTCAAGTACATATGCACAGGTTACCACCTCTGAGTACATATGGAAAAGGTTGCTAACACCTCTTGTGAGTACATATGAACGGTTACTGCCACATTTCTGAGTGCATATGAACATGGTGTACCTCCTCTCGGGTAACATTATGATAGATTGCTACAACTTCATGGGAACATATGACAGGTTGCTACCCCAACTTCTTCGAGTACATATGAACGGGTTGCTCTACCACCCTCTTATGAATACATATGAACAGGTTACTGCCAAACCTCTGAGTACATATGACAGGTTTACGCCACCTTTCTGAGTACATATGAACAATTGCTACAACCCTCCTGCGTACATATGAACACCGTTGCTACCACCTCTCTGAGTACATATAACAGGGTGCTAACACTCTGTGAGAGTACATATGACAGGTACTTGCCACCTTTATGAGTGCAATTGAACAGGTTTTGCTAACACCTTTGAGTACACTATGGAACAGTTAGGTACCTCCTCTTGGGTACATATGAATAGATTGATACACCTCATGAGTAACATATGAACAGTGTTGATACTCTCTCTGATTACAAATGACAAATGCTATGACTACAGACGGACAGGCGGCTACCACTTCTTCAAGACATATGAACAGGTTGCTACCATCTCTCATGAGTACATATTAAAAGGCTGTTACCACCTCTCTTGGTGTAGGTCAAGCAACCTCGTATTTGTTCATCCTATGTAGCAACACGAATTTACAGCTTAAGCTGTTAGCTTACTACAAAAATCTGATTATATCATTAATCTAATAATCTATTTATTTTATCTCTATTATTGAACATAACAATGATGATCTACCATTCTGCTCATTTGGTCTTAGGCTGTTATAGCATTCACCCCGAAAAACAAAAACCAAACTGCGTATAGCTCACACTAGGACGTTTCATGACTGAAAGACCCATGTGACAACTGGTATGTGTTTTGTACTGGTGGTACATTCATTACGCTGGAATAATGAATGGAGTGCCTGGTTAACCATCTTCGGGATCGGTAGGAAAGAGCTCCTGCCCCCACAGCTCTTCCTGTTGAGTTCGGGAGAGAAAAATTGAATCCCTACATGGGAGGAGTGGATTCCTCAGGCCTTAATTCATACTAAAATTAGTAAGAAGTAGAATTATCATTAATACTGTAAGCTTACTGCACAGGAGGGGAACACTGTCCACTGTGTATATGAAAAAGTTGAAAATATAGTACTCTGGAAAATGGTCATCAGGCCCGTTAGTCGAGGCAGAGGTGTGAAGCCCAGTGTAAACTAATTTTGTATAACCCACAGCTGAAGATCCCTGCTTTGAGAATGCTTGCGATGTCAATGCGAACTGCTCCCTGTGGGGGACGGCTACCGGTGCAGCTGCAGGCCAGGGTACCAGGGCGATGGCTATAGTTGCCAAGGTGAGTTTGAGAAGAAACAGTGAATTGTTATTTACCTCCCACAGACAGGAGCTGCTGCTAAGTTGTCATCTTGACTATTAGTTTAGTTTATGAAACTGGGTCAGGATGACAAAATCCTCATGAAAGACCCTGAGCCACAACATCCCGGAGAGAAGAATAACCCAGAAGCCTAAAGAATTTGCCCACAATTCTGAAAAATGACTCAAGACTGGTTCTTGAATGCAGTCATACTCTCGGACAGAACAACTCTTCAGAAGGTTTTCCACCGAATAACTATCTCGAGAGACATAATTTACGAATGGTCCTCAATCTTACATTTTTGCCACAAAGCTTGAGGCAATGCCCCCTGTTGGTGGTAACATTAGAGAAATAGTGGAACGAAAGGCCCTCTAATCCTTGAACGAATTCCAGGTCCGTTGAAGTTGGAACCTTCTGACCTTCTTTCTAGCTTTGGTGTCTTGCTCCTCAGCCTTTTCAATTCTCTTCACTCTGCACTGCCCATCCTCCTTTAGCTATCCTAGGGGGAAAGCCCAACTTACTGTACTGATGCAATTTCTTGATATAACAAGTCGGAAGGGGCTAGAACCAGTGCACAGTGCAGCAGACACACTGATGTTGTTAACATATTGTTTTTATGACAGCCAAGGGTGGCGGGGGGGGGGGGGGCAAAGTCTGATTTGTCACAAAATCTCCATGAATTTTGAATATGTGATCTGCTGTGCATGAATTAGTTTGCAGTGGGTCAACAATACAGAGGTTCATCTATTGTTGTTTGTTAGCAAAAATTATTACTATCCCCCACAAAATGCAACATTTGTTAAAAAATGACAATTTTCTGATAATGTCAACATGATGAATAACTCTTGAGTTCCTATAACATGATTGCATCAGCCTGATTTCAAAATAGAGAAAGTTTCATCATGACAGGAGTTATTTCCAAAATCAGTTCTCAATTTGTAATCATGACCTCAAATCTTTTGGGATGTTTTTGTCTTTGTAGTTCTTGACTGTAGCAGCTGTGATGCCAATGTCTGCCTCGTGCATTAAGGCCAAGGAGCGGTTTCTCTCCTCTTGTGAGTGTAACGTTGGCTTCGAGGGAGATGGACAAGTCTGTGAAGGTATTGTTCAGTGTTTACATTTCATCATTATCCCACCTGAAGAGTAGGGCACTTTCAATCGAATGTCACATAGTACAATGCACTTGTAGGCCACTGAAATGAGGCCATCATCTAAAGTAGACTAGGGCAAATATCCTAACACTTTACATCCCGCAAGAAATCATGCAGACAACCTGCCCACGCCCCCCTCCCCCTCCCTAAAAAAGCTACCTCAATTAATCTGGAATAGTTGATCTTTTGCTTGGTTTCATATATTGAACTGTGTGTTCATCTACTTCCTAGAGTATAAATATTAGTATATAATATTATATATTATATAATAAGAATAGTATCCAATGATATAGTACTATATCAACCAATCTAGTTAGATTTTGCCCCTGATTGTTAGTGATGGTCATTCATTGCCCTCTCCCTGTGATCCCCGCCGTTGTACACCTCCAGGTGCACCATTAATCATTCACTACTCTCCACATCTCACCTCATGAGGACCAGACATTATTGTTAGGCCTGACAGCTTTGCAGGGAAAGCCCCTCAGACTTAAGTGGGTTTGATCTCTTGATGCCAGGTCTGGAATTCCCCCGCTGCCCATGCCATATTCTGGAATGGGAAACATCTACAACATGTGCAATTTGGATTTAGTGAACATTGAGCCTACAATTTAAGATTGTATTTTTTTTTTTTGTTCTCAGATGTGGATGAGTGCCTTGCTGCGACCTCCCCCTGTGACCCCCAATGCTTCCTGTGACAACCTTTTGGCAACTTTGTCTGCTCTTGTCCGTAGGGGATTTGTTGGAGATGGAGTGAACTGTCAAGGTACATGGCTAGAATTCCATGGAAACATATAATCTATTTTATTTGTTCAACTCGCCACATATTAGCCCCTGCACCCCCTCCTGTGAGCTATTGAGTACTTGTTGAAATTAAAAACTGAGATGAGTGCAGTTGAGGTAGCTTGTAGTAATTTATAGAAATTATGCAGTACGCAGTCAACGGTTTGCTGAAACAAACGCCTATAGGAGATCGTTTTGCTCGCTGTCAATCGGAATATCTACCCCTTTGGGAGAGGCTCATGTATATATGTGTACATATCAAGCCTAACCTGCAATGATGCAGCATTAGGTTGGCAACCTCGCAAAATAGGGTTATTATGTTCTCAATATTCATGCGCTGATGGTATGTACCAGAAAAAAGGTATATTCCCCTCTATGTATATCGTCTGCTTTAGCGGCCTAACCATCGTAGAGCCTGGTCTACACTTGTGTCATCAAACTCAAGTAGTTATCAAATGACTAGTTTTGGTGTTTCTGTGGCAGTTTGACCACCTGGGAGGGCAATCTGCTTGTATAAGCAGATTATGGCTGTAATAGAGAGCCTCTAGCTACAGAGGAGGGCACTAGGATCATCCACTAGAAGAGACAGACCATCGTGGGGCTCAGGTCCGTATCAACAAACTCAGGAAATGACCAATATTACTCTCATTGCTGTTCAGTTGCACTGTAAGACCCTCTGGTGATGGCAAGTTGCTGTATGGACAGGGGATGGCTGTGATGGAGATGCCTCTGGCTGCTGGCGAGGCAGGCAACAGGATCATCCACAAGAAGAGACGACTATCGTGGGGCTCGCCTTCGACTGTGTTGACAAGCTCATCTACTTCACCGACGTAGCCAAGGGGAGCATTGGCAGGGTCAGGCCTGATGGCACAGAGTACAAGAGGCTCATTAAGAAAGGTATGAAAATATATCAGGGATCTTTGCATTAGCTCGTCTAATGTTAAATATGTCATTGGCGGTGTTGTAAATATTTTAATCGAACTCGCAAGTGCAAAGATGAACCCCTTTGTGTGCTCCTTTGAGCATACACAAATGGGGATTCTTTCGGCTGGCCTGTTGGCACATAGTATGAGCAAGTTGATCGGAAATGTTACAGGAAAGTGCCACAGTATCTGTGTATTCTATGTGAGGGGATGATGCAGGTGCGCTGGATTATGTATGGAATAACAGGTCTGCAACAGCTCATATAGTTAGTTGCCTAAAAATCTTAATAAGTCCAGAGGCAGTGAGAATGGATCTACAGATGTCCATTGATGCTGATGTCAGAGAGTACTCAAAAAGAAAAGATGTGAAAGGAGTGAAACCCTTGCATGCATGGTCAGGGCCCTATAGTCCCCATGTTCCTTCCTTTCGTAAGGCACGATGGGAGGGGAAGAACAATTGCATCTTACAATATGATTTTTATCTTTTTATTTCATCATTCACGTTGCCAGTGGTACTGTATATTGTATTGACCACCAGGGTAATCCCAGGCTATCTGCATAGTCTTGATCTCGGTGGAGTTTATTACTAATTAATAATAATAATGAAGTAAGCATTTCTAAAGCGTGCTACTTCGAGATTGTAGCGCTGTACAACAAACAACAAACACAAAAGAGCGCTAACACCCAGTTGCCAAGGAGACAGACTCCTTAACCTCCCGGGGCAACCTATTCCCATGTGGTAACCCATACTGGAGAATACCCTTGCATCAGCACGATTTGAGGGTTCACCTATGTTTGCTCTGTGAAGCGGGTGGTGAGTGGGAAGCTGGATTGAGCATAAGCTTTAGTCAGGCAAGTAGCCGCCCGGTTTTCTGCAGTTAGAATTATCATGGGTGGTAGCTGTTTATTACAAAAAGGGGTGCCTGCATGGCCCTAATCATCAAGAATATGCGGGGAGGGGGATTCAGTGGTTTTTCCTTTCCATGCAGTGTCCTGGGGCAATTCCTTTAATGCTATACTAGCTGACACTCACACAGCAAGATGCTGATGTATACTTCCACCTTAGAGTGATAATCCTAATTTGTTTCTGTACCTGCAGGACTGAGCAGCCCAGAGGGAGTGGCTGTTGATCATCTCAGCAGGAACCTATACTGGACAGACTCTGGCTTTGATCGGATGAGTTTGCAGCCTCGATGGGAGGAACAGGAGTGTCCTCATCGAGGCAGACCTCATCAACCCGAGGGCGATCGCTGTTGATGCTGTGGGCAGGGTAACTATGGTCTTAGCCTATACTTATCTGGAACATAAAGCCGACCTCACACTATACAGAGTTCAATGCTGCAACGCTTACGGTAGCCTCGTGCAGTGACCGCAAGCGGCAACCCTAGATTTCCCAGACAGTGACCACAATGTTTTGAACACGCACTGGAGGAATTCACATCAGGAAAAAAAACTGGGATATCTTTCATTTCAAAGGTCTGTTCATAGTCCTATGAGAATTATCAAGGAGGAAGTTGCCCCAATGATACGCAAAAAGGATTACTAATTTCAGTCGAACTATTTGTGATGATTGCTGCTATGCTTTTGATTATTGCCATCACAAGAATACGATTTGGGCCTTGTGGAACTATTGAACTCTTGCAGCCACTCACACCTTAAGGTAATACCCCAGCGACCGCGGAGGATGGACGTAGCGTCGCAAAGACTGCGATCAGCATATTCCGTACAGTGTGAGGCAGACTTGACACCTTGGAATCTGATAGTTCTGACTGACCAAGTTTAGTTTTGCTTTGTTGGTAGTTAGTAGACTACAGACTCTAGTTGAAACATGTCCTAGTTGTGACAGATATGTTCAACCCCAAAGCCATGTTAATCAAATCTGTGGCAGGGCATTCGAAAACTACAAATGCAACAGACCTTTTAACACTGGTACAAACTCTCACAATTTTTCGTAGTAGGCATTTAGCCTTGTCGAATTATTCAATTTATACGTTGAGACATTTTACCTTGATTAAGGTTGTTTTTTTGTCAGGGGGAGTGGAGTGAATACCACTGTTCTGTATCTTCAAGGATAAAGACAACATGGTTGGCAAATAAAAGTTAAGGAATATTCTTCTTGCATATTTCTGAAAATGACTGGGAATTGGAATTTTCTTCCGAATCCTAGATCCAAAATAATTGGTCAGTCTAAGATATAACAAGAAATGTCAGTGCAATATGTCCAGGCAGACTCTGACTAGACAGGTTCAAACTTGTGGTGGCTAGTAACTCAAACTCAAACATTACACAAAATTTCAGACGGACAGCTTACAATGCGTGCTTGATCTGCGAAAACAACATACCTACAGTTTTCAAAATGTCTGAACAACCTAACTACCTGTCGTGTTTGCTTCAAATTTAACTCACCCATTCTTTGAAAACATAAATCAGACTTGATTTACAACATCTTAGATGGACTGGAACAATTACTCAGGAAGGCTAGTCCACTTCATTATAATAACTCTGTGAGCAGAAAGATAATAATAATATACCTGGTAGGTGTGAATCATTTTTTTCTGCCGTAATCTAGGGAAAGGAGGAAGAGGTTTTATTGTTGAAGTTAACATAATTTTGTATCTGTCAGAGAAATCATAACCTTTGTGGTGATCAAATAGACATAGTAGATTACTTGGTGGCTATAGTGTAATTTAGCATCGGAAGTGAAGAGCCTCTGACCGAACCATTTAAAGATTGTGTTATTAGTATTTGTTCAACTTTAGAATTGATCCATGAAAGCCTTTCAATTGATGTTGCTTTCAGATATCTGTATTGGACTGACTGGAATCGTGAGGACCCAAAGATTGAGCGATCGTTGATGGATGGCAAGTGAGAGGAAGGTACTGGTTAAGGATGGCATACGGCTACCAAACGGCCTCACCATTGATCAGATCTCTCAGAAGATATGTTGGGCTGATGCAGGTGAGAATGCAGGCTAACCAAATAGGATTATCTTAAATGAACAAAAAGGGTTGTGCTTGTCGTTTATTTTTATTTAGTGTAGTGTTGAATATGCGCATGTAGCATAACCTGGCAATCTCTCAGTTACACTTAGCTACTATTTGACAAATTTGATGCATTTAATCAAAATCAGGTACGTGTCACACAAACATTGTTGCATTATCTTTTAATGATACCAAATATGTCCAGGATGTATCTGAGGTTATTGAATTGGCTCAATTTGCATACTACAATGGCCTCGATTTTGCTGGCGTGGGTCACAACTGTAGCACCATCACCCACACCAATCACCCACATAATATGTTATCCACTGTAGTCCATTCAGCCATGGCCATACAAATCTCCTTAAACAGTGGGCCTTTTTCAACCACCTCGAGACTGCCCCGGAGGTCCCGACGGGTAAGGTTGGGGGGGGGCCGTCCCAGTGGGCCTGAACGGCGTGTCATTACACCTCGGGATGGCCCGAAGGTCCCCGCGGGCCCCGCGGCACGAGTTCAGAACGCCAATATGGATCCAACGGTCGCAGTACGTCTCGGGCATCAGGCCAGCACCAAGGGACTCACCGGGCCGCGCACAGCCCAGCGATCGACCGCAAAGTCTGCCTCAGTGGCCTGTTTTGTGTTCCTCAACTACAGCTAACAGTGACGTTCAAGCATCTTACTCCTGTTACAGATTGCTATCCTCTTGTATCTTTGTGTCAAGACGTCGATATATTCCAAATTTTTCCTGCTGCCTTTTGTCACGGCATTACATTTCCCTGCACTGCACCACCATTGTCTTCTGATCAACGTTTTGTACAAATTGTAAAGATTATTTTAAAAGATATTATTTTCAGCCATGTTTAAATTTTCTAAACAGTAAATCTCGGATGTCACTTATTGCAACACGCTGTTACTACGGTCTAACCCTTCATCGCCGAATCTGAATATTTCAAGCATGGGGCTCTATCAGTGGTGTAGTTGGCCGCTTCAAATATTGGAAGCAAAATTACAATTTGAACAAACGTTGATACAGATATGGGTCCGTACAGCAGAATGTAAGGATGGTGTAGGTACTGTCAAGCCAGTGGGGGGGGGAAGGAGGAGAAAAGAGAAAAGAAATCAGAATATATCACGTCTTACACCATACTAGTACTCCTTGTGACACCTGGTTATAATGAACTGACATGAGTGCTGTGCCAAAGAGCACATCATTGATACTTTCACTGATTTAAATACATAGGATCTCAATATAATGGCTATGCCGATCTGAGATAATTGAGTGGGAATTGTGTGTTGTATACTCGCTTTATTTGAGGAGTCGAGGACTTATGGTCGTTTCTTCGGGGTTTTTTTTGGTTATGAGGACATGTTAAGCTCTCATCTGTTATTCATCACTAATTACCTTCTTCCATGGCCCAGGGAGCGAGAAAGTGGAATGCATCGCCGTTTACGGTGATCCTATCACCCGAGAGTGCGGGTTACTCACGGGCAGGGATACATTCGGCCTGGCAGCGTTTGACCAGAACCTGTACTGGACTGACTGGACAAGGTAAGCTGTCAGTTGGTCTAAACTTTTCTTTCTTCCAAAAGTTCTCTATTTTGCACGAGTGTGCTTCCCAGGTGGCATCCTGCTGCTTCCCACTTCTATGCTTGAGCCATGGACTAGACAACTGACAAAATAAAAAGGGAATTGGCTTACCCAGACCAGTATAATAATTCTACACTACAACTACCAATAGAGAAACAGGCGAGGACAAAAAAACTATGGCAATGCTAAACTTATGAATAGAATAGCCCAGTTTTTAATTCTACCTCTCTCTATCTCCAACCCGCTCATGTCAGATGAGTAAGTAATATGTGAGTAATGTGAAGCGAGATTAATATTCTCCTATATCTAAGGAGAATGGCTGGTACTCGAGGATCGCTAAGATGGGAAGAGCTCTTGAAAATAATAAAACATACTCATTTTGAATATTATGTGTATGCATATCCAGTGGATCAGTTACAGTAAATGAGTGAATGCATTCAAGAACGTCTTTGATTTATTTTTTCAGGAATTGCGGCGAATTCTTTAGGCATCTGGGTTGTTTTTTTTCTCTTTGGGATGTTGTGGCTTCAGGGTCTCTCATGAGGATTTTGTCCTTCCTGACCTTTTTTCGCTAGAAAAAAGAGATTATAATGAAATGGTGTTCAAAGATTATATGGGTACACTGGTAGTCTAATATTCCAAGAACGGTGTGCCAAAAAAAAAATCTCTCAGAACCATGACAAAAATGACAACATCCTTCTAGCATAAAACGTCAACATAACCTGGTAAAGATGGGATGAATTGCTTTTGTTCTCTCAGAGAGTGGTGACAGTTAAAAAATAATCCATAATGATAGAGCTGAAGAGCATGACTGCACCCGTGAACCTATATAAGCCCGCCTGTAGCCATCAACGGATCTGACCTAGTGAGACATTGAGCATTGATTTCTTGTTATGTTTATCTTGTAATGATTAATCCTTCATAGCACTCACTGTAGTTAATTCGTGACGCTCTGATCTAGTGGGACATTGAGCATTGATTTCTTGTTATGTTTATCTTGTAATGATTAATCCTTCATAGCACTCACTGTAGTGATCACAGCTCTGATCTAGTGGGACATTGATTTCTTGTTATGTTTCATCTTGTAATGATTGATCCTTCATAGCACTCACTGTAGTGATCAACAGCTCTGATCTAGTGGGACATTGAGCATTGATTTCTTGTTATGTTTATCTTGTAATGATTAATCCTTCATGCACTCACTGTAGTGATCAACAGCTCTGATCTAGTGGACATTGAGCATTGATTTCTTGTTATGTTTATCTTGTAATGATTAATCCTTCATAGCACTCACTGTAGTGATCAACACTCTGATCTAGTGGGACATGAGCATTGATTTTTTGTTATGTTTATCTTGTAATGATTAATCCTTCATGCACTCACTGTAGTGATCAACACTCTGATCTAGTGGGACATTGAGCATTGATTTCTGTTATGTTTATCTTGTAATGATTAATCCTTCATAGCACTCACTGTAGTGATCAACAGCTCTGATCTAGTGGACATTGAGCATTGATTTCTTGTTATGTTTATCTTGTAATGATTAATCCTCATAGCACTCACTGTTGTGATCAACAGCTCTGATCTAGTGGACATTGAGCATTGATTTTTTTTGAATCGCTTCCTCATCTTGTAATGATTGATCCTTCATAGCACTCACTGTAGTGATCAACAGCTCTGATCTAGTGGGACATTGAGCATTGATTTTTTGTTATGTTTATCTTGTAATGATTAATCCTTCATAGCACTCACTGTAGTGATCAACAGCTCTGATCTAGTGGGACATTGAGCATTGATTTCTTGTTATTTTATCTTGTAATGATTAATCCTTCATAGCACTCACTGTAGTGATCACAGCTCTGATCTAGTGGACATTGAGCATTGATTTCTTGTTATGTTTATCTTGTAATGAATAATTCTTTATTTTTAATCCATGCAGCAACTCTGTGTTCTCAGTGAACAAGAATGGTGCTCTATCAGATGAGGAGATGACTCTGCCAGCGGGGGGTACAGGCCGACTGTAGGCATCATAGGCAGGAACAAGAATGTCCATCAGGGTAGAAGGCAATTAATTATCTACAGAAAAGTAAGAAGATGGCATGAGTGTTGTGTAAGGGGTCTCAGGGTGAGCATGCAAGAGATACAGGGTGATGTGGGAGAGGCTGCAGTCACCTTTTTTATTATGACGTGGGGTCACGTGCATTGAATAGTCTACAGAATAATCTATCAGATGGGCCTTCACAAAATTACGAGAAAAAGCTGCTGAAAAGTTCTGGTTAATGCAAGATGGTGTGGAACATTGATTAAGTTTACCAAATTTATCAGCCATGGAGAAAGGATGGTGGAATTTGCTTATTTTGGTAGCAATTGAAAGGAATTCTTCCAAACCATACAGACGCATATCACTTTGCTATGTAGTTAACAATGTCTTCCTGAGAAAGTACGCCATTTTGAGGGTGGGGCGTTGAAAGCAAAATGAAACTCCTATGCCGATCAGTCGCACAAATCATTGATTTCTTGTTGTTTGAGCTACAGCAGTGCACCATCGGTGCTCTATTTCAGTGCTTCAAGTCATGTTAGGTTTGTTACATTAGCCATTGTTGAGGAGTTTTGTTCTTTGTATTGAGGTTCTGAATGCGTGTGCCAGACAATGGCGGCTGCAGCGCCCTCTGTTTGCCACTAGCTAGGGGAGAGAAGAGGTTGTGCCTCCCAAAGGGATCAAGAGGAAGTGAAATTCCATGCGATTGTGAAGTAAGGTTTGTTTCTTTCTGCCGAACCTGCTGGAAATTCGATTGTGTATTCCCAAATTTTTAAAATGCAAGTACACACAAAATACTGATACTAGTTAACCTAATTTCTCGATCTCTTTCTTGATCATAAACTGGGCAATTTGAGATTAAGTTGAAGGTTATTTCCTCAATGCAAAGTCCAGCACATTAATGCTCTTTTTCGTGTCAGAAGGTTAAAGAGAATTGAAAATCATTCAATATCACTTTGTTCCAGGTTTATAGCATGTTCGGTTGGGAAGGTATGGCTTTCTCAAAATTTTCATATAATTCAGTGATTTCGCAAACTGGGCAACCTTTTTATGATGTCATATCTACAAATTATGAGGGAAAAATTAAGACATATTTCTTCACCTTCTCTTCAAAATTGGTAGATATGACGTCATCAAATGTTGACCAAGTGCTAAATTGCCCAAACTTAGCAGTGATAAATTATTATTCTTTGAGATTTGTAACTTTATAACCGAACATGCTATGAAACAAAGTTTTGATGGCTGTTTCAATTGAAACAATATATATGACATTTAAATATGTTTAGCTGGACTTGCCCTTTGATCTTTCTTCCACTTGATGTGCTCTCGTTAAGCCCCAGAGCAGCAGTTGTTTGCTGATTCGACACTTTGAAAATCTATTTCATTATTATTATTATAAACTGTCTCATGATGACATCCTCAACTTATTTAGCTCAGAGTGTCAGCATCCACTTCAGGGTTCAATATGTTGAACATTCACATTGTATTGTTAACTTGTGCAAAGCATGCATGATCAGAAGCTTGTTGTTAGGATGAAATCACCAAAACAGAACAGGTTTGGGAATCTGTGAATTTATGAATACTTACCCCACATGGGACTATGCACCCACCCAATGCCATGTTGGGCTTCTGGCAATTACACAAATGCGGGTTGGCCACCCATCGCCCTTCTGTTTTCTTCTCGACGTGGCATTGGGGTGGGTGCATGGTCCATGCGGGGTAAGTTGAATAAATGAGAATTTCTGTGCTGTATAGTACTTCAAAGGTTGTAGTCACCTCTTAAATATCTTGAACACCCACCACTGATTGGAGCAGCAACACCCAGACAGGTTGTAATTGGATAATTGCCTCCTAAACAGGTGCAACCACTGAGCAGAAGAGGGGGCCGGGGGGGGGGGGGGTCAGGGAGGTTGTGGCTCACAACTTTTGCAAGGTCCTCTACACACTCTTTCTCACACAAAGCATGCCCTAACTCCCCCCCCCCCTCCCCCCATACTCTCAACATGTGGCTTCTGGAAAATAATGATTATGAGTAGATTGAGAACATTTACTAATTCATCATTTGGACTATTCAATTTGCAAACCTTGTTTTTTCTGTTTAATTGAATAGGTCTCCGATTGGGGCATGTTTTTTTGAGCTGGGAACACCACATGGCCTTCTTGAACGTACAGATTCACATGCAGACAATGTAAGCGATGAAAGGAAAATATACTATGCAATGCCTACCATGTTGTCTTAATTGTAACAATACAGATTCTAACTCTTCCAGAGAGGAACTGAACTTCTGTCATTTTTAAATAAGAGAGAGGTGCATGGGGAGTATGGATTCCTTTTCTAATATCTTTTGTCAACTCGGGCATCAGCCATTCATCACTGTTATCTTGCAGGAGAGATCACATTCATGACAGGAATTTGTTAGTCTCATGATTACTATGACCTAGCTAAACACGATGCATGTGATGTATGTGCCTCTTTCATTCCTTTACCTACCTCATCACAATCTGAGCTGATGTCTGAAGAGTCTGCTGAATTGGTCACCCAAATCTGCTAGGCACTGGCCAAGTATTTACTCTTTCTTCTGTCACTGCCCCTAAAACCTAATTTTAAGATTTGTACACTGCCATTTCCATATTCACTTTCCTTATTGGGTGTAGTTGGGACTTGAGTTGTAAACATTTTGAACAAAATGTGAAATATTTCATCTGCAATCTTTAGTTTTGAAAAGTGCATTCTTTTTTGGAGATACCATTGTGCAGTGCCTTCCAAAAGTTTGGTGATGCAAGAATTGATGATGGCTATCTCATTTACTTGATAGTGTTTCTCACACTACTCATTTTCAGATGTTCAAATAAACATTTTTTGAGCCAAATTTGCAAAAACAGCATGATATTGTTACATACACTTATTTAAATAAATGTCTGTATACGGTGATTTCATATTATGCAAATTTGATGATTTTGTACGACATCTTCACATATGTAGCCTTGAAGACCAAATGCAGAAAAGAAATTCATTTTCATTTGACTTGGTTCAATGCAAGGTGTCCCCAGATAAACTATGCACAAGTAGCATCATTTGAAATTTTATATCAGTTTTCTACACGTGGGTGGCCTTCATTTTATCATATTTTTCAAACAAAGTGTTGCCGCTATCAGGTTTTAATGTTGTATCTTTCACACAGAGGAGCACAAAGAGGAGTGCTGATACCATATTATATAGTGTATTGTTTTATGATGTACTTTTTTGGCCGTTCGGCTTTGTATACCTTTTATTTATTGTAGTTTTCAACGTCACATAGGCGCTATTTTAAAACGATGATATCTTTCACTGTTAGCTTATCACATGATCCTGTGCAAATCCTTTTTTTATTTATCCACTTGTAAGTAGCCTCATCACTAGTCACATTTTTATTTCATAATCAACATAACCAATTAGCCTAGTATTATTCAGGAACCAGTCAAGCCAATATGCTGTTAGTAGAATATTAGTTGTGCTTGTGTCTTTTTTCTCCTGTATGTTCAATAGCAGTTCTGGACAAACATGATGAATTGCTGAAAGCTGCCTGTGTGTCAAACTGTAAATAGCTAGTGCCTCCGAATTCCTAAATGAGAAGTAGCAAAGTCAAGGGGTACCAGGTGGTAGGGTTTGCATTCAAGAAAGGTTCAATTTTCAATAAGCAACTTATCCCTATTTCACTTCACCATGGATGGGGTCAACGTCCACATCACTCTTCATATTCATGTAGGTTGTAACCTCCAGCCTGCCTTTGCCATGGAGTGGTTTCCAGCCCATCGTTAGAATCACATGTGGTTTTGGTTCTAAGCTGTAGATGGCCACAAGCATGTACAACCAATATTGTATATAAATATATCCCATCTCCCCCCCCCCCCCCCAATAAAGTTGTCATCCACTGACATGTGGAAATATGACGATGGAGTGATCTGTTTACACTCCAATTAGTGGTAGGAAGTTTGCTTTAGGAGAGTGATTCAGCATCAAACATTTTGCTAACTAGTATGAGTAATGTCCATTTACAACATATCCTTCAAAGCTCACTCCTTTCCCTCCCCCCCCCCCCCCCGCCTTCCCCGAGAAAAGTTTAGCTCTTACATTTGGGCAATATTAACAGAGTGTTCTACACTCCATTAGTGGTATTTCATCATCCAATCCTGAAATTTTCTTTTCTTCTATCTTGCTAGCGAAATCCACAAGACAAATGGCTGTATGTTTCATGTCACGATTAATCCCTCCTTGTTGTGTCTTGTCTGGTACTAGGCAAACACATCTAATGTTGTCCCTGCTAGTGATTATCACCTGTTAAGCCTGTGAAACACTTTAGCCAAGCAAATTTGGAAAGTTAAAGGGGCCAATGATATGCCTAGCAGGACGCAAGCAAACATTTGGCTATTGTTTCCACTGAAGGATTTCGATACTTTTTGCTTCCGTTGGAAGTACATCATAATGGTAGCAGCAGTGTATGATATCAGCAGGTATCCACTGTATCCTAAAGATTAGTTGAGCGGACTTATAGGCGGATAGTCTAGAACTCAGATAAGCTCTGTATTTTGTTGCAAATATCATTGACAATCAGAAGACACTGATAAACATTGTTTTGTATGAAGTTCTAGGAACCATAAACATGGCATTAGACTGTTTTGTCATTTCAATCCAGGCATCTCATTGTATGTACTAGAGCTGCAATATGGTTGCAACTTTTTTTTTTACAGAACCCGTACCATACATGCACAGTCTAACCATGTTTTTTCTGTAGACACCGTCATACATGTTTCGCCCGCAGTCTTGGATGCAAATTGCCTTTCACATGATGCCATCGTTAATTAGTATTTATTGTTTTTTATTTTGTCATTAATCGGTTAGTGTGCTTTACTAATTTACTCTTTATCATCCAATCATGCTGCAGTAACATTTGTCTTTTTACTTAAGGAAATAAAGTAAGACTCCTTGGAAAGAGTATCAGGCATTTATCCCTTGTTGTCACATATAGAAAGTAGATATTTTTAGCTCATATATTGTTGGGAATTGAGAGCTTCTATCTACAATTTTGCAACCTCTGTCCAATACGGCATTCCCGATGTGGATTTATTTACCTTCAATGTTTGGGACATCATGCCAAGGAATCAGGGAAAGTCCCTACTGGGTTAATCATTTGTCAAAGGTAAATTTGCAGGGTATGCAAGTGTGACCATCATTCATTTTGCCGATGGCATGTTTCGTGATCTTGCACCCACAACATGAAAAGTTGGGTTTGGACTGATAGTTTTTTTTTCTCAAATGTAATAGCTCAGTCCTGTCCTAAACTGTTGTGCAATGTTCTTTGACATGAGTGAACAGTTCTGTGGCCGCACTCCATTGAACCGAATTGTATGTAATGTTGTAAAACTACTGGAAACCTTAAAGGCAAAGTCCGCCCAATTATACTCTTTTGGGGTGTATAAAGAGTTAAAGAGAATAAAAAAATCATTCAAATATCCCTTTGTTCAGTTTTATAGCATGTTCGGTTGGGAAGATATGGCTTCCATAAATTTCATATGATTTGTGATTTTGGCAAAACTGGGACAACCTTTTTATGATGTCATATCTACCAATTATAATGGAAAAGTTAGGTCATATTTCTGAACATATTCTTCAGAATTGGTAGATAAGACGTTATCAAATGTTGCAAATTTCCAAAATGGCCAACGTCGCAGTGAGATAAATTAAACTTTAAAATGTTGTCAAACTTATAAAACAAACATGCTAATGAACATGAAACAAGTTGTACTTGCCATGTTTTTCAATGCACAAATTATATGACATTTAAATATTTTTTGGCTGGAATTGTCTTTTAACCAAAACTTATTGGACAGGATTTTGTGATGCATGTGGCTTTTATATCACAGTATGAATTTCTCATTGTAACACCCAGTATTATGGATTCACCTATAAGATACAGAATATCATTAAACCAAATGGGTACACATCAGCCTGCCTATACAATACTAGGCTGCATGATGCTCCGAACACCAACACCCGTTGCTGTGATACCATAAAGTGTTAAACGAGTACGACGCAGTAGTACCAGGTGTACAAGTGTCTGAGATTATATATATGTTATGGCCCCTTGGTTCACAGCCTACTGGAGAGGACACGAAATTTTAAACTTTTTAATATAGACTACGAGGTGTCTAACACCTTCCATACAACAATAGCGGTCAACAACATAAAACATTGGCTGGGGTACTGGCAATGGGAACAGGGGAAACAAAAAAATACCATAGAAAACTTACAGTATGGCATCGGTTCCCACACAATATACATAAAACCAAAACAACGACACCGACTGCGTCGGTGGCCGGGGCGCTTCCCCTTCCACAGCGGCCTTCCAAAACTTGCCAAAAGTCTATTGTTAGCAAAGCTCCGCAATGCCGACTCATAATTACTAAGTAGACACGGCAAACGCAGTACGGAGTCCTAGAAGTAACCCTGTAACAATATTATCCTGAGGGTCAGTTTAAGTTGTGTGCAAGTGCAGCTGGAATGGCTAACAGTCTGTACTCCCATGTCAACATAGGTGGGGGGGCTAGCAGTATGATCTCTTCCAATACATCTGTTCTTTGATAGCAAGTTTATGACTAGGACCAGGCTCTAGTTAATGTCTTCAGATAACCACATCCCAAAACCTTCTAGGCAATATACCCATCTAGTACCAGCAATTTCCAGATGCTACACTCTACTAACCCAGTTGTCCTTAACCATTTCTCTCAAGGTGGCCAAACCTCCTCATTCTCATACAGTCACTAATCCTACTATAATGCTTAAGCTTGAATTCCTCAACTCAACCAAAATTAGTATTATCTGCGTAAGGGACCCCTTTGGGGGCATTGCTGCATCCAAAGAATTGGATACAAGTTATTTCGGTACTAGGTTCCGAGGAGGGCAACCTTGAACACCCAGGCTTACCACATTTAGAGAGCTGTTTCTGTTGTTAGTATCAAAACTCTAGTAGTGTTCTACAGCTAGCAGTAGCTCTCAATTGCTTCAAGGTACTTTTCTCTCTGGCAGACACACTCACCCAACCACTGGAACTGATCACGAAAGTTACAACAGAACTCCTGTGTTATTTTTTAATTACCACTGTCACAGTGCCAGGAATATGCTGTAAGGCTGGGATCCCATTAATGCGTATGGATGTGAAAGTCCTATATTTACGAAACGAATGTTTGTTTCAGAAGAGAACACGCTATAAGTTTATGACATAAAAATGCTTAGCCGCCCATGCATGTATCGGTGATTAGTTCTTATAGGGAAGATATTCCATCAAATTATTTCATGGTTACATGACACAGTACCAGGAATAAGCTGTATGGTAGCTAAGGCTAGGATCCTATTTTGCGTATGGACGTGAATGTCCTATATTTACAAAAGAGAAACGTTTGTTTCGGTAAAGAACACTATAAGTGTATGTGGAATACAATAAAAAGGCAGCACGCCCAGCATATTGTTGTTGATTTGGCTTTTTGAGGAGATATTTCATAAAAAGTAATTCACGGTGACACAAAGCGGTATACACATTTGTAAATGTGCTTTTTTTTTGCATATTCAGTGGTGTTCGGAGCACCGCTTCTCATTTATAATTTGTTGCCTCTGTGGAACCAGTATCTCTGCAAACTAGATAGGGCATATTCAGATACTAGCGCTAACCTTATACACTCATATCGAGGAGTATTTCTACTTAATAGCACTTCTCCTCTCATGTACCAAGTACTGACAGAATCACCACCAGCTCCCTTTCTACACAGTGAGCTTCAGAGCGTTCCAGCCCTACCGGAATCCATAACATATCTCCCAGATATTTAAATTCATGCAACAAATCATTTGCATATAGCAACTGATATGGGCAGTGCCATGGTTACACTAGAGCACCAATGACCTTTTTGGATTGAAAATGCATTGGTTTGAGCTACAGCACTATGATGCTCTAGTTTTACTGCACTTATTATGCGCCTTAGACTCAAAATTCCTGAACACCCGGTAGGTAGGTAGGTAGTACTAGTCTCCATAATGACCATGACTGACCAATTAGCATGGGAATCCAACTTAATCGGTGAAAGATCAATTTGCATTCCCACAGATTTTTGCTGGATAGCCATGCCCATTCAATGACCTTGAATTCCTGAAAATCCCCCATATGTAGCACTAGTCCATGATAACACAATCATCCAACCTAATCTGTAGAAGCAGCATTTTGCAGAGAAGTTCAGTCAACATCGGTCAAGAAACAAATATTTGGGAGCCCATGAAGAAACAGTTGTTACGGACTGGACGAGGATGGATAGATAGATCCTGTACTGGAATGGTGTTGTCAAAAAGCGTACATTGTCTCCATGATATGAGTAATATCTAGGTGCTACCCAGCACTTGATATTTATGGTGTGAAAATGAAATATGCAGAAAGATGACTTACCCTCTTTATTGCATCCCCATTGAGAAAAAAAAAAAGATGAAGGTATTGAACGAACAAATGGAACATTTCTCGTCACCACCACTATGATGAGGCTGCAGGGAGAAAGTAGTTTGACAAACAATTTTTTTTTTTTATAAGTTTCCATTTATTTGTCCTACACCTCCTTCTTATGGGAATGTTACAACCATTATTATGGCAACTGGCTAATTAACAACAACAATGTTGCAGATTACTATTATAACAACAAACAGCCTGGACATAGTATACATAGTGATAATAATATCTTGTTTTTAGATAGTGCTTTTCCAGGTCGGAGATTTGCTCAAGCGCTTTACAGATATTTCCCCTGATCATTAGTGACTTGTCACACCCGTGCCATACAGCATGCACTGCTTGCTTGTTCTCTCTCCTGATGCACCATTTCAGTACGTCACTTCGTGTCCCCCGGGGGACTTCTCAGTATCAAGCAGCCACATACGGAGCTCGGATACTCTTCACAAAGTCACCTCACAAGGTAACCCCTTTAACACTGGGTGGGTGGTGGGACATTTCAGGAGACATGCCAAGCTTGTCCAACAGCACTGCAGGAAAGTCCTCGGGCTTTCCAATGGGCTCCGGGCTCCGAATCAATGGTTTTTGCAGTCTGTAGCTCCATCTGAGCTAATCCGGCCTCAATCCGTGATCAATCATGATCACTACTTTGGGTATTCAAGGTATTCTAGGCAAATTCAGCAACCTGCATTGAATTATAATCCATATAACAAAAGGTTATAACAACAACAGTCCTGTGTTGGGGAAATGACGGTCTAATAACTGTGATGCCAGATGATGTAATCAGCGCCCTTGGAGAATGCCTTCTCTTCTCAATTTTCTAATTATATCGAGGCACTGGGGTTTACTATGCCCCACCCTGCTCCCCGGGACTGTCATTTTATGTCCCCAACCACAAGGACGGACGATCAGTCAACTCCTGGATTCAACCTCCTGATCTAAACTGGAGGAGCAGCAGGATTCATGTCCCATGTGACTGCCCACAGCGGACCACGGAAAACACCAAGTCCATTGCATTACAGCGGAGGAACCATGAAGGAAGAACTTGCCCGTAACACAGCCCAGGAATTTATTAATACCATGTGGCAAACCGCTTCCAATAAAAGTTAAAGGGGAACTCCAGGCAAGGGACATGTTTCTTTACATTTCTGCATCTTCAAAAAAAAAAAAAAAACATTTTCATCCATATTTTGAGCGTTCCGAACGACCCCCTCCATGATTGAAACACCAAGTTCGAACATTGTGCCTGGGGATTGAGGGATATTTGAAAGTTGTGCGATAATGGCGATGTGAACAGTACCGTTGTGTTATGACTATGAACCAAGGGCGGGATTTTTCAATTCACTGTGACAATGATAACGGAGATCTTTACGTCATTAAAACACTGTTAGGAATGTCTGAAAAATTTCTAGAAAAGCAAGGAAAAATACCTCTTGCCTGGAGTTCCCCTTTAACATAACACATATAAAAAGAACAGCTAGAAAAATGACCTGGGGAGTGACATATTCCCTGTAGATTCTTAGCCATTACAATAAAAGAAATTCAAGGTGAGACACATTAACCTCTAGTGCTTGCATTGGTTCTAAACCTCGTTGGTGCATCTAAAAAAATGGGAAGCTTATCCATGCATGATCAGATCAGAGATCAATTTGTGCTGTTAAAAGAAAAACAAACGTTGGAGCAAGCTAGGTGATGAAATAATGAGCACCCATTGGCCTGACACAGAAAATGAAATTTCCTCAATATAGACACCAAATAATTGCTTAATGTTTAGAACAAAGAAATTTCTGAGCTAGGAGATGTTCTGGAATACAAATCACAATTGTTGTATGGAGAATGATTGTATTATGACGTTTATAGTTACTAAATGACCAAGATCTCGAGATATAAAGCACCTGGAACCTAGTGTATAGCTAAGTATATATGGAACACCAATACTAGATAAGATATAATCTCTACAAGGTATAATAATCAAGGACAATTAAAACAAGGTCTGCATCCATGTAACCATGCTTTGGACAAGGTGGCAAAGATAATGATATTTGGTCAAAGGGATATTTGGTCTAATCAAAATAAATGGTGAGGAACGTGGGAGTGTACAATCAATATTGTATACAATCCAAGATAGAAAGAAGGCCAGAATGAAGAATCGAAACCAGAGCACCAATGGTGCTGTAGCATAAACAAGTCAAACCGCACAAAGTACCGAGACAAATGCATGATAACTATTCAAGAATATGAGGCCAAGAAGCAGGTTCAAACATGTTGTCGTGTTGCCCCAGTAAGGACTTCTGACCTTAAATCTCATATGGCCAAAGATGTCTAGCAGGTCAATAAACTTTCCACATGTTTCAGAATTCAAAATAGCTGGTGTAACATCGCGAAATGCTCCACAAATGAGCAAAATTGCTACACACTTTTGGCAGTGCCATAGCCGTCAGTTTGTACACAAAAAAAACTATATACAGACAGCTACAGGTTTTCTAACAAACCTCCCAAAATTGCTACCCGAGTGCCCTGCACTATTTCAAACACTGCACATGATGAATTTTGGAAAGACAAGTTGATCGAAGCTGCCAAGTGCCACGGCGAAGGCTCCGGACTATTACCTGAAAATGTTGTCTTTACAGTGAGCTGGTCTGGTTTCGAATAATAGCTGATTTGGGGTCAGAGATCAGAGATTGCGTTGGTAGGTGAGAGGAGGTTTAGTTAGATAGGTGAAGTGGACCATTCATGGTTTGTAGGGAGGAATGAACCGGGAGCCAAGAGGGTTTGATACAGGTCTTGCCCCTGGCAATGCTCGCATGCTCATCACTTGTTCTGGGGCAGTGGACCCCCCTTTGGTTTGTTCTCAACCAATATTACAAATGCAGCACGATGCAAATTACTCCACAGGTCAAGTCCCCCCAAGTCTTTAAAGAAAAACTGCAAGCTTGGATACAATGAGGTATTTCGTGGAGAATGGAAACGGGATCTGAAGGGTCCAAACCCCATTGCAATACGTTGTTCCTATGATGGGAGTTTGGCCTCAATTTGGTCTATTATGCGAGAAATTAGGGAAATGTAACAATTAACGCATGACATCACACTTGGAAAGTTATGTCAGTGTATTTCATGTTGAATTTGTTGTGTCACCATTTTACGCAGACGTGCTGTTGTCTTTCTCTCACCAAAGTAACTCCGCAACATACTAACCACTACAGCAAAACTCCACCATAACTAAACATTTTTCTCAAAGTGAAAATCTGTGTGAATCAATGGAAACAAAGCCTTGTTTCCAGGGTTGTCAAGTATGACATCACTTATTATGCAGTGAGGGGATACTTTTCGATCTTGTGCAATACAAATGCACAAATTCAGAAGACTAACTCCGTAATGGGAAAGTTCCGTATGACTTGGGTTTGGACAGACGCATTCAGTTTTTCTCCAGCTAATATTTTAGCCTCTTTAAAATTCCCTCTGCAGTTGTCCTTTAATACGATACTTGATATGCTGTCGCATTGTTTGAAGAGAGAATATCCTCTTCCAGCACCCAGCAAAGAATGAACACAAATAATGGACAAAGGCCATTTACATGTCACAACCAAAAGCCAACTCACAGAATTTTAGGACCAACCTCACATTGATATATTACTTGAGAATATATCAATCAAGATTGAATAGTTGTTTTTCATTGTGACGTTGATTGTTCATTGATTCTGGTAGGACCTAGCTGAGAACTGAACCACTGGTAGGAGCTGACCAACCAAACCACCAGGCCAGATCTCTGTAGGGCTGAGCACCTTCAGGAATTGGTTGGAATGACACTAGATGGTATTTCCTTTCTTCATGCCCATTGTATTTTGTTCCCCAATTTATTCAGGTGGTAATCGAGGTGTGTCAGTATGACAAGGAGAAAAGGTATTGATATACCATTTTTTAAACTGATAATACCAAGTATTTAGAGAAGAAATGAGACAAAAAATTTGCGCAACTGGTACGCACAGTAAGTAAAATAAATATTCCGCACAACTGGTACATACTCTGTAGTATATATGGAACTGTTTGACATGCATCATTATGCAATTAGGAGTGTGTGTTACACTGTTACTGTCGGTTGCAATGTACTAATATTTTTTTTAGATTGAATCAGTGTTTCTGTAGGGTATGGGTGGTACCCACTATTCTCAGAACCGGTGTCGGTGCTGTACCATGAGAATACTAATCATCAGTGAGGATCATCAAAGTGATGGAGTGCAGGCTGTACATATCATTTTGCCCTATAACAGGCTCTTATTTCAATGTTTGTTTTTTCTTTATCGTTATTTTTATGATCTGTATGAATATGCCTGATGAAGAAAAACAATTTGAAAATCTGACCCCCACTGGAAAGTTCCAACAATCTAGTACCCAAATCAAACAACTGCGAATTAATACTAACAAAGCAGATTGCTGCTGCCAGTCTTATGCATTTGTAAATAAAAGGCTACAGTTCGTATGCTAAAAATTACTTGTAAAAATTAAGGATAAGTTTATTTTGGAAATATTTACATGGATTCTCTGTGCTGATGTTACTAAAAATGTCATCAATATTTTCTTTATTACTGGTGAAGTAGCTGCACTATGCATGCCATCTTGCTCAACTGTGTTATTGGTTTTATCAGGGCTAAACACATGCTCTGTTCTTTTGTGAATGGCCTGCCAGTGGGTCAACATTATCACCCCCACTTCTGTGTGGTGAGCAGACAGCCAAACTTTCCCGATCTAAATTGCTACTTACACTTAATCGATAACTGTATCATGTACAGACATACAAATTACAATACATTACACCATATATTAATTTTCTATCACAAGATAAAAATTGCAAAGTATTTTTCAGTTGAATCGGGTAAAGGCTTTTAAAGTGTAGAACGGATTATGTTTTTATTGTCCTGTTGCTTGCCTTTATTGGTCAGTTTATTCTTCCCACCTACCCCATGAGCGCTCTGATTGGTGACAAGACCGTAGACCAGACAGTGTAGTGCTCAAATATAAATACTTAACACATTACGCAAAAACTGCAGAGCAGTAACACTCCCACCTGGTCAACAGGACTTTTTTCGTAAAATTACTTAATTCGGTAACTAGGTAGGCTCACTTTGCTTCTTGACCAGCATTAAAATGCTCAGGGCACTGAGCTGGTCAGGCTGGACATGCGGATATCACACAAACAACATTAGGAATAGACGCTATTTGCTTGACTGCACTGATCAGATTATCGGATACCTGGTATTGTAGGTATAACTGTCATTACGGTATACCTGGGATTATTGGTATACGTAGTATAACCATACCGTTGTCATGGAACATGTTTGCGGGCGTATCTACGTCGATACAGTACAAATACCTAGTATACTGGTATAGTGATAGCATATAGGCCTACTGTATATAATGATGTACACAGCAGTGGCGTGTGTGTGAACATATATGCAGTGCTCAAGCTCTCTGCATGCTGGGCCTAGCAGGCGTCAGTGATTGCATGCATGATGGCACGGCCTGGTACTATAGGTAGGACCGCTTGGACTCACTTGTAACCGAGTGCAGAAACCAATTCGGTAGTATCATTGGAATGTGAGAAATGATATTTGTTCTCGTACATAGTTAAAATTCAAGCATTGCCGCGGTGGCCGGTATTGAGCAATTATCAACAAAAGTGATATGTGGTGTGGGCGTGATATTACTGACTACGCTGTACCTGGTTGTATTGGTACAGTAGTGTGACCGTAAGGTTTTTAATTAACGATAAAAACTAAGTTTTTTTTTTTTTTTTTTTTTTTTTTTTTTTTTTTTTTTTTTTTTTTTTTTTTTTTTTTTTTTTTTTTTTTTTTTTTTTTTTTTTTTGTTTTTTTTTTTTTTTTTTTTTTTTTTTTTTTGTTTTTTTTTTTTTTTTTTTTTTTTTTTAAAAATCACCACGATAATATCAGTCTGGAAGAGGATATAGGCGGAATAGGTATTTTTCAATACCATCATACCTGAGGTGTAATGAACCTCCATGTAACCCATCAATAGGTTAAGTTTGAACCCAAAGTATGGCCAGGGCCCATCATCTTTGATGACCACTGATAGCTCTTCAAGAACCTCTCTCACACCTCCATATTTCCCCAAACTCTCAGCCGTCTTCGTATTCTGTCACCCCTGGTATGTCCCTGGTTGGAATATACTCCGGTTGAATGTTCCTCTCCTTGAGATTCTTCAAGCCATTCAGAGAGGGTATCTTCATCCCAGCCGGGTTCTGTTCATCCCTGAGCTGACTCCGCAAGAAATCAATCTCCTTGTTCAGGACGTTCCTTTCTTCCAGCAGGGACCTCTGAGCCTCCAGCAAACTGTATACCTGTGTGAGGATGGAGTGATAATGCCAGATCTGCGACAACTATGGACCTGGGTGCATAGCTTATGTTCATTATATCCTCGCGACACTGGAAGTGTTCAGAGATATTATGGTTTAGGGGTGTAGCCACGGTCTCTGTCTCCAGCCGTTAGCGCAATAACGCTTTTTTATCTGATTGATCTGAAACTAGGTACACATGTCCGCCCTCATGAAATCTCGGATGAGTTCGAAAGTGGGCATCACTTCATCTCTGCTGCCCTCTATTTGGCAATTTTTACACAAAAATATCCGATTTACACCAAACTTGGTGGGTGGGGACGAAAGTTGGTCCCGAAAAACATGACAGTGATTTCGAGGTCACCGGAGGTCAAATAAGTTTTTTCTTTCGCAAAAATATAGAAAATAGTTCGATTCACACAAAACTTGGTGAAAAAAGTTGGTCCCGAAAAACATGACAGTGATTTCGAGGTCACCGGAGGTCAAATAAGTTTTTTCTTTCGCAAAAATATAGAAAATAGTTCGATTCACACAAAACTTGGTGAAAAAAGTTGGTCCCGAATAAATGAAGTTGATTACAAGGTCACAAGAGGTCAAATTTGCATGAATCATGCAATTTTTCTAACTTTGTCGTAATTAAACAAACTTGGGGAATGTGGACTACAGTTGTACCCAGTGTTTCCTCTAAAAAAAATTTGAGTGAGTCAAGTTATGCCTAGAGCTATATATTTCAATGTAATTTTGAATTAAAATCCTCTTTTTAACTCTTGCTCTCAGAATGCCAATGCGTCAAATTGAAAGCTCACTGCGTCAAAATCGCGTCATAGTGACTTAGCAGAAACACTGGTTGTACGTGAGAAACGGATAGGGTATTTCAAAGTCACTGGAGGTCAAATCGACCTAATTGAACGTGCTTCCTCTAAATGAGGTCCACAGAGACTGTTTCTGCGGGGATATACACGTTAGGGGTTCACCCGCCTGCACATTACATTACATTTTTTTCCATTATTATTACGAGCACTTAAATGGCGCTCTACGAAGAACAGAGCGCCCTAAAAAATGGGAAGAAATGGAGAGGGAAAGGGGGGAAAAAAGGAGGGACAGAAAAAAACGAAAGAAAACAGAGGACAACACATTAGTGATCTACAAATAGGAAAGTCTCAAGCGCCCTCTTGAATACAGGGACCGAACTTGCGTCTCTGACGTCTAAAGGAAGAAAGTTCCAGAGACGAGAAGCACCAACCATGATGAGGAGTCGCTAGCCTTTCTCTTAGAAAGGGGAATGCAAAGCCGGGTCAAATCAGAGGACGAGCGAAGTCGGTGCCTGTAGTCATGAGGGTCATTACTTCTCTGCAACGTGATGAGGTCAGCCAAATACTCCAGAGATTGAGCATGTAAACATTTTAATACGTTGAGAACAACTTTATATGTGATCCTTTCTCAACTGGCAGCCAGTGTAACCCTTGCAGGAGGCCGCGAGAGGGTCGGTCCCATCCACATCGCAAAACCAAGCATGCAGCCTTATTTTGGAGGCTGGATACGTTGCAAGTCAGTCTTACGCGCACTGAGTAGGAGAGAGTTGGCATAGTCAAGGCGGGATAGGACCAACCTCTGACAGCATGATAGCAAGCTTCCTGTGTGATAAAGGGACGTATGTGCCACAAATTTCTCAAATGGAAGTTAACTATTTTACATATTGAGTTGACTTGATCAGACATGTTCAGGGAAGCATCCAGAATAACACCTAGCTTTTTACAGAAGGAGATGGATTAATACACACATTGCCAAATTCAAACTCAATATTCGATAAAGTTGGCAGAACATTGTTGTTTGCGAAAACAATAAACTCAGTTTCTCCTGGTTTAGTTGGAGCATATTTTCCACCATCCACCTTTTGATCTTTTTAATACAAGATGCTAACCTAGCGAGCACCGACATTCACCTTCAACTCTGGGGTCAAACTCGACATAAAGCTGGATGTCATCAGCATAAACGTGGAATGCCAGACCAAACTCAAGAATGATTTCCCCAATGGGGGATGTGTAAAGGGTGAAACTCTGGGGACAAATAATGGAGCCCTGAGGAAGAGGGTATGTCAGTTGGTGTTCCCTAGAAAATTCACATCTGATCAAGACCCTGGTGGGACAATTTCAGATACGTACTGAACCACAAGCTAACATATGAACCATGAGATAAATGCACCACCAAGATAATGTTGGGATTCCACAGTATCAAGGCTGCTGACATGTCAAGTAGTAGCATAAAGAACAGCCTGCCATTATCTAGTGATTGAAGAATATTGTTTTTTACCAGTCTCGGTACTGTGATTTTGCTCATAGGCAGATTGAAATTGCTCTCCAAGACCATTGCTATCCACATTCCAGTAACTTGACGTGTCCCAGCCTTTTCTATCACTTTGGATAGGAAAGGGATATTAGCCACAGGACGATAACTCTTCGGGGTGCTAGGATGCCTAGTTCATACTTGTCGACAATGCTCCTCTAATTGGCTGAATCATGTCAGCTGATCATGATTGACCCTTAGGTATGCATGGTGTTAATGCACAGAGTCGATTCACTAGCAGATGGATATACCGAACTAGCGCGTCTTCTAAACAATGCCTTTTTGGCCTGTCTGCTAGTAGTACTCACATTGCATGTGCAGGCCGTGTTGCCAAACTTGATTTTCAAGTTCACTCACAAACATTATTGTAATGCGCCATTTCTGATTTAACAAATGGAATTATGTTTCAGGCTGGAGTGTAGGCTCAGCTTCCTTCCCTGTTATATTTTGTTGCAACACTTCTAGGTTGGCGAGAATAGAAGAAATTATAAACAAAACGTGTTCCACGAGCAACAGCTAGACTGGTGACAAGGCATTTTCTGTATGTGCGCCCAAGTTGTGGAATGCCTACCAAATTATGTGTGTTCCTGTTTCAGCCTTGCCAGTTTTAAAACATCATTGAAATTGATTATTTTAAAATTCCTGATCTTTAAAATTGTACAGTTTTCATTCTTATACATTTTTTCTGGCTCTTATTACTATTTTTGTTCTCTACCCTTACAGTCTTACTGAAATTTTTGATACCATATGTATAGTTTCATTGGTGTGATGTTATGGCCTAATTCTCTTCTGAGTTATGGTTTTACATGCTCCCTTGTAGGTTGTATTTTATACTCTGAAAGACCATCGAAAACAGCTTTGCTGATGAACGCGCTATACAAATTTACATGTGATTATATTTATTATATTACTATGCCTGGTGTGCGTGTGCGACAACGCAGTGCATTCAAGTTTCCAAGCTCTTACACGGTCAGATTTTCTGATCAAACACATACCCTTACCTCAGACATTTTTAACCAATCAAAAGCAAATTGATTAATAGAATTTTAAAACTGTACAAAAATGCCCAAATTGTCGCACCCATGTGTTCAGTTGTGTACACCAACACTGAGTGTGGTGACCCACAATGACAGCACACGATGGGAATGGATATGAAAGTCCATGGTGCATCACTCGAATTGCACAATTTTCACATCCTGCCTGTTTGGATGAGGTCCTATCAGCATGATCAGCCATCTTCTGTAGCTTGGCCGTCAGTCGTTGATGTGTTTACCGTGCTGTATACACTGTTCTTCCATCTTGAGTGTTGCTGTGCTGCCTGTCTGACCGGGACATACAGGCCCCTTTCCCCCACCGCAGAGGACCCCCCCCTCCCTTCCCCTCAGAGGATCTCATCCTACCTGTTTGGAGGTCCTTTCAAGCTGATCACCATCTTCTGTATCTTGGGGCCGTCATCTTTGATTGTATTTACCGTGCTGTCTACCCTGTTCTTCCATCTCTGAGTGTTGCTGGCTGCTAGCCTGTCTGACCTGGACCATACACCACACCCCTCCTCACCCCCTCAGAGGATGCTCATCCTAAACCTGTTTGAAGGTCCTATAGCATGATCCGCCATCTTCTGTAGCTTGGCCGTCAGTCGTTGGTGTAGTTTGCCATTTGTGATACACTGTTCTTCCAATATTGAGTGTTGCTTGCTAGCCCTGTCTGACTGGACAGCGAAGCCTGGTTTACTCTGCGGAGATCTGCTTATCGTGACTGCAAAATGATGAAATACATTAGCAACAAAAGAGAAATCTATGGGTTGCAAGATCGCACCAGCCATCCTCTGAAAATATCCGTGTTCACCCTTCGTTTGCTAATTTTCAAACAGAAGTAACTGAAGTCCAATGTGCAGTACTTTTTTTACCTTGTTTCAAAATTTGTAACTATCCAGCATAATGGATAGAGCACCAATAGTGCTGTGCTCAAACCACAACAAATGCAATAATTTCAACCGAAATGTGGACGCAAAATGACATCCAGATGCCACCGACTCCAATATTCTTGATGAAACCACCCCAAACCTCATAAGTACTAATCATCACAGTTGACATTCCACTCTTATGATAATATAAATAATCGGAAGGAGAAGCATTTGACCCCCGGAAAATAACCTTGGGTGAGAATACCCCAGGAACAATACTGACCTCAGACTCCTGGCGTGATCACTGACCCCTATTTTCCAGAACCACCATACCATGTGTCGGTGGGTGCGGGTGGGGGTTGTGGGATATCCTCAGTGATTTTCCAGTCTGCTAGCTGTTAGAGGTGACTATCAGGTGGAGATTTGAACTTCATGAGAAGGTGAATGAAAGACCCCATACTCAGTGTGTAGTTGAGCTTCACCTCCTCCCCATCCCCATCATTAGCTCCAACTTGGAATGGGGGAGGAACAATGTAGCACATATTTTCAATGATGTTCTGTACCTAGTAGTATAACTGTGCCATAACTGCACTACATGAATATCAAACATAGGGGATGAACATGATTTCTATGATTACCTGTTTGAATAAGCCTAGATCATCGGTTCCCAACTGGGGGAAAATGTCTGTATTCATGGAGGGGATGAGGAAAGGTTTTTGGAGGACTTTTGAAGATTCAGGCTCTTTCATGTGATGTTCTGTTTTTTCCCCTATGTATAATCTTGACACAGATATGCAACCAAGATAGTAAATGTAGCACTGGCAGTAACTGAGGACCCTCAAGTATTCAGAACTGTTCATGGGAGGGACGTGGGGGGGGGGGGGGACCCCATTAGGCCCTCGCTCCCAGGATGGCAACAGGTAAGTCCCCCTACCCCCTGAATCACAGTGCTCTCGTGTGCCCCCCACTCCGACCTCTCCTATTAATGTCTTTTGTGAGAGGGGGAGGCTAGTAATGCAAGAGGGGGGATGAAAAAAGGTTGGGAAAACAGGTGGTCTAAATGCTGGCGAGAATGCCGCTGACAGCCGCATTTCATGCAGTACCATGATTACAAGCTGTTGAGAGTCAAACCCATGTGACCCAAACTCGAATACAATTTCTTCTCTTTCCTCATTCATACTGTGGATACCTGTACTCTCCAGTGAGCTTCTCCAGTTTTCCAGTCAGAAACTTAGCCTGATCTCGCAGTTACCAATCAGCCATTCTGGTCAGAGATCATGGCCTCAAGGCCTGCAACAACTAGTGCTGGAAAGAGAAAAGGAGACAAAAATTTATCCTAGTTGCAGCACAATAAAGAAGGATCTTCATCTAGCCTATGTCAGTTTCATTCTGCTAGATGGAATCAATATGTTCCAAGTCATTCCAGGAACTACAGTACTGACTGACCAGAAAGCCGAAATGCTTAGTGATTCCTTGACATAAGGACATTTTGGAATAAATCATGCAAAATGGAAGCACTGAATGAACTCCAGTGTCCTCCAGTCTATGTATAAAATGTTGGAGAGTAAAGGTAAGCCATATCTACCTAGTTTCATGAAAATCTGGCAAACTTTAAAACTATGCATTAAATATGCAAATTAGAAACGTTGAATGACCTCCAGTGACCCTGATCCATGATAAAAAAAAATCGGAACTCAAGGTAAACAACACCCACAAGTTTCATGAAAATGCCAACAACTTCTTCAGGATTTTGCATAAATTATGCACATTAGGTACGTTGAATGACCTCCATTGACCCCAAATCTTTATTAAAACGTTTTGGGACTGAAAGTAGACCACATTCACCAAGTTTTCGTGAAAATCCGACAAACTTTTAAATTTTGCACGAATTAGGCAAATTAGACAACTTAATTAGCAATTTTACGATGAAAATCTAATCAGTTCATCTAACCTTATATCCTGCATCTATGTGCCAAACCAAGTCACCATAGCACCTACTGTTCATCCGTAATCTTGCTAACGAGCCTAAACAATAAATCACATAAGGCCAATTACCTTACTTAATTAGTGACTTGCGTGCCCGAAATCTAATCAGATCGTGTTCACCCAACCCCGATACTACATACAAAATTTCATCAAAATCGGTCTTACGTTTCAGAGAAATCCTGCTAACGAGGAAGTGGTACACACATACACACACACACATACATGTACAACCGGCAAACGAGGACAGTATGTGTTCAACTATGCAATCGAGGACAAAGTGTGTATGCTGTACACTATGGAACCGCGGACACACCTGCAGGTGTGTCCTTGGTTATACGGTGGAAAATCAGAAGAACGTCCTCGTTCACACCTGTTACAAACGCACGCACACACACACATACATACACACACACGACAAAGTGATTGCTCAGTCTCTTCTTGAACTTTGTTCAGGCGAGACAATTAAAATCATGTACTCATCATGGGGAACTCACCTACCAGGTGTGAGCTTTATCCATCTAGACTAAAAAGCTGAAAATTGGGCAAAATATTTATTTTTGCACAAAATTTCAATTTTTCACCAAAAATCATCTATCTAACCAATTTGGTTCTTGGACTCATAAGAAAGCTCGAAACCAAATTTTGGCTTGACCCGAACCTTACGATGCGCTCTTGACGTGTTTTGCAAGGTTTCAGACTTTGAACTCTGTCATTAACCAAGAACAATAAGAGATTAGGTAAACATTATGGGGAAATCATATACCTATTAAGAGCTTCATAAAATCATGCCTGATCAAGTTGTTGTTATAAGCTGGGCATCACACACACACACTCATACGAACACACTACTGACATGACTGCACATATTCCTCTGACTTCTCTGGGACCTTCTTCACAACCTCTCTTTCTTCAAAGACCTCATTCACCTTCTAATCAAACACTCACAATGCTGTGCTTTGATCTAATGAATGGCAGTCTTAAGTTCCTGTTTCTTTTCCACTGCTCTGTTACTGTAGGTCTGTATACAACGCATTTGTGCGTAATTCCATGTCTCATACCAGTGAGTTATGGGCACTTGAGAAGAATGACATTAGAAGAGGAGTGAGCATTCCAGGTTGAGATGGTCATGTGGCCCGGAACCAAAGGACGAAAAGAGGACTTGCCAGCGTTTATGAATAATTGAATACCCCCAGCAGATGTCTATAGTTTAGGGGTGAGTAGACTTGGCCTAGTATGCTTTGACAAGGTCCCAAAGACTGGAATCTAGATCCTGCTGCTTCGAGGAACCGTACCAGAGTGGAAGAGTCTCTGAAAGCTCTAATTGACGTTGTGGATCTAATTTCAGACCTTAAACAGGATGATGTTGATCATGATGATGATTCACAGACCAGCTCGCCAGCTTCACCACCGGCTGTCTTTGGGACCCTCATAAACCCCCTACCCCTCTACCCCCTCTCCTCTCTATGACTCTATCACTTCCTACTAATCAAACAGTCACAATACGTTTTGCCCCTATTTCATGGAAGGCCTGCTTCAGTTCCTGTTTTTTTTTTCACCCTGCTTATCACCAGCTACCCCCTTCTACCACTAGCTTTCTCTGGAGCCCCTCCAACTCCCCCTTCTCCTGGACCTCTTCATCCCCTACTAAACTAAAGCCTGCCTCCCACTGTACAAAATATGCTGCAGGCTTGCGAGAGCTTCTAGTCAAACTCGCGGTCGCTGTATTACCGTGAGATGTGAGGCGATGACCGCAACGCCAGAAGCTTTGTGATGGCAAATGAATCAAAAGCATGGGCAGAATGGAAGCGTGGGATAGCTCGTCGAAAGGTAGCATTTTTTGCGATTAGTGGTCCAACCTCCTTCAATAATTCTCGGAAGACATATGAACAGACCCTTTAGAAGAAAAGAAACCCCGTCTGTCTTTGCTGGAATACCTCCAGTGCGCACCAAAAAACAATGGGTCACTGTCTGGGAACTTGACCGCAGTGAATTTTGCAAGGGGTTGCAAGGAGCTTACGGCCGCCGCTTGAGGTCAATGCGAACGGCAACTGTAAGCGTTGCGGCGTTCGAACTCCGTATAGTGTGAGGTAGGGTTTTTACCCTTACAATGCTGTGCCTCCATCTCATGGATGACTTGCTTCAGTTCTTGTTTCTTCTGCTCAGCTCTTCTATGACCAGTTGACCTCCTCTGCTCGGGTTTTTTCCAGGGTCTCCTTCGACACTCTCACCATACTCAACTGAGAAAAAAAAAATACAGACGTTCCCGCACTATTGGCAACCTACTAACGGCGCTAACCACATGGTTATATACGTAGCCCATCTCGAACAGTGAAAATAAAAACTAAGGTTTCTTAAAAAACAAAAAACTATGACACAAGTATCAAATGACGAGACCGATATTGTGTGGGATAATGACCTCGGTTATTCCAGTAAGGTAGGATTCCTTAGGTGAAAATCTTGAATGTGAAAATTGCAGTTTTGCGCAGGATAATTTTTCGTACCGAAAGGGAATATTCTGTATGATGAGGATGTGGAAAAGCCATCAATATCTAGTAGCTCATGGATATGAACATGAATTAACTTATGAGGTGATATTCCATAGTACCTTTTTTGTATTGATGCAACATAATGCTCGCATTGGTACGCATGGTATTCTTGCCTATTCAGTTATTTTGGAGAATTCTTCATCTCTGCCCAAACCAGTTACATCTTTTATAGATTCCGGTTCCCATGTTTGTGCTCGGGTGAATCCAACCTGAAGGGTGTTATGCCGTATCGGTATCTGCACCTACGGATTTTAGCCTCACAGTACACAACACTGGTCCTGGGAAGCTAAATAGAGTACTCAATGATGTTCATTATGTAACTCAGGGTAACAGATGTTTAGTAAGGACAACTGCAGGATGATTTATACAGAGGTTGATTCAATATCTGGATAAAAAATGAAGAGTCGTCCAAACGGGAAGTTCATAGGACTTTCCGTTACAGAGTTAGATTTAAAGTTTGTGTATGTGAAGATGCTGTATGGTGCAAGATCCCGAATGCACCCATCATGCAATAATAAATGATGATACTGCACAACCCGCAAATCTTTGTGTTCTATTGAAATTCAAACATTAATTCCACTTCGAAAAGCATCAAGTCTATGGGAGAGGATGCTGTAGTGGGTTGGTAGGTGTTGATGGTTACTTTGGGGAAGAAGACAACAGAACTTCTGTTTTTTTCCGGAATGTTGAATAATTCAACAAATGAAAACAATCAAATACATAACATAATTTTCCTGTGTTGTCCATGTGTGATGGTCATGCGTATTGCACAATTGGGAATCTCCCCGATTTCTCTGCCTTAATGGCCTGAACTTCGAACATCGTATTGAAATAGGGTTTGGAACTATAGATACAGTTTTCCATTCTCCACAATAACCTTGTTGTTATCAAGCCTGCGTTGCCCTTTAACTGATTGTCATACCAAGGACATTTGATTGGCAGATAGAGGTGAGAGTGTGTTTGTGTGAAAGTAGTGATTACATTCAATGTTACCAAGAGGAGGTGTCCCATTGATGATGACATTAGAGACACATCATAACTAAAGGGTATACTGAACATGTATCATCAAGAAGGACTTCATCATTAGGAGGGTCCTGCTAAGGGGTTGAATTTTATGGAGAGTGATGTGCAACAGTTTGCGTGTCATGTGTAAAACCAACGTAGCTAAACAGATCCATAAAACCATTTGTCATTCAGGAGCAACTAAAAAATAATGTGGACTCAGCGTCGGAAAAACAGGGTGCGAGTGCGATTCCGCACCCGAAAGGTCCAAAACTGCACGAAATCGCATAGAGGGGTGCGAAAATCCGTGACATATTGAGAAAAAATCGCACCCGTAAATATCGCCGCACCAACAATCCATGAAATGGAACTGCCCAAAGAGCCCAAATATTCGTGGACCTAAATCATTCTGCCGCTGTTTTTGTCTCAGATTGGCTGTACTCCATTCTGCCGTATCAAATTCATTTTCACTCGAAAAAACAATATGCGACACAATGTCGTACGTGATCAAGCCTCGTGAGTCGTGAACGAGGGGGGACGTAAATTCCCCATTGATTTTGCAGCTGGTATCGTCCATGTCAGCTCTGTTACGTTATTAAACCCTCGTATACAGAGCACAGGAACACCATGCAAAAATGTCTTGCAATTTCCACAAGCCCTTGGCCTCCCCCCCCCTCCGAAACCCGCCTCCCGATAATAAGACTCACAACACGATCGTTTCGTCAGCCGTAAAACCCATAACAGGTTATATGCGTGCATCGTATGGCACTATGGCTGGACACACTCAACTACGAATGGCCTGTGCTACCACATAACATTGGCCTCGATTTGGCATGGATACCGAAGCACGACACGGCGGAATTTGAGTGTGAATGTGCTAAAATCATGCGAAAACTAATAAATATCATTGTTGTACCCAGTGAGAAAATTGGTGAATTAACCCATTCATTCATGGCATTGCGTAACGTAGTCGACGCGAGTCACAGCCACTGCAACATTTTAGTGGATCGGCGACTGCTCGTCGAGTGTTCGGTACTGAACCACAGGGCCAATGGGAAAACCCCAATGGACGTTAAGTGTGTGTGGAGAGATGATCGACATTGATGTTACCGTACCGCACCGGCATACAATTGTGACACACATACACACGTTGTTTGGTACGGTGTATGCACGGAAAATATTTACAGGCTTCTTGTGCAGTGGGCGCGTATCGTTTATGAATTCACAAGAGTATAGGATGCTTCGGAATCAATTTCGAAAGCTGGTATATTTTTTGTTACCTTCACCGGGAACCAAACATATGCATGCCAATAAAAAAGATGGCATCTGATAAGTAATGACTTTGAAACTAAAGCCCCAGAATTATGACTACCCAGTGAGTCTATTGATGGAGTTAACTCCGGAAGTGCCTTAGAATGTAATGACATGTGACGTGTATGTGCTGACTGAATAATCAGTATCGGTATCGGAAAGCGGACCAATTACGGAAAAAATAATCGGTAATCTGTAACATCCGATATTGGCATGATCGTTTGAACACATCAGAGGTAGATACGCGATGCGGTTCTGAATCAATTTCGCGAAAATAGGAGCAGTGTAAAGCCAAAATGCAAACCTGACAGCAAAGAAAATACAAACTGCGAAAAAAGGACTGGTATAAATACGCCGAAAATGGGAGGTGGCAATTAATTTCTATCTTGCAAGTGCGTGCGCGCGTAATTGCAAGTGGCTACCCGAATTTATCATTTCCCGGCCATGTGAATGAGTATCCACCCTTCAAACTTTATAACATGCCCTGCAGCCAAAATGGATCGTTTTGTGATGAAAAAATCCACTTCTGCCGCAAGTATATGTGGAAAAGATGTTTGCAATGCATTGTTGAAACCCAAACCGTGTGTGCGTTATTGATAGATAACCAATCGCTGGCTGAGCAATGCTTTTGGGACCACTTTTAATGGTTAGGGCACTTGCACCCGAAAATCCCAAAGTAGCACCGGAAATGGGTGAGGGGTGCGATTTTTTTTTAAGAATACGCACCCGAAATGAAAAAAATGTCTTCCTACCCTTGCTGTGACTGAAAGTGAAAAGTGGACATGGCCTACACAACCCACTCCTGTTTGACGCGACGTCTCTTATAGTAATTTGACCTACGATGGGTAGACTCCTACCTCTCTTTCTACTGTGTTGAGCTGCTCGGTGACGTTGACGATCTCCTCCTGAATCAGAGTGAGGGCGCTATCCGTGAATCCAACGCCTCCTAACTCCTGCAGCTTGCGAATAGCCTCATCCTATCCTGTGGTGAAAGTTATAAGAGAAGGTAGCCCTATGGGATGGGGATATAGTCAACTAATTATATTTAAAACTATCTTGATTAGTTAGTGTGATATGTTAATTTAGAAGGCGGATCGCCTCAGTCAGTGGAGCACCAGACTCCAAAACTATTGATTGCAAGTTGGGAGCCCATGGGAGCCAGAGGATTTTCACAGTGTGTTGGACAAGGCACGTCTCCGGACATGTCCCACGGCACTCACGTGTTGGAGTGGGTGCCTTTGAGCCGTTTCTGGCTGCTTGGTATTGGGAAGTCGCCCAGGGGACACGATGAAGTGACGTACTGGAACGAGAGACGGGAGAAAACAAGCAGTGCGTGCTGTATGGTACGGGTGTGACAAACACAATGATCGGGGGTAATATCTGAAAAGGCGCTTTGAGCAAGTCTCGACAAGACATTATTATATCATCAAGCTATACGTCATGCTGAGACATACTGCAGCAGAATGTCATTAGTAAGAGGGGTAAAAGGGTGATACTCATGTCTATCAAACGAATGTATCGACGAGTATGCAACAAACAGGACGGATAGATGTTACCACCAGTGGCCTACAAAATATGATATTCATATCGTAAGTGTCCAAGCATGTTCAAGGAATGGAGAACTACGTGCAGATGATGTATGTAAACTTTGAATTAGATAATCAACAACAAGTGTTTCAATCTGTACATCTAAGAGACATGGACATGGGGGGAGAAGGTCTGCTCCCTAGCTAGTGAGATGTGGCCAGAAACAGAGTACAGGATTGTCTTCTCTACTCATTGGTTGGCAGAGCATGATTTACAATCAGAGCAGGTTCTGTTCTCCAACCAGTGACCTTCCTTCACATCCATATATTTGGGGCATGTTTTGGCTAGGGTGAAAAACGCTCTTCCGATCTGACTTTTGTTTTAAGAAATAAAATTTGCCTTTTCACCTGGTCCTAGTTGGCAGGATTGAACAAAAAAAGAAACAATTTTGTCTTAAATGCAATTAGGTGCTTTATAGCACATTTTAAACACACACTTCATTTCGGGAATAATTCTGCATGTCACCTTGTTTACCTTCTTAGGGGAATACTTTGTCATCCCAGTGGGATGTAATCTGGTGAAATGCTATCATTGTGCCAACATACCTGTTCTTTGGTCTGTAGTTCCAGTTCCAGGGAGCTCCGGATCCTTTCCATCTGTCGGTAGGCAGTGTCCCTCTGGACCTTAGCAGTGGCTGTGGTGAACTGAGCACCATCTGAAAACTGGAGGGAAACAATCAAACGAATAAAACTAAAAAATATAAAAATACACTCTATATATATGAAAAAAAAATTCTGCTTACTGATCCTGCTAACCCGCCAGAGTCATGGGGTCGCCGCAATGTCAAACTTATCAGTCGCTACCACTCCTGTCGGTTGAGGGCCAGAGCCTGGCTCGTAGCAAAGCTCATACTCATCCACTCTTCAATGGTATTAGCCCATCTTCTCCCCTGTTGCTGTTTCCGAAGATGGTTGTCATTTTTTGTCTCGCCTGAACGAAGTTCAGGAAGAGACTTAGCAATCACTTTGTTGTGTGTGTGTGTGTGTGTGTATGTGTGTGTGATGTATGTGTGGGTTTGTAAATGGTGGAAACCGGGGTAACACATAAGGTTTTACACCTGCCAATCGAGGTAGCACCAACAAACAAGAATACCTTGGTTTGAATAAGGTATTGAGGGCGCTCTCAGCACCATCCGCTCCCATGGATATGTGCTTTTGGATCAATTTGAGCAATTTCCTCGGTTATGGCGTTGAAAAAGAAGTCTTACCAAGGCTTAAACTTGGTTGTTAAGTTTTTTTGATAAATAAATTTTACAGTACCTCGTTTCTGCAGTAACTTTTCAGGTCTAAGCATTACCTCGGTGACCTTATAAAGGGTTGTATCTCCTGGCTTATTCGGAGGGATACCCATTGGAAATGGAAATATCTCTCCGAGTCATTGTTACTCTGGCCCTCTTCAATCTCTAAGCATTGTTTCCCGATCCAGTCTTCTTCACCCTTGTTCAGATTTATCCTGATTCTCCAATTGATCTGCCTAAACTGTTGCACCAGCTCTTGCGGTTTCCAGATTTTTGAGCGACTTCCTCCTGTCACCCATCTCAAGGATTTCATCTGCGATCCAGGGTTGCGTTTTGTGGCAGTGCTTTCAGGGATGTCACCCCTGTTATCACCCAATCAAATTTTTAGGTCATTGAGTGTGCCTGTGGTGCAATTTTCCCACTAATAGTTATTTTGAAGGCCTCAGAGATGGATGGATCCTTCAGTTTGTCCAAATTGAGTTTCAGTCTGTTACTGTCTGTTACTATAAGTTGCTCCGTTGATTTTCTTCAGTCTGATGTTGAGATTCAGGATCACTCCCTATATCCACCGGTGAAGTTCTGGTTGTAGCTCTCATGACACCCGAATGAAACTGTTTTGCACAAGTCAATCTGGCTATGAACACCACATCATTATAGCTGGAAAATTCCAGAAGGCGGAAGACCTGCCTCAATTGTACGATGGTTACAAGAGGGTCCGTGGAGTTCCATCCAGCCTCCCCGAACATTGATGCCCGCTTTTGCATTCCAGTCACCTTGTATGGTCATAACATCTTTCTTATCAACTCTGCCAACAACTTCCTGAAGCTGGTTGTGACTATAATAGTGATTTGACCTTATTTCCAGCCCTCATCAAAGGAATCTGATTGACTCACATCAAGCAGCAGAATTTGAAGGCTGATAGTTTTGTTGGATGGAGCCTACTGCAGGAAGTGTGCACAGCATCGTTGATATTGTGCGCAGGAAGCATAACGACAGCAGCCGCCATTTACACACAGTGGCGAACATCAGTGCTCAATTAATTGGTCAGTTTGTGATTGCTTGGATGGGGGGAGGGGGGGGGGGGGGTTGTGTTGTATAAGGTGTATTCACCATGTAAGATATAGGAGAGTATTGTTCAATTGCCCTTTTCATGCTCTGGAGAGGGCCTCATACCTTATCTAATTCTGCCTCTTGTTTCCTCAGTTCTTTCTTTGTAGCTTCCAGCTCCATGGTCACCGTGTCTTTTCCTTTCTTGCTCTCTCAAGCTCCACCTGACAGGCAGCTGCTTCATTATGAATGTGTAGTATCTGTGAGTTCAAAGCGAGAATATGACGAGCTTAGATATGATTTTGTGCTTCAAACCATATCTGTAGCAGTGTCCATCTGGCTAAACTTGCAGTGCTCATTGGTAAACCACCAGTGCTAATCCAGTAGACATATCTGTCTGTGCTCATCTGGTAAAAACAATTAGTGCCCATCTAGTAGAAATATCAGTGCTCATTGGTTAAACTATCAGTGTCCTTCTGGATAATCTATCAATGCCCATCTGGTTGAACTATCAGTGCCCATCTAGTAGAAATATCAGTGCTCATCTGGTAAACTATCAGTGTCCTTCTGGTTAATCTATCAATGCCTATCTGGTTAACTATCAGTGCTCATCTGGTAAACTATCAGTGCTCATTTGGTTAAACTATCAGTGTCCTTCTGGTTAATCTATCAATGCCCATCTGGTTGAACTATCAGTGCCCATCTAGTAGAAATATCAGTGCTCACCTGGTTAAACTATCAGGGTCCTTCTGGTTAATCAATCAGTGCCTATCTGGTTAAACTATCAGTGCTCATCTAGTAGAAATATCAGTGCTCATTTGGTTAAACTATCAGTGTCCTTCTGGCTAATCTATCAGTGCCTATCTGTTAAACTATCAGTGCTCATCTAGTAGAAATATCAGTGCTCATTTGGTTAAACTAACAGTGTCCTTCTGGCTAATCTATCAGTGCCTATCTGGTTAAACTATCAGTGCTCATCTAGTAGAAATATCAGTGCTCACCTGGTTAAACTATCAGTGTCCTTCTGGTTAATCAATCAATGCCTATCTGGTTAAACTATCCGTGCTCATCTAGTAGAAATATCAGTGCTCACCTGGTTAAACTATCAGTGTCTTTCTGGTTAATATATCAATTACTATCTGGCTAAACTATCAGTGCTCATCTAGTAGAAATATCAGTGCTCATCTGGTTGAATTGGCAGTGTCCATCTGGTTGAACTAGCAGTGCTCATATTATCTAGTTATTTTCTGTCTGAATGAACTAACAGTACCAAACTAACAGTGTGTATCTGGCTGAACTATCAGTGCTCATCTGGTTAAACTATCAGTGCTCATCTGGTTAAACTATCAGTGTCCTTCTGGCTAATCTATCAGTGCCTATCTGGTTAAACTAGCAGTACTCGATCATCTACTTAAACAGTGCCTGTCTGAATAAACTAACAGTACCCCATCTAGTTAAACTAGCAATGCTCATCTGGCTGAACTATCAGTGCTCATCTGGTTAAACTATCAGTGCTCATCTGGTTAAACTATCAGTGCTCATTTGGTTAAACTATCAGTGTCCTTCTGGCTAATCTATCAGTGCCTATCTGGTTAAACTATCAGTGCTCATCTGGTTAAACTATCAGTGCTCATCTGGTTAAACTAGCAGTACTCGATCATCTACTTAAACAGTGCCTGTCTGAATAAACTAACAGTACCCATATCGTTAAACTAGCAGTGTTCATCTAGTTGAACTAGCAGTGCTCATCTAGTAGAAATATCAGTGCTCATCTGGTTAAACTATCAGTGCTCATCTGGTAAACTATCAGTGTCCTTCTGGTTAATCTATCAATGCCCATCTGGTTAAACTATCAGTGCTCATTTGGTTAAACTATCAGTGCTCATCTGGTTAAACTAACAGTGCACATCTGACTGAACTAGTAGTACCCATTTGGTTTTTGAGGAAGGTGATGACAGGCAGAAGGATGGTCATTTCCTACCATACTCTGATGATTTAGTGTTGTTTGATGAAGAAAGGATAAATCCTACCTTTTTGTTCAGTTCATCAATTTCCTCGTAGCTCTCCTCCCTGGCCAGGGTGCGTACACTGTCCAGTTTTTGCTGAGTGTCCGCTATCTGCTGGTTCAACCTCAGCTCCATTCTCTTCAAATCCTCCTTTAGTTGTTCCTTCTCGAATAGTGCCTTCAAAAACAGAAATTAAGCAGATTTGTAGCTGAAATTTATTTAATACCGATCTGAACATATTTTGACAGTGTCACTTTTGAGAGGCAAGTTCTACATAGAATATTCTATAGTAGCATATAGGTCTACCTATTGTGACAATAAGTTTACCATTCTTTTCTGAAGAGTACCTCTGTTATCTACTTGTTCTGACTATCATACCTGCATCTACATGACCCCTTACCCCTTGCCTCCACCTACTTCCATTCTATCAAGGGCAGCCTGTTTCATAATGGCCATTCACCTTGCTACCCTGAAGTGTGACTTCTCATTCTATCAACTCTCTTCCTGATATACTTTCAGTGCCCTCTCACCAACACAAAACATTCCTCTGACAACATGGTAGAAAAGTAGCTGCATGTCAGATATCGGAACATGCACCTCTACCACCCATGCTCATTAGTCAGGCTATCCTCCACCTGGTCACACCACCCACAACCTCTTACCTCTGCTCTGTCCAGCTGTGCCTGTTCTACCAGTAGTATACCCTGTTGCACCTGATGGTAGGCCTCCCCTTCCCTTTCCTGCATCTCCACCACCCTGGCACTGAAGAGAGTCAGGCTCTCCTCCACGTGGTCACACCACCCACAACCCCTTGCCTCTGTTCTGTTCAACTGTGCCTGTTCTACCTGTAGTATACCCTGTTGTACCTGATGGTAGGCCTCCACTTCCCTCTCCTGCATCTCCACCACCCTGGTGCTGAAGAGAGTCAGGCTCTCCTCCACCTGGTCACACCTCCCACTTACCTCTGTTCTGTCCAGCTGTGCCTGTTCTACCAGTAGTATACCCTGTTGTATCTGATAGTAGGCCTCCCCTTTCCTCTCCTGCATCTCCACCACCTTGGCGCTGAAGAGAGTCAGGCTCTCCTCCACCTGGTCACACCACCCACAACCCCTTACCTCTGTTCTGTCCAGCTGTGCCTGTTCTACCAGTAGTATACCCTGTTGCACCTGATGGTAGGCCTCCCCTTCCCTTACCTGCATCTCCACCACCCTGGTGCTGAAGAGAGTCAGGCTCTCCTCCACCTGGTCACACCACCCACAACCCCTTACCTCTGTTCTGTCCAGCTGTGCCTGTTCTACCAATAGTATACCCTGTTGTATCTGATAGTAGGCCTCCCCTTCCCTCTCCTGCATCTCCACCACCCTGGCGCTGAAGAGAGTCAGGCTCTCCTCCACCTGGTCACACCACCCACAACCCCTTGCCTCTGTTCTGTTCAACTGTGCCTGTTCTACCTGTAGTATACCCTGTTGTACCTGATGGTAGGCCTCCACTTCCCTTCCTGCATCTCCACCACCTTGGCGCTGAAGAGAGTCAGGCTCTCCTCCACGTGGTCACACCACCCACAACCTCTTACCTCTGCTCTGTCCAGCTGTGCCTGTTCTACCAGTAGTATACCCTGTGCACCTGATGGTAGGCCTCCCCTTCCCTTTCCTGCATCTCCACCACCCTGGCACTGAAGAGAGTCAGGCTCTCTCCACGTGGTCACACCACCCACAACCCCTTGCCTCTGTTCTGTTCAACTGTGCCTGTTCTACCAGTAGTATACCCTGTTGTATCTGATAGTAGGCCTCCCCTTCCCTCTCCTGCATCTCCACCACCTTGGCGCTGAAGAGAGTCAGGCTCTCCTCCACCTGGTCACACCTCCCACTTACCTCTGTTCTGTCCAGCTGTGCCTGTTCCACCAGTAGTATACCCTGTTGCACCTGATGGTAGGCCTCCCCTTCTCTCTCCTGCTTCTCCACCACCCTGGCGCTGAAGAGAGTCAGGCTCTCCTCCACCTAGTCACACCTCCCACTCACCTCTGTTCTGTCCAGCTGTGCCTGTTCTACCAGTAGTATACCCTGTTGCACCTGATGGTAGGCCTCCCCTTCCCTTTCCTGCATCTCCACCACCCTGGCTCTGACAGCAAGTCAAGCTCTCCACCAGTTCATCTCTCTCTCTGCAATAATTGAAGAAATCAACCAATCAGCCAGTTCTGTTCACATATCAGAGATAATAAAATGACTTAAAGTACAATGGGAGGGAATTTAATTTCTCTAAAATGCATTGACTGTTTATGTACATTACAGGGGTCTCATTAACAAAAACACAACACTAAATAGGGACATGGATTTACAGAAATTGACCTCCATAAGTTTTGACCCACATGACCCTTGACTCAACCCCACATCAAGTATAGAATCCAACTAGCCATGTGGGCATAAGATTTGTAAGCTATTCCTCTGATCCCAATAGTTTGCATTGCCTTCCTATTACACATGTCTTGTTCAAGAGCCATGATTCTGGTTTTGCTGCGCCTCTTTATTTAGCACACTTTCCACTGCGATACAGCCATAGTCTTGACTTCTGCTGATCTAGGTTGATTCGAAAACATCTTGTAGCACTCTTCAGGTCAGGTCAGGTCATGAATATGCATAATCTTCAGATATACAAGTACTGGGGCCAATCAAATGCACCAGAAGGTCAATGCACATGCAGTTCAGATTAATTAAACCTAACCATGGGCAGTGGACCTATGGTTGAGTAATAATTGGCTGCAGCATATATGCGCAGTGCCAATAAGAGTGCATCACAGTAACATTACAAAGTGTATATGGTCGTAATTTGATAAATCCTTGGGAGTCCACCAGATGTACTAACAGTTGCCAATTACAACGCTGAAATTCATAGGGGACCTGTGAACGGAGACATGATTGGATTGACAAATCCTGAAGATTCTTGATAATTCTGAACAGTATGAAAAGACGTTATTGCTGAACAATTCACCTCTGACGTATACGAAGGGAACGCCCGAGGGTCCACTAACGCTCTATGAAAGACTCTCTATAATAAGACTCTATCATAGAATAGTGCCTTGAGGGTGTCATACTTGGGCGATATGAACGAGTGATGAATATATCAGACGTCGAGTTAAAATGGAGGAGGTTATTTGTCAATGGGGGTGTTCAAATTGTGCGATGCGATACGATACCATAAAATTATCGGACGTCAAGTTGATGAAATATTTTACTTTTATCGTACGATGATTTATCGGATGCGATAAATTATGCAATGCAGTGATAAAATTGAGCAAATGAGCGAAGAGCATGGAACGCCAAAAGTGTCACTGGGGGGACATTTGCATGCAAAGGGGTTTTGGCGGAAAAAATGAGGGGTTTAGATGGATGTATTGGGCAGGTGATGTATTCAGGAAAGGCACGACCGCTGATTAGACCGTTCGGTCGTAATTTTGATATACATACAAGGCGACGCCCCAAGTGTCTACCCTGTTCGCGATCAGTTGTTTCATCTAGTAGTCCACCATGCGAACAATTACAAGGACATTAATTGAGTTGCTTCAGTTCTTGGTATCGTATTTGACAGAAACACCATTACTAATCAGTGACCAATTTCAAATCCAAGGACTGATTAGTGAAAATGTCTACAGATAGTTGTGGAAAGGTGACAAAGCTGGCATAAATATGCAAATTAGACAATAATCAACTTTCTGTCGACCCATTTTCTCACTTCACTTATCTCAGGACCAATTGTGAACCACACTCAATTACATTTCATCGCGAATTCAAACAAACTTGAACATTTGCATGAACAAGCAAAGTTATACACATGCATAACCCTAGTGACCTGATTCAATGTTAACATTTTGAGACTAAAGGTAGACCACAGCTCATAGTGGAGGCTAGTCCTATATAATAAAATTTGTCTGTATATCCTCAGTGTCACCCATAAGATTACATTTAATACCAGCTCCCAAGGGAGTTACTCTCCCCTCCCCCCCTATCTCACACACCCTTCATTCTTGAATAGGGCGGGGAGTAAGTAAACGAAGACTGGTGTTTACACTTTAATGTCAGTGTAGGGGGCCCAGAAGAGGTTATGACAGGCCAGAAGTGAACCTCAGGTAAAAAAGGCAGTTTGACAATAGATGAAATCCTGTCTGTCACGGATAGGAATACTAGTTAAGATGCATGGAAATAACATGCCTGAGGGGTTGGAATGAGTAAAACTCTGCAACATTTTTTTTATAGCATGCTATAATAATGTGATTTTCAGCATCATTGCTGGTCAGTAGGGATGCCCCAAGACTATACCATTCTTAAAAAGGTAGCGTACCAGTCTCTGGAGGTTGTTGCAGGAAATGTTAATTATGACAGTTTTTGGTCCATAAGTGCTTGACTGATCTTTGATGACTAACGGTTTTTATGAAAAATGTACCCTTGATCACATGCCGATGTCCCAAAAATTTCAGCCATATCACACACAGTCACTAGAAATGATTGCAGAAAATGTTATTATTTGGCAGTTTCTGACCTCGAAGGACCTGATGACATGATGGTTTTTATGAAAAATGCTTGCCATCAAGGTGATCACCAAGCCAAAAAGCATTATGTAATCAGGTACATGCTCTATGCTATCGCCCAAAAGGTATTAAAAAGCAACTTTTGGCCCCTGGTAACTTGAAGACCAGGTGTAGCTCGAAGCGGAGTTGGTTTCGTATATGAGCAGACAGAGAACCAGCACATATCCCAAAATTGAAGGTTTTAGTTCTTTGGCCTGTAACTCCTAAATAAGCACATTTTCTAAAATTGACCATTGACCTTTTTGACCTTGTTTTAGAGCTGTTTGACACAAACTGACCCGAAAAATTACATGACAAATCTCTCGAGCACCCTAAGTGCATTCATTCCAATTGTAATTGGCCATTTAACAAAATTCGCAAAAGTTGCATAAGTATGCAAATTATTCACATTAATGACCTCAAGTGACCTTACATGTTGTTAAATTTATCAGGATCAAAGGTGTACCATCTCCACCAAAGTTTCATGAGGATTCAACCAACTTTAAACTATGCATAAATTATGCAAATTGGACTTAGTAAATGCGGATTGGAGTAACATCAAAGGACCTTCGTGCCTTGTCCCTCGTCTCCAACCGAGTTTCATCAAAATCCAAACAAACTTAAAAAATATTGCAGAAATTATGCAATTAGACTACTAATTAGCAATATCATGATAGGAATCTAATCAGTTTGTGTACTATTCATAGTTTTTAATACTCCGAAACAGCTCACCAATGCATTAACGATTTTTCCAAAAGAGATATATCGTACACAAGCTCCCGGACAATTTAATAAACATATGCAAATGTAGGAAACGAGTATGGTCTCGCGGACGAAAAGTGGATGGGAACATCGGCAACTCTTCATCCGCGCACCTCCACAAAATAGGTCCCCAGCATGACGGCTTTCACGGTTTAGGAGATAGCGAACCGCACATACGGACAGACGGACAGACAGACAGACAGAACAACACACAACAGAGTGACCACTATTTCTCTCCCTGAACAAAATTCAGGCGAGACAGACATATCACGATTACAAACCGCATACAAAACAATATTTCATCTTGAATTCGAAATAATGACCGTTCTCATAAACATACTAGGTGACCCAGTGACGGTCGAACGCGAAGGGGAGGCGCGTGAGTGGTTTGGCCCGATTTTTCTAAGCAGATAATAGAGGGAAGACAAATGAGCTATAAAGAGTGAAAAAGGAGATGGTAAGCCGGATTACGACGGGTAATCGATAAGGAATAGAGGTAAAAATATATCGAGGCCACGCCCCAAACAAGAACGACTCGGAGGTCCGTGAGAATATTGTAGTAGGGTTGACAGGTTGGGTGGAGCAGTATAGCCAGGCATAATGTTTCAAGGCATGGCTTCGGCAAAATGGATCGTGGGGAAATTCATGTATGGTAGGGAGGTAGGTGTCCAGAAAATCGGGACGGAGTACTGACCGCCTCTCTGGGTGATTGGGTGCCGAAGCTACATTCCATGCTCTGTTGAAATATTAACAGCCCTAGGAGGAAAACCCCCAATCACAAGGCTCCACGATTGAAAAAGAGAGTGTAAGAGTTGTTGATTCCTTCAAAATGGGGCAATAAACACTTTCTGAGCACCCCACAAGTCCTGAGAAAGACAAAGGCTCCCAATTGCTTTGGAATTGCAATTCTTGGTATCCAAAAATTCTGCCGACCAAGCTATTCCATTGCTTTGAAAGGGACAAAATAGGAAAACTTGTACTTGTTCTACACAAATCCAACCACTTTCGTCTTTATGTGAGTGCCGAGACGTCCGATAAACTGATTATAGAACATTTTTATGGCACAAGTGTGAACACTCCAATCCGAAAAATTGATCGTATCGTACGCACGAGTGTGAACAGCGCTTACTCTGACAACATATCAGCTGAAATTCAGTAGGATGTTCAAATTTTCTTCCTTGTAATAAATAGGAATTATCAAAATACCCACTTCATAATACATGTTCTACGTGGATGATAGCTTCAGGTTAATATTTGTACTGTGTGATGTGTGGAGGATTTCGTTAAATCAAAATTTTCTTTTTTTTTTTACCACAAATGAATCATACCTGTCAACTGAGGAGATCAGCGTTGGTGTATTGGAGACTGCAGAGGTCGTCTATCAACGGCCCTGTTCTTTCACATGCACGAACAGCCGCACTATATTTTCATAGTCCCGCCTCTGCATAGCTGCTCCGACTCTGGGTCCGAGATTCGTCTTCAGTTCATGCAAAGCTTCTCTACTTTGCCAGCTCAGACCTGTGAACAAGCGGATTTGAATGGGTGAAGAGGAAGTTGAGGAAAGGGGGTACCCATATCAGAAGCGAGGGTACGACCTGGGGATGCCACTTTGTCGCTGGTAATCCTGTAGAATCTGACTTGGAAATAATATAGGGACAGCTAGGCCCTGCATGAATCAGAGGGGAGTAGGGTAAAGCAAACCCGGACACAGTTACAGGATGACGGAGGGAGTAGGTAAACCGTTACACAGTTATGGATGATCACACTGGAGAAGGGTAAAATCCACTCAGCACAGTTTACAGTAAATGAGATATAATGATATGGTGTCTGCAGTCTGATGCGCACAAATAGTGTGGAGAAAATCTTCTGGGAACTGACCCTTAAAGAAAAAATTATCACCATACCAGCACAGAATTTACACTTCCCCCCCCCCCTCATTTGTTAACTGTAATATACTAAAGGTAGGATGAATTGGAGTATTCAAGGGGCAGTGGTGACGGTTTAGAAATAGGCAGATAACGGCGGAAATGATAGCGCTGTTGGAGCTATCTACATTAAAAATGTCTTGCCTAAGGGCAAACAAACCAGTGTATTGTGAGCTACATGTATAGTAGCCTGGAAAGTGATTGAAGGACTACCTACTACTAATGCAATGTTTCACTGAAAAATAAACCCAACATTTCCTGTCTCATGATGGACTTAGTACCCCTTTTGAAAGCCCCTTACAGATGACAGGTGGAAAATAGGGCACGCTGGTTCTAACAACCTCGATTGTAGAAGGCATAAGGGAGATAACCCCTTATGGACACAAAAGTATGAATAGTGAATACCTCTTTTCCTCCATCGGAAAGAAACAGTGGCTTGCTATAACTTGGTAGTATGGAAGAAGGAATACTCTGTTCCATAGGGAGAGAGGCACACCAACCCCCTAGATCCCTCCTCTATAACAAGTTGCACATTCCTTCCCCAGAATGCTCCCTGTGGAATTATTGTGCCCCATCTTCCCCCACCTATGGCCCCCATAAAGTGTGGGGGGGGGAATGACTGCCTAGCCTCATTCTCCCTTGAAAAAATGTCCCTAACCTTTAAATGTGTTTAACAGACCCCCCATGACAAATGAATGCTCAGATAGGACAATGAATTCGATGCCCTCTGCAGCTGAGAGTAACCTTCTTCTGGTGACCTGAGGGCCCTGGTTTTCAAAGTTGGGCCTCAAACCTCTCCGTGCCAACCAATAGTAGCTCTTCACTTGGATCTCCCAAAATGGTACCTCTGCCGTCTTTCTGGGCACTCAGAATACAAGGCAACGCCCCCAGAGTGTCTCGCCTGGTTGCGCGATCAGTGGTTCATTCCTTCAGTCACCTGCACAAAATCATAAGCATTCCATGTGCACTCCAGATAACATTTAGCAGAAACAGATACTAATCAGGAACTATTTCAAATTCATTAGGACTAATGGTTGACCATGTCTACCGGGGGTAAGGAGAGTATAAGTGTTTTCATGGAAATTGCTAAAATATGCAAAGTAGACACAATACTCCAGACAACTTCCCTTGGGACCCATTTCCTCATTGCAAAAAAAAAATCTGAGAACCAATGGAGGACCACAGGCCCCAAAATACATGTCATGGGATCCAACCAAACTTGATCAGTCATAAATGAAGCAATTATACACATTGAATAAAACCCCAGGACTTGAGTCAATGTTGAAATTTTGGGGACTAAAGGTAGACCATACCCATCAAGCTTCATGAAAATCGAACAAAATTTGAAATTGGATAAATGATGCAAAAATAGAGCACTGCATGACCTCCAATCTATGTTGACAATGGGAGAGGTAAAACCTAACCAAGTTCCATGAAATCTGGCCAACTTCACAAGTATGCCACATAGACAGTGAATACCAGTGACCCATGAATCTATGATGAAAAAAATTCGGAACTGCAAGGGAACCAGAGACCCACCAGGTTTCCAACCACCCAACTTTGAAATTTAACATAGATTATGCAAAGTAGACACATTGCTATACTCCATTTGCCCCATATCTCTGTTAAAAAAAAGTTTGGGATGAAGGTAGACCATATTCATTAAGTTTCGTGAGAATCCGACAAAACTTTGAAATTTTGCAAAATTGAGAGCAAATCACAAACTTAATTAACATATTTACGCGAAAATCAATCAGTTCTCTCCTTTATATCCTGCACCATGCACCAAACCAATCACCATAGCACCTATGGTCATCCGTAATCTTGCTAACGTCTCAAATAATATTCAATTACATGAATAGGCTAATTAACCAACTTAATTAGTGAAATTTGTGCTAAAATCTAATCGATGTGTTCACCCAACTCGATTACTACATACAAAATCGCATCAAAATTGGTCTTACCGGAGGAATCCTGTTAACAAGAAGCGGTACTTACACACATACATACCACACAGACACACAACTCACACCAACACATACACACACACACGACAGATGGGATCGCACCACGTCTCTTCCTAACGTTGTTCAGCGAGACATAATGGGGCAGGAGCAGGAAAGAGAGAGGGGTAAGAATTTGGCACCCTGCTGTAGCATGTGATTACTCCCAAGTTATGGAGCAAAGAGCTATATTCCTTATTCCTGGAGAAGGCATTACAGCTGGCAAAAAAAACTTTTTTTAGCTATCACAAATCTAGCCCAAATCCTGCTGGATCATCTATCGGCCTCATGAACACCCCCCTACCCCTCTCTGAATAGCTCACCTGTATGCCCCAGCTGGGATTCTCAAGTATGTTCACTCTACTTCCATACAGGGACTTCAGTTTATCCTGCAGACGACAGGAAAAAATTATATATGTGAGGAGTTTACAGCCAGGGAAGTAATGCAGCCACATTAAACTTGAAAATGCCGCATTATTGAAAATGAGAGTCAACATGTCCTTGCAACATATGGACATGGTGAATGGTAGGATGAGGTCTCGTAATAGGGATGCAAGACAGGTCAGATTCCACTCCATGTCAGCCTCGGACTAAATCTGTTATGGCTCCAGGAGGCTTCGAGGAGAGTGGAAAGCAATGAAGTGGACATTTGCGATATGGTGGAAATTGACAGAAAAAAAGTTCAGCAGGTTGTTGAGGGATGATGGTACTTTGGTCTATTATGGGAAATAACTGGCTCTCAGACTATTTTAAGATTTGCACTCCTGATCCACAATGATGTGTTGGCCTATACCCCCCCCTCCCCACAACCTCACTTCTGTCTTTCAGGTCATTTACAGATCAATTGGTGGACAACCATCGTATACCAACGCATACAAACCGATATCAAGTATCTAGGCATGCAGGTCTGAATGACTCCTCTTTGTATTCACCTCTTATGAGAGCCGCAACTGTATAACATTGGTAGCCTATCATCTGCGACCAACTAATCAGATTTTTTTTTTAATGCAAGATGTGGGGTATGTGAAAACTGTCGATTGTATGATGCCCTCTCGGTCTCTCGACAGGGTGAGTCGGTGTCAAAGGTGATCATCCAAATATGTGACATGATGCACCCCTCAGTCCCTAAATGACCTACGATCCTTGAAAATGACCCACTATAGTAGCCAGCTTTTCGAATATTTTCTACATCACGAGGGAATAACACACACAGGAATTAGGTTTGGTGATGGACGAACAGGGTAGGTGATGCACTGTCAGTCAATCTGATTTGACAAAAGATCACCTTTAATGACTCTTCCAAGGGTAATGCGGGGTGGCATATGCAATGCATAGAAAAGGATGATTGATGAATACCATTCGCTGACATGAAGCACATACAATTAAAATCCAAAACTAGATAAAACTTGGGTCTAACTACACATGCACAGCTGGTTCCTCAGTGATGGGGCTCTGACGGTTCCAGGGGTTGCACATAAGCCTGGTTTTCAGTGGTTGGGGGCACCAACACTTCCAGAGGGTTGCATCACCATCTTGGTTCCAGTGGCGGGGGCACTGGACAGTTCAGGGGGGTTGCACCACAGCTAAGTTTCCAGTGGTGGGGGCACTGACTGTTTCAGGGGGTTGCACCTACAGCCTGGTTTTCAGTGGTGGAGGAAACTGACTGTTTCAGTGGTGTTGCACCCACAGCCTGCGTTCAGTGGTGAGGGCACTGACTGTTCAAGGGGTGGCAAAAACAGGCGGGTTTACAGTGGTGGGGGCATGACTGTTTCAGTGGGTGTGCACCCACAGCATGTTCACATGATGGGGCACTGACAATTCCTGGGGTTGCACCCACAGCTTGGTTTCCAGTTGTGGGGCACTAACTATTTCAGTGGGTTGCACCATGTGCACAGCCGGGTTTCCAGCGGTGGGGGCACTGCTGTTTAGGGGGTTGTAGACAAAGCTGGGACCAGTGGTGGGGGCACTGACAGTTTCAGTGAGTTACACCCACAGCCTAGTTTTCAGTGGTGTGGGGACTGACTGTTTCAGGGGGTTTGCACAACAGCCTAGTTTTTCAGTGGTGGGGGAACTGACAGTTCAATGGGTTGCACTCACAGCCTGGTTTCCAGTGGTGGGGCGACACTGACCGTTTCAGTGGGTTGCACTCAACACGCGACTAGTTTTCAGTGGTAGGGGCACGGACTGTTCCTTGTGTTGCAGGAAACAGCCTGCGTCCCATTGGTGGGGGCATGACTATTTCGTGGGTGACATCCACAGCCTGGTTTCCAGCGGGGGGCACGACTCTTTAGTGGGTCCCGCATACACAGCCTAGTTGTAAGGGTGCAAGGGGGCATCTGACAGTCCTGAGTTAACATCGACAGCCGAGTTTTCAGGGTGGTGGCCAATGACGGTTCAGGGGGTTGCACCTTTAACAGCCTAGTGGTCAGTGGGGGGGCACTGACAGTTCGGGGGTTGCACCCACCAGCCTGGTTTCGAGTGGTGGGGGCACTGACTGTTTCAGTTGGGTTGCACCCACAGCCCTAGTTTTCAGTGGTGGGGACACCGACAGTTCCTGGGTTGCACCCACAGCCTGGTTTCCAGTGGTGGGGGCACTGACCCAGTTTCAGTGAGTACACCACAGCTAGTTTTCTGGTGGGGGCACTGACTGTTTAAGGGGGTTCACCAACAGCCATAGTGTTCAGTGGTGGGGGCACGGACCGTTCCTGGTTTGAACTCACCAGCCTGGTTTCCATTGGAGGGGGGGGACTGACTGTTTCAAGGTGTTTGCACTCACACCCTAGCTTTCAGTGGTAGGGGCACTGACTGTTCCTTGGGTGCAGACAAAGCCTCGGGTCCATTGGTGGGGGCACTGACTAATTTCAGTAGGGGCATCCACAGCCTGGTTTCCAGCGGTGGGGGCACTGACTGTTTCAGTGGGTTAATTGTGCAAGGTGTTTGCCTGAGTGGGAGGAGAACTTGATGCGTGACACACAACCTCCCCTTCCATTCTCAAGAATTGTTCCATGAAAATCAGCTATGAACGGGAGGAGGGAATATGTGAAAAAAGGTGGGGGGATTGAGATGGTTTGCTCAATAAGGTCGGTAAACCTCTCCACCCAATTCGCACAGTGCCAAGTAACTGTCGTCCCCACTCTGACGTGGCGTACGAGTACAATATGGAGTAGGTTTCATGTCGCGCAAAATAGTGGGCCCATTATACATACATATATAAAGATATATATAATAATCTTCTTCATAGGACATCAACACCTCTCTGCAAATACATACAGGTTCCTGCTCCATGCAACAAAGTAATTCTTCCTGCTCCCTTCTTCTGATTGGTCACTGGTTGGCATGCCTGCTTGGGCTTGTTAGTTTTCTCGCCTCCAACCTTAAAAGCCAAACGGATCCAGGCTTCACCATTCAGGTTCACATATTTTAGAACCATTTCCTTGTCTTCTTCATAAATCCTTTTTTTCCTGGAGTGGGTGTGACACCTTTTTGTATTTTTGTAAACTATTCCAAGCTTCATCTTTTTTGTAAAGATGTTTTAAAGTTTTTTCATCCAGCCTTCAAAATTCAAGAAAACAAGCACAATGATATTAAAATGAATGCCATCCTTCGATACCATACCCGAACCCCCTCCATCTCAAAAAAAACCTCAGTCAAAATTTTAGCACTCAAATCATTTCTATTTTGGAGGGAATAGTGATCAGTCGGCGAAATTGAGGCAACAGAGACCTATTCCACGATAACACAAATTTTTACCAATACTATCATTTCAACAGACTTTTTTTTCTTCTCAATTTGTAGGTTTTTATATCAGTCAGTACAATAGATTACTACGTAATGGGTAGCTTCGTGGCTGGGAGGAGGACATTGAATGGAGGCTGAAGGACTATAGAAGTCCCAACTAATTCGACTGCCTTTAGCTGGATGAGAAGCAGCTGAGGGAAGATAAGAGAGGACAGAATTACGATCTTATCGTTTTCCTGATCACAAGAGAGAAACTGTTCTTTTTTTGTCATTGCATACACAAATGTGGACAGTTGCCATTTTACTGTGCTTGACTCCTCTATGTGACAAGCTCACGACTAGAGTGTTTTAGTTCCTCTGTGTAGCCTCCCGTTCTCCTGGGTTACCTCTTCAGGTCTTGACCTCAAAGACAAAATTCTTCTGTGGAAGGGGAAAGAAATGTGCAGATTTATCTTTTGTCTCCATCTCAGAGCAACTGTTCCCTGCTTGAGAATTCTCATGTCTCATACTTTTGGAATCATCCAAAAATTGCCACACATATTATCACATATGGAAATCCTGATTAGTGTGTAAGTGTGTGTGAGGGATAACACCAGCAGGACTGCATCATTGCATTTCTTTTCTCAATGTCTGCTTTCAGGCAGACGTGGAGCATCTGGTACTGACAAGAGTGGGATGTTATAGTTGAGGTCATCAGAAGTCGAGATATTATTCACAGTTGTGCACTGATAATCTTCAAGAGTCAGATTTTAACAAAACATGGTTGTAAGAGACTACATTTGGTCCTACATGATAGATTTTACTAGGGGGGGGGGGGGGGTCATTATGAGGTGCCTGGAAATAAAATTTGCATAATTTAGGCAAACTCCCCCAACTTTGATGGATTGTACAAAATTTGGTTGATGATATGGCTTTTGCTGTTTTGTGTCTGAAGGCCCTTTCGACATTGAATGGGATCAAATCATCACCCAATTAATTACTCAAAAATGTAGGGATATATACCCCATAGCCAGTCTACCAGTGCAGATGTCTACTTACTCAGTCATAATTCCGATATGTTTTAGCTTGGTGCAAACTTGTATCAACACTAATGGAAAACGAAACACAATTGGTCCCATTTCCAAGTGAACCATTTTCATTGATGTGGAGGAATATTCATGAAGTTCTTGTAGAATAATCTGCTTTCTGGGGAGTTTTCAACGATTGATCTCCAGTGCCACACTTTTTGCATGAATGGCTTGCCTTCCGTGTTCCTGTGAACGGGCTGTTTCACTCAAGACTTCACTCCTTTGTTAGATTTTGGAAAAAACAGCAACTAGCAATACTCATGGAGAGACTGCCATTGATTATAATAGTGATTTTGTTTGACATCTCCGGGAGAAGGAGAGTACTCTGCATGGTCCATCTTTGTTTATATGGCCAGGAATTACACTCCCTGGCAGTCCCTGCCATCCAATAGTATTCAGTGTGAAAATTTCATGAATTTCTCTCTCTCATTTCTTTGACAATGTAGCAATAACTATCCTTGCACAGTTTGTATACTCGGCAATGTCATCTGTTCCCAGGAATTATGCAAACAGGTCTCTTGGTTGTCCCTACAACTCGGACCGAGAGGGTATGGCCCGGGTGTGCGGGTGGGGGGTCCACTACGAGACAAACGTTTTGATTTTGCTCTGCCACTTTGTGGAACAGTTTGCCTGAAGGGGTCAGGGTTTGCAGCATTTGGCTACATTAAGATGCATGTTTAAATCCTTCCCCTTCTGGTCATTGGCTCTTGCAGGTCATCGCTGCTGGGTATGCTTTATCTTTAATCAGATCATTTTTTTACTTGTTTTACCTGCAATGTTGCTTTCATCGTACTATATAATGTTTTTAAGTTCTAGTTTGTACATTTTACTGATATGCATCTCACCATTTTTTGGCAGCGCCTTAGGGCATTTAATATTTTGAATAGGGCGCTTTATAATTCAGTGTGATAATAATAATGATAATAATAATAATTAAGAAACGAATGTCGCGCGTGGTAGGTGAGCAAGACATCTGACACATGGCACATCATCCGAGTCTTTTTGGAGTTTCACAAAGATTTCACGCATTGTGCTCATTGTGGGTATACGATGCCCATGTCACAGAGCGATTTAGCATTTCAGAGAACAAATCAAGGCCTACAATCACAAAAATCAGAACTTTCTCCTGAATTTTGGGCGAATGATCTTTTTCTCATATACTTTTTTTTAATTTTTGATTTTTTGATTTTTTATGGTATACTTGCCGAGCAGTGGATTCATCCTATTCGAGCCAGCAAGGGTGCAGACCTGGATACTGCCCGTATTTGTCAGCTGTGAATCCTTCACAATCACCAGGACAATGGAATAAGGCAATGCCTCTTTGGCGGTACCTTAACTGTGAGGTGGGGGTAATCACACGCAACGGCAACTAACTGCACGTTGCCTACCCCTCGTTCGTCCCTGCTCCAATCCTTTGTGCTGAGCTCCAGCGAGAAGGCAACAGGTTCCATTTTTTAAAGTCTTTGGTATGACCCGACTGGGAATCGAACCCCATGTCTCCGCTGGGTGGAAGGCCGACGCTCTACCAAATTGTGCCACCATCTGTTTCCGATCACAGAGGATCCAACCTATTCAAGGCCCAGCAGGGTTGCAGACCTGGATACCGCACCTCATCGTCAGCTGTAATCTCACCAGGCACATGGAACAAGGCATACCTCTTTGGCAGTACCTTGATTTGGGGTGGGGGTAATCACACGCGAGTTTCCTACCCTTGTTTGTCCCTGCCTCGATCCTTTGGGCTGAGCGACCAGCAAAGACAAGGCAATAGGTAACATTTTAAATATCTTTGGTATACCCCGACTAGGATTGCGAACCCCCCCCCGGTCTCTCCCGGGTGAAGGCTGATACTCCCACCTGGCCATCCCACTTCGTTTGCAATCCGTAATGAAAAATAATTAGTGAACTTTCCATGACGAATGGAATACAAATTTCAACCTTGTCTTTTTCCTGAATTGTTTTCATGCCCCATGAAAATACATTCTAATAATCTGATTGAGAATTGTAGGATGAAGGCTATGGACAATATGTGTTATCCTCATAGGGACTAGTTTTTGTACAATTGTGTATTTATGGTGATATGCATCCTCGGTTACTGCTGGGCAGGATCATGTATCTAAGGCGGCCAGGGTTCTCGGGCAAGCGGGGGATGGTGAAGGTTAGCTACCGAGTTGCGATCGCAAAATGCGGCTTCTTTGGGCATGATCGGATGAACCTTCCCACCGTTGTTCTGTGTGAAACGCGGATCTGGGGGTTGCAGCCGACGGCGAGACGCCCCAATAGCCTATGGTTGGCACAGGCTTCGTGGGGACCTCAGAAAGGTGGGGGATGGGAAAGGGCGTGCTCGGAGGGAGGCCGGGTGATTGGACACGGCGGGTGGACGCGGCTAGGTTGCCTTCCAGGCACATGTCTCCCGTAAGTGAGTGGGCTATAGCAGAGTCCACCAGAATGTGACAATAGGCAAAATAGAGAGGAAGGAGGGGTGGTTGGTGTCAGTAGGAATGAGGTTGAGGAAAGGGGTAGTCTAGCCAATCAGTTCCTAATATCATATATCATGCCCTCTAGTTGTCTATAGCTTATAGAAGTTATAAAGTGTTGTAATTATACGGAAGTCTACTATGAAAAACAACCACCAATCAACGTATTGAAACCACTCTTATATTATTAGACATATAAACTGATAGTTGCAGGCAAGCTATAGTACCAATTTGATAAGTGCCCTTAACATTGGTACTTGTGCTTTATAATGATAGTCCTATCATTATATAAGCCTACCATTCAAATGCAAATATAACACCCCTAGTCAAACTCACCCTGCTAACTTGTTCTCGCCCTCTAGTTGTTGGATGTAGGCGGACTGACTGTTAAGCAACGGGATCAAGTCCTCAGGACCAGGAAGCAGCTCTGGGGGTTCCCAGGCCGCTGTGTGGTTGATGGATTCCGCAAGATGATCGTATGACAACTGAGAGAAGAGGAAATAGTAAGGATGGAATACCTCTGGACCAAGTTGCTCGACCGTTCACTGTTTCAGCTCTTTAAATCTTGGTGAATGCGCTTTTTCCCTAGAAATGAAGTCTTATTGAAAACAGCTAGGACTGTTGTATTGCATTTCTCGATCTGTCCATTTGCAATAGATAGTCTGAGTAAACAATCCATAGGAAGTGCAACTGTATAATGGTGGAAAAAGGAAGGTGCATGTCAATAACCCAATATAGCGGTATAGAAGCAAACTCCCTGCCTCATACTACTCGAAGGAGAATCCTGGCTGCCCACAAAAGAATCACTCTCAGGATAAATCCGGGGTGGTCTAGTCACTGACCTGCAAGGACTGTGATACAGAATACATCAGTAGAGCCCCCAGGGTACTGGGGGTCAGAATAAAGAAACAACCCAGCAGCTAAGCATGTGCCACGAAGCCAACACAAAAATTATTGGGGAAAAAAATCCTGGCTTGCGACTCATGATGGTTGAGCACAAGAGGCAGTACCTTTTCCTCTCTAGTTCCTGCAGCAGTTACCACTACTCCCCTGGTATAAATCAGTCAGTCTCGAGTCCCATGACCTAACCCACCACCTGAGATGTCATGTGACCAGTCCTACGGGAGCTCAAGATGCTATTTTTTCTTATCACAGAAATTGCAATATCATAAGCCCAATTGGTGAAAGCTGATCCAGAAAGCCAAAATGCTTAGTGATTCCTTGACTCATTTCAGACAAACTGTGACTGGAAACAAAGACAAATGGAGAATTGCACCATCTCATCAGGGCAACATATGCCATTTTTTACAAAATGTCTCATTTTTCACAAAAAAGACACCATCTTGATAGAGTTTCTGTACTCTTGATGAGATAGCCAAACACTAAACTGAATCAAAACAAGGCTTCTGGACTCAACTTGTTGTTCACAGGGATATTCTAACTTTGACCTCTGTTCACCTCTGACCTACCCAAACCATATGCTCATGTACTTTGTCATGGGGGACCAACCCAAACCAAGTAGAGGTCTTCATTCCTAAATGGGGTCAAGTTATCGTTTTTTACAAGCAAAAATTAGCCAGAATATTGATTTTCCATAAATTTCCATATTCGGTCAAATGTTCCCCCAATCTACATGAAAAACAATAGGTTCTTTTACTCCCCATGAGGAAGCTATACACAAAGTTCAACTTGATCGAACCAATCGGTCTGGACTAGTTCTTCACTTCAACCTCTGTGACCTCAGATGACCTTTTGACCTGACCCAAAACAATAGGGATCATGTACTCATTATGGGGAACCCACATACGAAGTATGAGCTTTTCCAGGTGGGGTTGAGTTATCATGTCACAAGCTAAAATAAGCTGAATATCAAGTTTCACACTTTTCCAATTTTTCCCCGCAAAAACTGATGCCAAGTGTACACCAAAAACAGCAGGGATTTGTAGTCCCCCATAAGAAAAGCTGCATACCAAATTTCGAACTTATCAGACCAGGCTTTCTGGACTTATCCGTTTTAACAAGTTTTCAGACTTGGCCTCTCTTGGTCTCAGATGACCTTTTGACCTGACCCAAAACAATAGGGATCATGTACTCATTATGGGGGAATCATATACCAAGTAGAAACCAATTAAAATTATGCAAATTAGAAACATTGAATGACATCCAGTTACCCTTAATCCATTTAAAAAATTTCAGACTAAAGGTACACCATACACAAGGTTTCATGAAAATCAAAAAACTTGAAGATTTTGCATGATTATTAAATATATATAGCAATGAGACACATTAAATGACCTCCAGTGACCAGAATCTCTGTTAAAAAGACAATTTATTTAGCATATTTCACACTGAAAATCTAATCACAGTTCTTCTACCCTATATCCTGTACATATGTGCCGGACCAAATCAGCATAGCACCTACAGTTCGTCTGTAATCTTGCTATCGAGCTGAAACAATAGATAAATCTCATACAAAAGGCTAATTACCCTACTTAACTTAGTGATTTTGTGCCCAAAATCCATCAATTGTGGTTCACCCAACCCTGAGATACTACATACAAAATTTCATCAGAATCTGTCTGACCGTTTCGGAGAAATCCTGCTGAAGAGAAAGTGTGGACAACACATACACTACGATTACACACACACAATTCAGAGTGATCACTATAGCCTCTTTCTCAACTCTGTTCAGGCAAGTGTCAAATCTGACTATCTCACCCCTTTAGTGCAAACATTGCGAAGCACATTAGAAGAAAAAAAATCAACAGATGATCTAATGTCTTGGGCAAATCTGATCTCCCCAAAATGTGATAACTTTACCACAGGATTTCAAGCCACCCCAGATGAAAAAAAAAAATAGGATAACTTGTCTCCAGAAAGTGCATATGTAGGCCGACAGTTTCCAACAATTGTTGACTGATTAATACAATTAGAGTACATTCTCTCACTGATCTCATTGCTTTTAAAAAAGTCATTATATTGGCCAGGGTCATTATGGTGTAGCACCCCCGTCCGTGTCACCGCTGTCAGTGAGCATAGTGCAATTTCTCTGACCTGGAACTCCTCACATATGTCTGCCATGAAGAAATCTCAGATGGGGTCGAAGGCGGGCATTGCCACTGTTAGCGCCTGCTAATTTCTTTCACTTTTCATTTCTTTCACTTTCATTCGGTTTGTTGGACTCCATTAACTACCTTTGGTCCAAACAAGAATGGAGATCATTTTTGAGGTTTTATGAAATTAAGTTTGAGATCATTGTGAGGTCCCAACGTTTCCATATTGCGGGTAAGGTGTCTGCATGCCTGCCACACAGGAATCCAATTTGATATTCTTCCATGCAAACTTTCTTCAGGAAACATGTCGAGAAACGATCGTTCAGAGCGTGGAAACTAATGAATCTTTGACTTTGCCAAAAATGCGACAATCGAGCAGAGATTCTGTCTTCCGAGCGAGAGGACGAGGGGGTTGCCATTGAGATAGGGTTCAATTCTGCCAGAAAGACTAGTAGCTACAAGTGGGGGGAGGTGCAGGGTTTAAGTAATGATGGTTTTGAGGAGTGAAGTAGTAACCTTGATATTCACTACAAACATTTCCTCACTTTGGTCTCTGGTGAATCCTGGATGGGGGATGTGTCAGACTTCCTTCTCTGGTGTCTCAGAAGGAGAGTCTCAGTCTTGCAGATGCGCTATCAGGAGCATTGAGCCCGCATTGGTCTAGCTGGTGCTCCAGCGACCTAGAACGACGTTTCAGTCGACGGAGCTCCCTGGGGGAGGAGCTGAGAGATAACCTGACCCTCGACCTCCGCTCTGGGACTGGAAGGGCAGGAACGACTGAGGGGACCCCCTCTCGACTTCTGCCGTTCCTCTCATCTCCTGAATGTCACAAAAGAAAAATCTAACGTATAGTGTACATTGTTTCGAAAGGAATTTCCAATTGATGTTAAATCATATATTTCTATCATTGTGGACTGGAAATTAATATTATAAATGTAAATTTTTAATTAATATAATTGAATTAATAATTTATAATTACAGAATTTGAGTGTTGAGCCCAAGTTTTACTGTAACAATAATAACTATAACAATAAATTGGAGCCGTCACACTGTAGTGATAAATGATGACAGCGGCTGGGAGCTGGATAAACTGTGATGTCACATTCTCCTGATTGGCAACGGTTTTATCGTTCAAGTTTGTTGTCGAAGTTTATTCCTCATGGATTGATCCAAATTTCATCAATCTCGGTCGCGTGTGACCAGCAATAATGGGTTTGTTTGTTGGGCGGTAATTTCGTTGTTATCGTTACCAGGTGAACTTGCCTATCTATATGCCCGCTGCAAAAGTTTACGGGCCTGAATACGAGAGTCCAGTTGTTTCAGGCCCCCCCTCACCTGAAAATAAAATGAACAATTTGGGCCTACATACTCAAATACACAGTGTTCATGACTACTTGTACATAGATTTCACCCAAATTTAGTCCAAGAATGAACAAATGGTCATTGAATACATAAAGATTAGTAGATTACCTATCATACAACGACAATGAATGTTTGAAGGCTATTTACCTTTGTGGTCCTTTGGTAATCTAGATGGGTCAAACTCCATTATTTTCATGCGTTCATGCACAGTGATGTCTCACATTCTAAAGGCATCAATAGGTTCCACATTAATCCATAAAACCTTGGTATAAGCAAACAGGCATGCAGTAAGTGACAACGCACTGTCTTCTTGGCAGTCGATACAAACGTCTGACAGAGGAGGTAAATCTAGTCTCCCCTGTTCTGCATCGGCAATAAGGTGGTGGTTCTGTCATAAATACAGCACAGTTTTGACTTGGTATGTACATGGACCAATAGTCCAATGAATAATTCGGAGATGCGTTATCAACACTGTAGTGGTATGGTTTACTAGTACTTAATTGCGGATGTTCTAGTGGATGTCCGGGGCAGCTGCGCCATCAGGTGAAGATAAAATATGTTCAACATTTTGGGGTTCCAGTAAGTTGCTGCCCCCTGATGGGACAATTTAGGGAGCTTTAGATTCACGACGGCAATGCAACAACAACGAGACGCATTGTTTTCACGTTGGTAGCCCACGTCCCCGTCTGCAGTAAGGGTGATAGATTCCTACGATGTGTCAATGTGCCAGTTGCATGATGTAAATGCGCGCATTTCACGAATTGCGCGTTCAAATATTGACCTAAATTTCCCGAATTTATGTTTAGCCTGTTGAATGAGCCACGCGCAGGGCCAAGTTACGTCGCAGGACCTGGGAAAAAATGAGTGACTCCCGTTCAGTAGATTGGCGTAGTAAGGCAGTTGGTGGGGTTGTGCATTCATAATAGGTCTAACATTCCTATACCGTTGCCGTCGCGAAATCTAATATCCCCCTACCTAATATCATGGCCAAAAGCTGAGAGAAATTGTAAGTGGTATGAGTCAACAAACTAATTCAGTGGCCTAGAGAGGGATTTTTTACTAGGGGAGAGGGGGGCAGAACTTGTTGATGAAGGTATGGGGGAGGGGCGTAAAGAGAGGCGATGTTCCCCTCCCCTTTGAAAATTCGTGATTTTTCCAGATGTTTTAGATGTAATGTTTTGGAGCAATTTCTGTTTTCCACCTGGCTTGATGTCTCTAGTGCTCCAATGATTTTGTTGCTAATGTGTAGTGAACAAAGGGAAGTTAATTCCCTCTTTTGAGGGCTTTGGTCAATGAGGAGGGTATGATGGATGGGTTCCCCATTTTAGAGAATGTTTGCTTTTCTAGATGCCTTTAGATGCCATTGGTACAAGATAGCAGACCTCAAAACCACCGGTCTCAGAAAACAATTCCTGCTTCAGTGTTTTCACTACCTGCTGGAGAACGTTGGTGTTCAATTATCTTCCTGCCCAAATGTGCTGTGAACGTAAGGTAGTTAGTCCAGTTAGAATCCTGCCTTCTGCCAAACAGCTTTCTCCTTGTTGAAATCAGACATGAATAGGCGTTGTCACAGTCCACATCTAAAACTCTCGACTCACTAGACTAGAAGAGTCATCGTTATTATCCACTCAGCAATTTTGCGCACTGCTGATGGTGATATACAATCGTACAATGAAGACCCGCGCAAACAAATAGTTCAGTTGGATACGCAGAGACAGCTACCATGACTTTCACATGTAGTTCTTACTCGTGCGTAGTTCCTGGCAACGTACGTGGCACAACATACATATGACACAGGGCTACAAGCACAGGTGGTTCCTATGCCCTCAACTATTCTAATGGATTAGTCTGACAGTAGACAGTTGCAGAAGTGAACTTTGGTCAACTATTTTAAGCAATTCTTTGAGTGTTGACAGTACTGGGACATACTATAGAGATGAAGTTCCTGTTAGCTTGTTTTGGAAAGTTCAGGGCTAGGGGCCACGGACTGAGTACTGCAATGGTGGCTTTTCGAGCCGGATAGAGATGTTGCAATCAACCAATTCGCAGGGAGGCCTATGAAGGCGGGCATAATGCAACATGATGACCATATAGAGGGTGCAGTGTACACAATGTGCAGACTACGGCCTAGTCGGATACGGGATGTATGGGACTATATTCCGTAAAAAAGGCCATGAATGCCATATATTCTCTGATGATCGAAAAGGAATAATTCAAACTTTGTGCATACTCTCATAGGAGGAAATGGAGTCAGGAAATCAGAAATTGGGTGTCTCGTGGATGGATGGACGAGTCTTGGAAATCTTTGATCTGCCATCAGGCCATATGTGGGGAAATTGGACCGGCGATGGTTCAATATCCATACACACCCTGTGAGTGTGTCAGGCCGGAAGGCACCAGTGGCCTTAATGAAAAGAATGTTGATGAACAGTGTTGAGATTCGACGCCAAATGAACTTGGACTAAATAGTCAATGGTCTACTCCAGGCTACCAGTTATATTTGATGAAAGTACTACTTGTCAGAAATGTCGAAACTATAGTGATTGTTAATGGGCCACGATGGATTGAGAGGTTTCCGAAATAGTACCAATGCGGAGTCCGATCAGTGGAGTATGGTTTTCTGATCGGGCTTCTCGGAAGTTGCGCAAACACTTGCCGAAGTTGGTGATTCTCCGGTGAGCTTCGGATGTGGGCATTCAGGTGTCATGGACAAAGACAAGCTCCAGTCTTCTGGTGGAATAATGTAATCTCGAACTTGCTGCACTGGGCTGTCCAGGTGTTGGGATATCTGGTGGAATGTGGCAGTCACCTTCATTGTTTACCTCTGCAGTGTCCCATTGGCTTACAGTCTTCTATATATTCTAGTGGAGGCCGGACACTCACGGTTGGCTGAGATGGGATGGTTTCTTCTGTCTACATGTATATACCTCACAGTCCTCACTTCACGGCATCCTTGGCACCGCTGCCAGATCATGTATCAATGAAGGGTTGATCAGGGGAGGCTGGGTGGTGAAGTTGAAGAGGCTGCTCAGGGTGTCAAAGCACTTTGGGGAAGATGGCACGCCTCAAGAGAAATCTGCCAACCGTGTGGGTGATGGGATTGATGGTTTCGGGCGACCACTGGGACTCCCCGTAGTTATGGATGGCGCAGTGTACCAAAGAAGCTGGGAGGGGGGGGGGAACAGCCCCGTTGCGCTTGCTGGAGGGGGCCAGGAGATGTTTAAGTGGCGGGGTGGATGTGGCTAGGTGTCTTCCAGGAAAGATGATCTCATGAAGAGTGAGTGCGAATTCATACTATCAAACATTCTTGTCACACCATCTACAAATAATGGACATTTTTCTCGTTATCTTTGGCAATTGGTGACAGGGTGATTCAGCAGTCAGAGAAATGCCAAAATCCAACAAGGGCATAATTTCTTCCAAGATACAATTGACTGATTCATTTTGATTCATCTACATTAAAAGTGTACTGTCACATGAATATTTAGAATTGGCGATATTCACATGCAGCACTCATCAGGCTCCTTGAAATAGAAAACGTGGAGCGCTGATTGAATCAAATCATGATCCACCGGATGGTCTGTTTTGTTAGATTATTCACATAAACATTGCAGAAATTCTGATTGAAATCTGATTTTTCCAATTGAGAGTTATTTGGTTTTGCTCAATAGGCGTTCAATGGAGGCCTAGCCTCCCCGGTTCATCATGGGGGCTGCGTTACGGCGAACGAAAAAAGGGCTTTTTGAGTTAAAAAAAATTGGATTTCAATCAGAATTCTGCAATTTTCATGTGAAGTATAGTGATGTACACATATTCGGTCCTGTCACGAATTTCGTTCCCGCGCGTGTTCGCAGAACCGATCCCAACAGCGCGTGCAAATACCAAAAAGACGACGATGCGAAGCTTTCAAAACCGCTAAAGAATGTCGACATACAGGTGCAAGAGCGTAGGTGATGGAATAGCGCAGAATTCGCGGTGCCTATTCCCTAAGCAGTTATATGGCTATCAGTATTCAGAATCGGAAGAGATGGCGTTCTGCGCCATTGAAGATAATGCATACGTCATTACTTACGTAGCTGCGCACCTGATGCTGTTTGCGCACGGTAGTACTTTTCGTGTGCACCTGCAGGAAGTAGTGCTTTAATAGCACGTCCACATTACAGCTGATGCAGAGGTTTGTTGTCACATATGCCACGCCACATACTATACAATGCTTTCTTATGCGACTGCGCAGTTATGTGATGCACATATAGTTCAGGGACTTCCTGGTGGTTCTATTTGGTCACCGAAGACGCCCTTTCTTTTTTGGTTTGAGTGTAAGGTCGTGTCTGTGGCCTTCTGTGAGGTAAATTAGCCGGTTTCTGGGTCGGTCATGCAGGGTGTTTTTCTCGTGACCTTTTCCGAGTTATTTTGTGGTGTTGTTTTTCAGACCGGGCGTGAGCACGGGGGGTGAGAATCTATATGGGGCAAGGGGATAGAGCAAGGGGTATTGTCAGAAAGTGGGGGGAGGGGAAGGGAGATGATGGGACAGTTCTCAATACGATGAAATGCTTCAACGACTCATGAACAGATTGCCACAGCTGTGGATAGCCCAAGCCACAGGAAACTGGGTCTGAAAGGGCACATTCCATGAGTTCAGAAAAGACTGTTAGGGAGGTATTGAAAGAACTCTAAAATATTTTCATCAAATTACCATCTTACTGATAAACCTAATTGTATTATTGAATGGGTGGATACTTCCCTGAACTCAAAGCCACTGGTCACTGTACACAATGCGCTGTGAAAACAAGAGATGCTGCATTGAGACCGGTCATCCTTGAAGTGAAAAAGTTCAATGGGGACAATAACAGGAAGGAAGCGTCCTCAACAGAGCCAACCCCAATGAGCCTTTGTCTGTCATCAGCAGCTGAACAACCTGTAGCGATGGCAACATCATAGACGAAATGACGAAGCAAGACATTTCATGCTGGTACTTGGGAGGTTCTATCCCATTTTTACAGAGACCTGAAATGTTTTGAAGATTGTGGACTGAGCCAAGTACAGCCACGGGGTCCACTTATTTTTGACCCCTTGACTGATTATATGACCGCCATTGATTCATTCTGCTGCCATTAATTGCAATGGGCAAAGGATTGTTAATCCTGGGTGGGCAAATAAACATGTCTAAAAGCCGACACTATGGTAAACTCTGTTTTTGAAAATGGAATCGGAAAGTGTTTTCGTTGTCAAATTTAAACTTTGTGAATACAAATAGCACAACCGCAGGCAATGAATTTGGTGGCATTTTCGTGGATCTTTGCAGATTTTCTGACGTGTTGTTTTTGGACTAAACCGCCACGCATTCTAAATGGAATTGGTGTCGATACAACCCACAAATGAGTGGAATATTGTGAATTTTCTGGCTTGTTCCTTGACCTAGCTATCCACAAAGTGCCCCTATGATATGAGTTCGCACGTTGCCCTATAGTACTTGTATACCTAGTCAAATCGTTACTATTCCTGTGGTACATCCAGCTACCGGGCAAGTTCGATTTTTCGCAGACCCAGGCCCCACACAAACCATAGCGAAAATTCGAACAGTGAAATGTGAAAACGTATTCTACTGAATTCACCTCAAGAATCAACAGGGCCTCATACTCCAAAGTACTGAAATCCCGGAAAGTGTAAAATATTTCCCTGCTGCTCTTCATTTCTGCATACAAAATGGAAGAAGATCATTAAATCGAATATCAATTCTCCAATTCAATTCAATATGCACACATTCCATGACGGGAGGGCTCCATCCGATAACTGTTCAGCCAATGAACTTCGTGACTTTGATAAAACGCTATATCTCTTTCTCCATTATTTCAAGACATGTTTACAAAAAAATAGAATGTAGAATCTTATTCGGTTCATACATCGAAATGTTTCATATGTCGAATAATAATCCCCCTAGTATAATACTAATAATTCTCGTTTCGATACATCACCAAATGCAAACACCACCCTGAGTGTTTTGGAATGAAGCCGGATTCCTATATTGACTGGATGGCTCTTCTGTACTCTCAGTGCAAGGAATGCGTTCTATTGCAAACCATGCCATCACGCCCTCGAGTTACCCACCCAGAAACTTCCCACAGGACACACCTTCGCACACAGAACTGATGCCTCTATAGTTATCTAGTAAAGTATCCCCAAGTCTACAGGGATATACTCCATGCAGTATTCAGTAGCTACGACGAGCCTTTGTAACAGAGCTATCATTTCCAGTACTAAGACTGGTAAATGGGCGGCTCCACTGAAAACCCACTTACCTAAGGATTGGGGGTCAATTTTCCTTGGGAGGCCCATCAAATACTCACTTACGGGCATAGTGGGCATACCATGGACTACTGGTGAGGCTCAATGGGCAGCCCATTAATATTTATTTCGTCCGCAGAGCTACGGTAACTACACTAAGCACGGATAATAGTTGACTATATCCTTCTCTATGCGTGTACCCCATGTAAACAAACGTTATAGGGCTCATGAACATTTGCCCACTTAACTCACACACTACTCACAATGGCTTGATTTCAGAGAGCCTATCATTCGCCCATAACATTCTGCCGACCGAATTCCACGTGGGCCCATCAAATACATAATTTTAATTTTGCCCATGGACACCTGCAATGTTTGCACATCATCCTCGAAGTACAGTCAGTCGATCATTCACCCCTGAAGAATGAGATATGGCCACACAAACTGACCGGTATGGGCCCAACAGCAACACATTTTTTGCCCATGAGAATCTGCCCACTCATCATTCACTGGAGGGGGTGAGGCGCAGCCAAGTCGTGTATCTGAAGGAGGATGGAGAATTGGAAGCTGGTGAATTCCGCTCTATAATTCATTCCAGCCCTGTTTTTCCATGATGAGTGGTATCGATTCACTGAATTCCTCTTCTATTCATCGTGCACGCGGATATCCATTTTTACCTCCTCTCCCTTCCCTTCCTTCTGCTGCTTTTTTTCCTCTCTTCGCCCCTTCCCATCTCAACCGATTGGTTCATATATTAAATTACGACGTAGGCTGATGTCATACACGATACACATATAGCGTAGGCTGATCTCTATGTGCCTTGAGACCCCCAGTCCCACTAGGGGGTCACAATTATCATACAGCCTGAAGTGTTCCTCCTCTTGAATGCCAATTGGTGGCAGTTTTTTGGGCGCTCAAGTCCACTCGCTTCGCTATACAACAATAATTACGGCTTTTGCGTGCTGGAAAATATGTTATGCGAAGTTTTTTTCGGGATGGCGCTATTGCCACTGGTGCACTAGGTTGCACTGTAAGAGCTCACCAGGCAATATAAGAAATTCGTGGGTCCTGGGCCTCACGTCGCCTGATTTATGTCACATACTGCCCCCAATCCAACCAAGACTTGTCGTCATAGTAGCAATTCGACGATAAGCCAACAATTTGTGGATTGCTAGTATGGCAGAATTTTAATGGAGAAATGGAAAAATACCTGGCATATTTTTCCTGCAAGATTGTGATACTTGAAACTGCCTGTTTCACCCTCGATTTGTCTTGTTTTGGAGTGAATTCATCATTTTCTTCAGTATGGCTAGGAACGATACATCAATCTTCATCATTTGAAATTCCATTACTACTTTCAGTTCAGTTCAGTTGTGGCTCGAACCAAATTGTTTCCCTCGGTAAATTGTCATGCCCTCCTTTACCCAGGCGACTTCATTCATAGAGACTTTACTTAAGGAGAAGAAATCCATATTAACTGACCAGCTTCCTTCAGCACCAATGAATTGTGCATGGTTTTTGGTACTGTCATGAAGTTTTGGAGGGAGAAGCAACACAACCTTGAAAATATGGTATTCAACTGTTTAGAGACCAATTTCATTCTCCACAGACAAAACCATAATTGGGAGAGTTTTTGCGCGGCGATTACTGTTATGAGGCACTGTCCATGTCCCTTCCTTGGGAATACACTTTTGCACACTGCTATTTACTAACATCACGCTTAACCACGAAAGCTCGTTTTTCAGTCTTTTCTTTGGTATTGTATGATCGATCGACTAATATCTGGTGGAACCAGGGACCTCCGTGTTGTTCGAACGTAAAAATATGGTAAGATTCAAATTTCAAGCCCTAGTTATTACGAATTTGTGAAATGTACAGAACAAAACGTAAATATTTTTTTGTACCATATACTCGTTTAATGCCATTTTGGAACTAGACAGTGCAGCGGTAAACCACCGCAGAAATGGCCCTTTGACCTCGTTTGAGAATCACTTTACAGTTCCCCCCCCCCTGTTTTAAATACGACAAAGTCAGAAACCGCCTGAATTATTTCCTGCAATTTGACCTCCTGTGACCTTGAATGACCCCTCGTGATGTTTAGGAGTCAGTAGCGGATACAGAGGAGGAGGGCGGACCCACCCACCCCCTTTTGGTTCGTGAGCCTTTCCGACACACTAATTGTTTCTACAAAGTGTGGATCCAGATGGATTTCTGTAGTCGCCCCCCCCCCCCCCTCTCCACACACACCCTCCCCGCTGTGGTGATGAACTGTGCTGAATTACCCATCTTAAATAACGTTTTGAGTTAACGTTTTGTAGGGGTGGAGTGAGGTGTTCACTATCTGGGATAAAGTGCATTGGGATAAATTATCTGTCGCATATAGGCCATCTTCCGTGTGAACTTCCGAATTTGGGGCGCGCCTTCGCGCGCGTTACAAACCATCCCCCTCATACTCATAGGTCCCACGAGAATATGGTGAATATACACTCAAATCCATCCATTTGCTATATAACATACGGTATCTATCAATTCATTTCAACGCTTACACATAGGCCTCTCTACATCTCAGAAGACCAGACCCATGATTGAATTTTCTCCTTTTTCTTCTTCATTGTTAAAGGTTAAATACCTAAGCATAAACAGTAGATGATGGGCGAAAGACCGTACATCCCCCGCGAGATTCCGGGAGAATCGTTGTAAGTTGGAAAACATGCAAACATATTCCCATTGAACTGCTGATCTGATTATTGAGTGATGGAAATTATTTCAAATAGGTATTGACCGACTTATATTCATTCATCAACATTCTGTGAGTTAGCGCGCTATGCGCGAATGTTGTGTATGTTTCGATCCCATGGCCGCCCTTAAGACCGTGGCTCATGGAGAAGTATGTGGACCGATACCACCAGCTCTTGTTTTACATCTGCGCAGTGATCAATAGCCACAACTTTTTAAAAAATTGGCGGAAGGAGGGATATTCGAACCAACGCAGAACTGATCTAGCATCAAATCGCATCTTAGGCCAGGGAAAATGCCAAACTACTTCACTAGAATGATGTAAAGTGTGTTATTGCACCAAATTGCATCCAGGTCACCTTGAATTAGAACCCTCCCACAACTCAGCATCAATCTCCTCCACCCCTTATCATCACCCCACCCCCCCACCCCCACTAAAAAATTCCCAGGCTTCGCCACTGGCAGTTTGGATGCCCCATTTCAAAAATCCTGCATCAGCCCCATTGGGTATTGACCCTTTTACGGTGGAAAATTAAGAAAGGTCCTAGTGTAGCCAGCCTTTGTGGTGTGGATAAAGGCTATATAGGCCAGTGTGGATGCTTAACCTTGAACTTCATATATTTTCACCTGAGTCCTATGAGCATGAGACGGACGGCAACAATGAAAGGCAGTGAAGACATCGCGTGCGATGTGCGCAGTTTTCGAAGTATTCAGGCACTGGGAATCATATATTCCATCACACAGGTGCACTAATCAGTCATTGAACCTACGAGTATGTTCGAATACAGTATAGGCAAAAGAGCAGCTGGTCAATATTGGGGTACGAATGCAGGTAGCGTCTCTCTCAACCAATTATTGGCTGGTGACCCCCCCCCATCCATGATAGACGCTCATGCATGCACCCCATCGGGAGGCCTCCCCCTTCCTTCCCATGGAGCCTGAGTGGGTAAGCTCTAAAAAGAAAAAAAAGGCCTCGTGCCACGACGGCTATCTATATCCAATCTTAATTGTAATAGCAACATTTTCTATGCCAAAACTGAAATATTTTCTGCAGCACTTTGGCGCCATTGTGTAGTCACACAACAACAGAAATTGAGGGAAACTTGACTCCATGACGGTATATAGACAAAAATGCTGACATAGGGGTGAGCTGAGTTTCGGATATCTTTGAATCGTCAGCTCAGGCGCGTATCCACCATATTTTTTGGGAACAAATGAAAAATGACATTCGAGAGAAAATAAAGTGAATGAAAGATGGTATATGAGGTCGTAGGTTGAGGTGAAAAAAGTTGGAGATGCCATTTTTCGCTGGAGCCAAGTTGAACCCCTCCCTTTTGAATATCCTGGACCCGCCCCTGTGATATAGCCTCCTCCGCATGCGTCATTTCTCCCGGCGCTGGCATTCGTGACAAGTCAGTTCGGAGATAGCTTCTGCGCAAGCGTCATTGTCCCCGGCGCAGATATTTGTGATAAATTCTGAACAGCCTCGGCCGATCCACCCCAGCTAGTATTTGAATGGCGTGACTGCGATCTTTAAGGAACTTGTTGTTCAACAATATAATTTTCAAATCGGGCTCTGTTTAAAAGGAAAACAGTTGTATTATATTAGTATTATATTAGTTTTCAGCAATTACTGTATGCTATACACTTAATGAGGAAACAAGAGAAATTTCGCGAAAGTTAATAACTCATAATACCCCTTGTCATGTCATGTGTCATCATGCCAACACACGTTCGAGATTCCCTAATATTACTACCTGCCGTAGAATAGATTAGTCTGTTAATGTGCGTCCAATTTCAATGAAGCGAGCGCCGTTGATTGGCTGGCATCTTTAAATATGTGAATACTTATTGTTATTCTGAAGTTTCTCATAGTTTGTTAGTGCCTAATATTAGTTTTCATGAAATAATTAGACAGATTCCTTGTATTTATATTTGCCGTAATCAGCCCGATTTTACAAAGTTATTGCAACTTCTCGTACTGACTAATTCGGCGAGCTCTGGAGTCTCACAGTGAAACTATGAACCCGGCCAGACGGCGCGTTGGAAATGGACAAATTGCGTACTGTAACTCCAAACTGGCTTATTAGTCAGTGCCGGAGTGCCCTGCTTTGTTAATATGCCTATAACCGTCGGCTCACACACACTATATATATATATAGTGTGGAATTCTGTGGGCGGAAGAAATGAATAAAATGATGGGCTGCCACTGAACTTTTATCATACAAGCATTTGTGCAAAATGATTGCAGAATCAGGCCGGAAATGGACCATTTCCTGCAATCTGAGAGGAGTGATATTGGCAAAAATTTCCAGCTACTCCCATGGTCATGTATCTATTAGACTGTACAGGGATAGACTAGGCTGTTCGCAGTCCTCAAAACATAGTGTAATTTGTACTCACAGAATACTGACAATTGGCCCCCATAGCACCCTCTGTATTGTCCGCAATTGTTGGGATGACCTATGACAAATCACAGCACATGGTAACTATGGGATTATCAGCATCATGCTGTCAGTTCGTCCTCAGCATGTGCCATCTTCCCCCCTTTTTTGCACTTGGTACATCTTGCCTTGGTTAGTATTGGCAACAACGAGAAACAAGAAGTGCTCACAACATGCACACATCCATACAAATTACAACAACAAACAAAAAGAATTTGGCTCTGCGTGATTGCATATATTCCTTTGTCTTCGGCAAGGAATTGAAAACGAAAATGTGGAGAATAAAAGTGATATTCAATTCATATTTGAAGCTATGTGTTAAGACGGTGATATTCCCGATTACTTGCTGCTTTATATGCGACCCTCGCGGAATTTCTGCAGGCGCCATCACCAACCTCATCACCTGATCCCAAACACCACTATCAGTCGGGCTGTATATTTTTGGTACAGGCAGAGGTAAGGACAAGTCGAGGTTTCAAGAAGGGCTAAAACAATAATCATCTTAACACAAAACTAATTTGAGGCCTGAGCGTCGTCTCTCAAGTGAATGAAGAATTAGTAATGATGATATGGGGCTAAAGTAGGAGCTGGAACGAGAGGACATACTGCTAAGCAGAAGCACGCCAAATTCTCGGCTTCTAAAAACTACAGTACGGTACCGTAAGTAATATCTATTGTCGAATAAAAGACCGGCTATTAGTCAGTTGGCTTTTCAGTCAAAACCATGAACGGGGGATTGAAATGAAATAATTTGTGGGCCATTAGCCTTTGTAGCCCAGTCCATGCCTCGACCCGGTCCTGGGTCATTGTCAAATTCGCATAATATTAACAGGCCTGTGTTAGCTGAGATAGTAATACTACAGTGATGCAGTGAACGAACCCTTGCTAAAATCTTCAATACATTTTCATTTTTTATTTCGTCCATACAAGGAAATGTTTAAAATATATTGAATGCAACTAATTTACAACTTAATATAGGTGTATATGCGTAATGATATAGTTAAAAATCCAATTACTGGTATGGATGACTCTCAAAGGTATGCTTTCAAATTTGGTCTTGCAGCTAACATAGATTACCCGATTTCGAGTTATCTGGTAAATTAGTCCCGAAGTCGAATTGCAGTAGTTGTTCAATAGGAACCACCCATGTTTGCACATATGTCTTGTGACAGAAAAGCGGCGTCCCCTGATGTGTTGCAAGGGTGAGTACGGGAGTAATTGTCTCTGCGGTTAATAATACGATTGGGAAATAATCTTGCAGCATGCCGTTGGAGAGATTTAAAATGCACATTTATATAAATGAAGGTCGGTAACCTTTTAAAAGTTGCAAGTCGGCATAGGGGGCGTTTATGGCATACCGACGGTTGCATAAACGTTTGATAATTCCATTCAGTTGGTGGTTAGAGGTTTCATAACGCAATTGTAATTTATTGAGGCTAGACCCTTTATTTCACAATATTCTTGCCAGGCTATCTTTTGGAAACGGTACGGTAGGGCATATATTTTCAACTTCTCTCTTGAAATAGCGTGTTCAATTAAAAGTTACACCCCGTGGCAGCGGGCTCCGCTTCGCAATGCTCGTGGCCCACTACAATTATTGTACGGGTCTAACTGAAAGTACTCGCGTACTCTGGATTTTATAGCTCCGGTATAGTGCTTGTGAGCATCCTACATTTCTGTTAAATCGCATTAAATTTACGAACTTTCAAGGACTTTTTGGGACCGACCTATATAGCATGTCAGGCCACCAAATTTTTGGGCACGCTGGTATATTGCGTGGCTTCAGTAGTTTCATACGTTATATCAGCCAATGAGAGAACAATTCAATTCAATTCCCGCTAATTGTGATGTTTGGAGCACACATATGTGATAATGATCATTCATTATTTGACTGACGGCTTCGCATTATAGCCGAGACGGCATTATTTACATTCAAGATGGACTTTATACGCCTATTTGTTGTCTCAGTGCCATTACAACAGGGTCAACTACCTGACCAGTCTCGACAGAGAATAATGTCCAAATATTATGAACCAGGTATTGATGCCAGGTGCAGGGCGTACCCACGGGGGGGGGGGGGGTCAGAACCCGCATGACCCAAGTGATCATAATTTATCACCAACAAAATGATTTTGTTGCTGTCGTAGGGTTAAAATTGTACTTCCCTTTGGTTCCGACTCAACCCCCCCCCCCCCCCCCCCCCCCCCCCACCCCCACCCCCCCCCCCCAGACAAATCTCTCGGTTCGCGCCTGGGCAGATGTCAATCTAGCGTTTTGATGTGCCTACCAACTGGTTACCAATTCGCAGTTTTGCCAGTGAATTTAGATCGTTGTCGGAGACAAGCTGATAAGTGCAAATTCATCTACGATGAGAAAGCTGCTGCTGTGGATTCCATTTAAGGGGGAGGAAATGGTAACTACAGTTAGAGACACGACAAAGAAATGCATAAGCTGTGGCCTAACTTCTACCCACATAACAATAGGTGCCCAAGCTGAAGGGACCAGTGTACCGTTAGTATTGTGGCAAAATGAAAAACATGCACTGGGAATTGTCTGTAGGACAGCGCAAGCGCGCGAAGGAAGTAGAGGAGATCTCGCAATAGGCAATAGTACAGGTGTAGGTCAAAATCCTAAATAGGCAACAAAACATGGCAAATGAGCAAATTAATAAACAGGATCGTGTGGCCGCAGACAACACTGCAACGATGAACAGTCAGACAGCCAAGTAAACCCCCAAAACTAAGCATGAAAGTATGAATTTTGATTCCGGATAAATCTAAACAGTGTCCCACGGTCAACCCAAAACCGTGGAGCCCAGTATGCCAACTTGAATATTACTGGGAACTGACCAACCAGCAACATTAAAGGTCAAAGTTGATTACAGGAACACGATGAGAATCTTCATAGATCGATGCATGTTTAGTCGGAAAAAGGGTGCCAGTTTTTGTCTCCCTTGAACTTTGTTCAAGGAGATTCATAGTGATCACTTTGTTGTGTGTGGTCTGACTGTATGTCTGTCCGTCTGTCTGTCTGTCATGTGTGTCCGTATGTGCGGTTCGATATCCCCTGAACCGCGAAAGTCTTGCTGAAATAGTGTAGAAGGTGTCCAATGAAGAGTGTGAGTGCATTACTTTTCGTCCCGAAAGACCATACTAACTTGCATGAATTTGCATATGTTAATGAAACACTGGCCTGGAAGTTTGTGTACAGGATATCTTTTGATCATGATGCATTGGTGATTGCCAGTTCAGCATATAGAACAAATATGAAGTGTAGATGAAATGATTAGATTTCAAGCATTATATGTGCTAATTAAGTATCTAATTTGCATAATTTAGGACGATAAGAAGTTTTTTTTATGGTGGTTGGTTTTCATGAAACTTGGTGGGAGAATTTCACAGCGGGACGGTTACAAGAGGTCATGGAAGAAACTAATTTGCATTTAAGTAGTTCAATTTGCCTAATTTATGCCGATTTTAGAGTTAGTTGAAACATCTAGAGATGGTACCCTTCAATCCTGCATCAATTTAACAAACCCTGTCAAGTTCACATGAGTCAAAAATGTGACTAATTTGCATAAAATATGTCATGTCATAGTTTCATCAAAAGGGGAACTCCAGGCAAGGAGACATGTTCCCTACTTTTCTGCTTCGTTTCACACCATTTCCCTCCGTATTTTGAGCGCTCCGAACGACCCCCTCCAAGATAAAAACACCGAGTTCAAACTTCCCGCCTTTGGCAAATGCCCCATAAAACAACGCTACTGTGCCACCGGACATTTAGCGTGGAATTATGGAATTCTCCTTAGTGTGAAGTAAGAGGCGACCCGAATGCTATTTATAACCGAATAACACGAGAACAATGTTATCCCAGTCCAACTAGTGAACTGTTATGTGTCAGGCAGGTCGAAGTTTTAGCAATGGCTGTCGAAATACAATCCATACCCTTTATATCGGTACTACCTTCCCCTTTTAAATTAGCATTTTCACGCAATTTCTGTCGGGAAATTTCGAACAAAACGACTGGATGTTGCCGGACATAAATCAATTGACCTGAAACAAGCAGTACTATTAGAAGACCAATCAGATTATGCGCCTTCGACGACGACGTCAATCAATGGGAAATTTGTACAGGGAATCTCCAAATACACTTAACTCAATGGGCATCTCTAATAGACTTGGGTGTAAATGTCGGACGAGCCAGTTCGAAAATGATGTGGCGAGTGGGTTTTTATTGCTTATTGTTGCTTCTTGTACTCGGTTGTAAGGCCATAAATTCACTAAGAAATGAGTTGGGGACGCCCCACCGGGTAATTAGAATCAACCTTTGTTCTAATTTAACAGTATTCTTTGTTTGGAAGAAGAATTATGATTAGATGGTGGTATGCTACGTCTTGGCGCTGCGCGCTAACTACGTACGTAATGCACACACTGAGGCTCTGTGGTTGTTGGTCGTGACAACGTCCAAGTATCGGGGGATATTGAAATTGTGCAATATGGCGCTGTGCACTGTACCGCGCTGTGTATGACTATGTACATAGCAAAGGACGGGACTTTGGATTCACGGTGACAATGATAACGGAGGTCTTTCAAGCCATTCAAAAACACGTTAAGAATGTATGAAAATATCTCGGAATGCAGCGAAACATACCTCTTGCCTGGAGTTTCCCTTAAAAAGGACAATAATGATCAGAGAAATTAGTCGCAGTTAGGGTCTGTTGTTCGATAGAGGTTGCTTTGTCATGGTTATTTCTAGATTCAATGGATTCAAAATCATCTAATGACAAGTCGAAGGTCAAAGGTCGAATCTTGAGAAATTGTGCTTTTATTTTAGAGTTATAGGGCCCCCCAAAGAAATAAAAAAACGGTTAATTTTTTCATATGTGATAGAGCTTCTGTGTGCTCTATATAGACGAAACCAACTACCGCTTCGATCTGACCACCTTTCGGGCGATAGCATAGGGGCGTGTGTATCTGATTAGATAATGTTTCTGGGGCTTGGTGCATCACATCGAGGCAAGCATTTTTATAAAAAAAAACCGGTCATGTCATCAAAGTTCTTCAGGCAAAACTTGCTAAATATTAGCATTTTCTGCAACAACTTCTAGTGACGGTGTGCGATATGGCTGAAATTTTGGGACATGCTTGCATATTATCAGGTAAATCTCTAAAAAAAACTTTTATGTCTATCAAAGGTCCATTCAAGGTCACTTAAGTCCAAAACTGCAAATAATATCAGTTCCTGTAACAACCTCTAAAACTGTATGCGATACGGCTGAGTTTTTGCCGACATCACATGGTGCTTATTTGTGCTGGGAATATTTCATAAAAATTGTTATGTTATAAAAGTCAATCCAGGCCAAGTATCAGAATCCTAGTTGTGAAAGCATGAAATGAAGTGAAAATAGCCCCTACCAAAATCCATACATTTTAGACCAATATTATTCATGGGAATGGGCCCTTACCCAGCTACCTTTATATTCCTCCACCAATTAATCTGAATCCCAGGAGCTGGAGGAGATTTGTTACTTCGACTTCATGGCCTGTGCCACTACTACCATGAATCTGTGAACAGAGTGCCGACCAGAGAAAAAGCTGACAAGAGATTGGTGCTGGCGTCTCGTGATTAACTTGTTTTTTTAATTCTGCAGTCATTATGTTCACTACCAGCTACATATTTAAGAATGGCAGGGTGTCATGAGGCCGCATAATTCATAAAAATTGTTATGTTATCAGAAGTCAATCCAGGCCAGTATCAGAATACTAGTTGTGAGAGCCTTGAATGAGAGTGAAATAGCACTACAAATCCATTACATTTTATTTAGACCATGTATTCATGGGAATGGCCCTACCCAGCTACCTGTATATTCTCCAACCACTTCAGCTGGGAATCCCCAGGAGGAGATTGTAATTCAGCCTTTCAGGCTGTGCCACTACTACATGAATCTGTGAACAATGAGTGCTGACCCAAAAAGTGCCAAGGATTGGTGCTGGGTCTCGTGATTAACTATGTTTTACTATTAGCAGTCATATGTTCACATAACACAGCTACCTATTCAAGAATGGCGAGGGTGTCAGGTTACACCTGCAGTAGAGGAACTTATATTGCCACTGGTAGAGTGTGAGACGACAGCAGGAAGAATGGCTATGAGTTGTGGAAGTACTAGAGAGAGATAACATCTTATGGTGATACTTGGGATATACAGACAAACTTTATATTAGATAGGACCAGTATCCATTAGAGCTGCAGTGGGCCATTGGTCCATTTACAGTGTTTGGACAATATGGTAATCTGGAGGGAACTCTCAACTCAGTAATTGGTTTATCACCAGAGAGTCCAGGGTAGGAAGGATCTTTCTAAAGACACCTAGGTATGTTGTTTGGTTGCTAGTTTTAAGGGGATTAGTTTAGTCAATGATGGCAATGAATGATTTGACCTATATTAAGAGGTAGTGAAATACCTTATGGTACACAATTACTCGATCACTCGCTATTCATTATTCATTTTTTGTCTTCCATCACCAATCTTTCTGGAAATAGAGCACTCCGATGATTATTAACATAATAAAATGTATTATTCACATAGGCTAAAGGGCACTGGAGGTCATCCAATGTCTATTTCGCATAGTGTTCTCCAAATTTTCAAAGTTGGTTCGATTTTCATGAAGACTTGTTGGTATGGTCTACCTCAGTCCCCCAAAATGTTAAAATTGACTCGAGTCCTGGGGTATGCAGTGTGTATAATTGATCCATCATGCAAATGTTCAAGTTGTGTGACTGAATTCCCATGAAAGGTATTGAGTGTGGCCACATGGTCTTGAGATATGTGAAGTGAGAAAATGGGGCAACAGAAAGTTGAATATTGTGTCTAATTTGCATAATTTAGGCCAATCTTAGCTCAGTCACATTCCACAAAACTTATATTCTTTAGTAGACAGTTGTCAATATCAGTCCTCACGATTTGAAATTGGGCACTGCCATTAGTTAGGGATGTTTATGTGTAAGTGTTTAATACACAATATCCACGCAAAACACATTAAGGCCTGTGTGTATGTAATTGTTTGCATGTGACTATGGGAAAACATGATCGCGCAAGACGGGCGAGACACTGGAGGCGATCGCGAGTGTGTGATTAGGAAACCTAGTGTGAAGTTCTTTGGGTCAGTACGACTCCAAGGTGTCCACACGCACCTGTGGAAAGTGAAAGCTACGACCGCTAAAGCCACACCTGAAAAAAACCTGCAGGTTCCTAGTATAGCCAGGGACCGTCGTGCAGGCATTTTTTGGGGGGGGGGGGGGAGGGGGAGGGTGCAGAGCATTATGATGACGACATCTAACGGACGCCACCAAGGGGTGCATGCGCGTACTGAAAAATCGTTGACACTGACTCTAGGAACTGTCAGATAGCAGGAAAAACGGCACTTCCCTCCCCGGGATGCTTATATAAGTAAGAAAAAATCCAAGCAATTTTGTTTTTACTTCGGGTTTGAGTAGGCTTGCTGGCTACAATTCACTCCTATTACACCTCTTTAGGTTATGCCCACCACAGAGAATTTACCTGGGGTTACCAATTATCATATAGATGGGCCAGAAAAATATGCAAAATAAATTAGTGTGCCACTGATTTCATTTCGTGATCTATATAAGGGCGACACCATCGATTACCGCACTCAAATTAGGTATTAATGTGTTTATCAGTTGCCGAATGAGAGAGATCCGATGGTCATCATTTCATTCAAAATAATGAAATAAATTCGCAAATGATAATGGGAATTTAATTAGCCGAACAGTAGGTGATACGATTATATTCTATGATAACAGAGCCGCACCATTGGTTGATGCGAAGCTCAGCGAAAAACTCCAAATTGATTCTTCTCAGGTGCCCGGTGAGACCCAGATGGCCATTTTTCAGGTAGTCAGTTGAAAATACATACATACTGAACAATACAAAATATCTATATTCCCGCGGAGCGGCACCATTAGTGCCCGCGACAGCGGAGCGGAATTGAGGTCTTCCATCAAAAGCCCAATATGGTTGTAGATCTCCAGAAGGTCTGTTCATGTAAATGATTTAAAAATGAACTTCAAGCATCAGAATGAATTTAACCTTAGCTAATCTATGTTCTTGTGCATTTCATGCGTCCAAGTGGAACGGTACCCCAATAATTAATGTAAACAATTTCGGTTATAGCGAAAGATAGGTTTAAATTAATAATAATAATGCCGGAATAGTGATTACCAGATGGCCATTTTCAGGAAATGAGTGAAATTTAACGGTACAAATTCGAATGAATGTCCCTTAGCCACTCTAGTTTCATGCAAATTTAAAAAAAATGCAAAAAATAGGGCCCATATATTCGAAGCGAAGCGCATAATTGCGTTTCCGTAGATACCATTTTAATAAGAAAAAATCGAAAACAAAAAAAATTCACAAATTCAATTTCACCTTAGCCGTGATATGCGAAAATATTTAATAATCATTATATTATCGAATCACTTAATATTATATTTTACGAATTAAAATAAACTTCTCATATTAAGAAGATTCACTTTAAAAGCAGTTTGTTGCGGCCGCTTAAGGAGTCGCGCGGCGGTGGGACTTACAGTGTTCATGGACATGAAAGAGGATATTGTATTCTAGCAAATACCATAAAATTTGACTTTTCCAGGTTTCCATACTCTGGTGAAGACGCACTGCCAGTATAAGCCTGGGTTTTTTTTTCGTTTACTCCTGTCCAGTATTGGCTTGCATTCCAGGCGAGACTATTAGAATTCATGTTCTTTCTTTGTGAATCCCAACTAAGTATATTTAGTTGGCGAATAAATGAGTGATAAGGCGATTTTTCCCACAGTTGTGATGTGATTCCGTTGAAGTACTTGTGGAACCTTGACCCCCAGTACATAATTTATCCACACTCTGCTTTGTTAAGAGGACATACCCAGGAGGTATCTACGAACTATTCTACTCATAGCTATACTATTTTTCTGCTTTTCTCTTCTCAATTTTGTTACCACCCATGGTACTGATTACGTTTACTAAAGGTTTTTCTCTGAGACACTCATTTTAATCTCATTCAGCTATTCTGGTTGAGCCTGGTTGTGATTCGTCACTGTTGGCCTATCTATCCATCCATCCATTCATTCATCCATCCATTCATCCATCCCATCCACCATCCTCCATCTACATTCATCATCAGTCTGTAACCTTTCGCTTTTTGGGGGCTCTCAAATGTTCCTTCTGACGGATGTTGACAACACTGAACACAAGTGTTTATCTGTGAAATGCTCCTATACAGATTATGCGGATTACCAGCATACTCGGGTTGTTGAGATATCATGGGCTATTGGTACCTATGGGTATTCAGGAATTCAAAGTCAAAGTCAATAAGCACAGGCATAATGAGCTATTATGTAGGAAAAAATGCAAATCTTGCCTCTTACAGATTTGGTTGGATCACTACCTTTGTGTTCTCATCATGGTCCATTGGTAAGCCTAGTCTTTCTTGAATGTTGACTGACCAAAATGGGGCAACATGTTTATCTTTGACCCCTACAATAGTCATGAAATGTCTTGATGAACTGTCATCGGCAACTAAGATGCAATTTTAAATCTTGTTACTCTACGAATATTTAAAATCTTGTACGAAATTAAAGGCGAGTTTTCCTCTCGCGCAATTCACGTCTGTTTTTTTCCATGTAAGCATGGCGTCACGTAGTTGTTTCGGGTGCAGTAAAAAAGGAATATGAACATTATTTAGCAAACCTACACTAAAAAATAATATACTTTCTCACACTGGACCCACCAAAGGTGCCACCAAAGTTAACTGTCTAACGGCGGACCTTCATTCGCTCCTCCACGTTTACTTATGCACGAAACTGCCTTCGTTTAGGGTCCCCTGAATCCTTGTTTTTCTACTTGGAGACCAAGCCACCATGCCTTTGGAATAGAGAAGTGTAGCAACAACGGCATTTACAAACTACCATACATCGACCGATTACTCTTCAGCTAGAGGGATGTCGACCGTGCTCCGGTACATGCGAATCAGGAGAAAAATCTACCAGGATTCCCACCGACTCCCACCATTTGCACTTTCAAATATGCCTCTTCTCTTCTCCTACCTGCAAGACAACCGCATCAGATATTGATAGGTCATAGAAAATGGGTTTCAAAAAGTTTAGGGCACATTTTTTTTCGTTGTGTAGACATTGCCTCGTTAAAATGAGATATCATGTCCATGTCCTCTTCATACGAGTTGAAAATATAGCTATAACAACTGCAATCATACTTAATGTATACAGATTACAGAGATAATACGAGTTATATATGAATAGTGAATACTCTTTTATTCAACTTCCATGATACAGAGGAAAATAAATATAAAAATACTTGCAGGATTCACGATAAATATACATAAAAAAGCTCGATGTTCGTGAAAACTGACGTACGTATAGTGTTCCTTTTCGGAATTTGCGAATCAATGAAATATATAAACGGGTATTGCATTTTGTACAAAGTATGTTATTCCCGCGTTCCATTCATAATAACATATCTACAAAAATCAATATGGCTGCAAAACCGTGCTGACGAAAGTTATATCAAAAGAAATGCTAATAATTATTAATAATTAAAAAATATATATAAGGAAACAATATCATACAATTAAAAAAAAATTGTCATTGCAGTTCCTGTAAACTATGACTACCGGTTTGAGTTAAAATTGATTCAGTAGAATTAGAATTATCCTTGTCAATTTTGATAGTTCGAAGTTTTTTAATTAATTTTTTTTTTCATTGGGTGTATTAATTGTATTGAACACGATGAACGCTTTACAACACCTGCCAATATTTTATCAATTAATGTGCCATGTGGCCAGGCGATATTAAATCCGTCACACTCAACGTGGTCCGCAATAAAAAAGGTCTAGAACCAGACCGCCAATTAAATGAACAAACGCCACCGTGTTTATAAATAAATCCGTTCCAACATCGTGCAAAATGTGTTGAGAATGGTGTTCCTAATCATATATAGGAGTGACTCCCGTAAACACTACAAATCATTTTGATCAAATCGACCCAGAAAACAAACCTAATTTTTGGTCAAAATTGGACCTATTTCGATTATAATTAACCCGATTTCGTAAAAAAAATCCACCCAAAGGCATTTTTGTTACCCCCTGATCCAATTTTGTGACGGTAGATCAATATCTAGTACTAGTCAATTCAGTAAATGAGCATATAATGGTGAATGTTCGGTCTATTCCCTCACCCCCCCCCCCACGCAAGAAAAAATTAAATTGTATACGCCATGATGCCCCATTTTTCAAAACTGCGGACGAGCCACTTTACCGTAACATCGATAGTGTTTTGTATTCTCTAATATCCAGCCATCGTACTCACATGAAAAACGACAGCCTTCGAATGTACGCTATAACGAATGGACCCATCACAACCTGTCCTATGTTCTAGAGTGCATGTGATGTGGTCAGGCGACTACTGGTGCACGTTCGAAGTTCAACATGTTTAACGAACAATCGTGTTTAGAATATAACGTTGTTCAATGCATACGTGGAAAACGAGTGTATACTTCAATGATACCGATACTGGCAAATAGAATTAAATTAGCATATAATGTATGACAATTATGTACGTATATTTGGTACCACCATGCACGAGACCTAAAACGAACATGTTACTCTTGTTCCATGGTATTGGTTTTTTTTTCCTAAGTTCCTCATCCAGTCATAGTTGCGACGTATAGTAAACGACGCTTCGAATGAAGTCTATAACCCATATCTGCCATTGCAAAAGTCATTCCATCGATGTATCAAAGTTTTTAGGCATAGAGCATGTTGCCTACTTTCCTCTTCAGTACCACGGGGTGTTCTCATCCAATTCTCCCCGGGTAATGAAGTTGTCGACCCCATCCCCCTGATGGTGGCTGGAAGGTGTCCATGTTACAGTATCGTCTCTCACTGGAACATCGTCTGCTGGTGTTTGATCCAGAGCTAAGCTTCAGGCCATATTCTCTGCCCACGATCTGCCTTCTCCATCCGATCCATGCTCAAGAGACTTCAACCCCAGACACCATCGTCGTCCTCGGCAGATACGTCTCCGTACACGAGTTAACATGTCTTCACTCTCCTCATCCGCTTTCCTCTGCTAATCACGTCGAGTTAAACCTCATAGCCGGTCGAGGATGAGAGCTTCCAGATCCTCCCGATCCTCCAGACCCATGTCCTCGATTGCGGCGTCAGTGGCCTCGTAACCACCCTCGTCTTCGGTTCATTCCGATCCGAACTCCACTCCGTGTAGCTGTCCACCATCGCGCTAGCTATAGCGTCTTCCATCTCCACACGGGCGCAACCGTGGATTCGGTGAGAGGGTCGGCACCTTCTCTCGAATTCCTTGAACGATGTCGCTATCGAGACTTCTTCAACTCTCATCCATCTCACCACGCACGGTCGCCCTCCGGGATATCATCTGCGAGGAACGCGTGTTGGACCAGTGGATCGTAGGGGCGCTATGTCGGCGACAGGCGTGAATGACAAGGCCTCCGTCTTCCCAACAAGAGAAGATAGCTCGGTTGCATCTATGAATTAGGAACTTCACGGGGCCATCTGCACGGCATAAATAAGAATAAATGAAAGTTATATATGAAAAAAACTAAAAAGAGTAATTATAATTCAGGAAGTCGTCGCATACTTAATAAATTATACCGATAAAGTACCCGTTGATCTTTCGCCTAATATCTCGAAGCATACTTTGAAACGGAGTTCAAATAATCCCTGAGCTATAATCATGTCAAAATTCAAACACGCCAAAACACTATGCCAGAGTTGAGCGCAATGTACGTTTTGCAGATCCCACATGAGCAACCATCTAACAGCTTGTTCAGCATTTCAACACGCTCAAGAGAAATCCAAAGTGATTGCCAAAATAGTTTGCAAATGTTTACTTCCTTAAACCCGTTTCTTGGAGTATTTTCAGTCTAGTGGATTACATCTCGTGTCAAGATTAGTGATCGAAACGTTTACTCAGTTTTGACAGATATTTTTCTGCTGGTATATTCTTTATGAGTTGTATATTATTAGATGTCCTCCATTTGAATTCAAGGAAAACTAAACTAAACGTTACCCTCGATTGATGGAGTTGACAACAGTTTATCCCCAATTGCCCGATGATCTAACACATAAATAAAACGTATGTAAAATTGCAATCGTTGGTATGGTGCAGGGTATATAGTTTCAAAGGCTAGCGTCCTGGGGTTTTTGAATCCGAGGCCAGAAGAAGCGAAAATCGTCATCGTATTTCAATGGAGCCGGTTCCATGACGCGGGCGGGGCGGGCGGGCGGGGGGCGTTTGCTCGAATCGGCAGTAGCGATTTTTTCGCGTGTCTCGCTTGGTATTTCGCAAAAGCAATCCCGGGGATTCCCTGCAATCTTACCGCTTGAAGCAGGTAATGGAGGAGTAGAGGACAATTTTAGGTTCAAATACGTTTCCCTAAACAACATTCATAACTGTTTCTCAACACTAGGGATGCGATTTTTTAACACATGTGAACCCAGATTTACATGTTTTAACCGAGGATATGTCAAGTATTTGCTAATAGAATCTCCAAAACCTGTAAAATGTGAAGTTTTAATGGTGGGCCGTAATCGTTGACATCTAAAACAATGGTTTTCAGAAAAAACACCGGTGTTTATTTTCAGGTAAGCACTAGTATGCGTCCGGTGTTGACAACAAACGGACAACGATAACAACGAGCAACAACAACGACAACAACGGACAACAAGACGAACAACAAAAACAAAACGACGACAACAACAACAGCAACACTAATAAGAAAACAATAATAACAATAATAAATAAGAACAATATTAATAATAGTAGGCTACCTCGGTTCTTATATAGCGCATATACACGCGAAAAGTGAGAAGAGGAGCGTGACTCGAGAAAACGCTGTCGCCGCACGCTAGTGCATGGAAACGAGTCTTCCAAAACCGCCACGCCCCCCGTAGCCCGCCCGCAAGCCCGCCCGCGTGCATGGAAACGAGTTTAGCATTCAAGGCTGGCCACGACGACATTCAGGCTTGCGCACCAACTACATGTGACGGCCGCCCTGTGCCACCGAGCATTGTATTAAATACCCCAAAATCGTATGTACAAGAGAACATATAGTCTAGAATTCTAGTTGACACTCTAAACAAGGTGTTTAGGAATTGAACCTACCTAACACTATTTGCAAATCATAACTGGGACAATTTTTGGTTCCTTACAAACAACTTTTCACATTAAAATAATAATACTAATCAGAATGTGAAGCCCCTATATCACGGTTGGCCGCATAGTTCGGTCTCATTTTTTAAACATGTCATGATCGTCTATATCAGAGAATATCTGAACATTAGATAGCCATGGTACATGACCCAAGTAACGCAGGTCGACGGTTAGACTTCGTTAGGGTCTACGGCATTTGGTAAATCGCTTGAAAATAGGTCTAACCTATTTTTCCACCGTCAACTTTGATCTTCCAGTTGTTATGCTAGTATGTGGACTTGGTGTTTTACGGATAATAAACCACAAGAAACATACCGCGGACCCCAGCATTAGAAACAAACTGCATATACAAGTAATCATAAGAACTATTAAGATCTTCAGTTTCCCATATCTAGAACACTTCAATTCGTTCATCATGATTGCGGCACACATCAAGTATATTCAAATTATTCAAAGAGGAATATGGATTTAGCAACACCGGGGATGATGTACGGTGCCGCGTGACGTCATGGCAAAAACCGTAGTGTTTTCATCTGCATGCTAACACGTTTTGACGGTATACCGTAACGGGATTGGTACCGCGCCGGAAAGAGTTTTGGACGTGACGTCATCCATACACCGTCCCCCGATTTTTTTCTTTTTTTAGAGTTGTTGCCAGACGGGCAAAGCCTCTTCAATATCGGAATTCTATCAAACATTGAGGGACCTCTCGGCCTAATTGTTGAAGAAAAAATCAGATTAGGCCCCTATCGTATACAAGAGGGAATTCCTATGCAAAATACAGTCTAATCTCTCGCTCAAAAACTGAAACAGACGAGGTTTTCGCATAAGACAAACGCCAGCCCCTTCGTGGAAGCGGGAGGGGAGAATTATGACAGGCTTTTTGGTCGTTGTTTCTTCATATCGCATCCCTTTTTATAGTCTCTTCTTCGTCGAAATAAAAATTGATTCATTCGTGTTCTTCTAATTCGAATTTTGAGGGTTTTTCATTATCATATTGAGGTTGTATCGGGATTTCGGCTATTTCTATGATATTCAGCACGCGAACATGGACTGCCTGGTGTTTTCCTGTTGGTATATCAAGTCCGTAGTCAGGTGATTTTTGACCATTAAGTTATTGTAAAGACAATTCACCCCTAAGTATCACTCGCACTACAACTGCAACTGAAGGAATGGAATCAAGGTACAAAAATCCACAGCAATCTGGAAATCCGTCAGAAAAGATAGAGATCTTTTCCAGCCGAAACAACAGCGAAAATTAAAACAGGAAATTTGCAACCTTATAACTTGACGAACTGATAAAAAATAATCGGTGAATTATGGAGCCAACAATAGTATAGTATTGGAATAGGGCAGCTCAAAAACTGAATGCAGTCGCCACGAAGGACGGGATTCGCTTTAATAGAAAACTGGAAAATAGCAGACGATTTTACAGCCATGCAACTTGTTGATTCAACGAACTCCATTGATTAACTCAAACGATTATTGACTGGCCACAGAACGTAAATCGACTGGAGATCCCCGGGATCATGTTTACGTTGACTGACAGCGTCAAGCCGGGACACCTGTCTAATTGTTACACACTCGTTGAAAATGATGTTGGGGATAGCAATACTTATATTGTAGGTCATCTTGGGGGAGGAGAAAAGTCCCAACAAACACCAGGAATTATACAGAAGTAACTGATCAATTTGGGGCTTGATTTTCGTGAGCATCTTCTAGCAATTAATGTTTGAAGTGTCTTCAATGACAAAATATCAGGCGCATCGATGGGAATATCAGTCATATGGGATGGAAAGGCCCGTACTTAGTATAGTAATTAGGCTAACATTGTGTTGCACTTGTGGCTAAAAGGTTAGCAGAATGGATTCTAAATTAGTGTCGTAGGTCTATGTCTCATTTCGGTAATCTTGCAGGGGCTTCACCAATCTTTCCACAATCTCCTTGGACTTTAACTTAGGAATTTCCGTGTTTGAGGTATGAGTGGAGATTTAGCCGAAGGTCAGCTCTCTGTGAGAAAAGGTTGTTTACATTACACTCTATCTCGACAGAGCAGGCAGCAGGTAGCAGGGAAAAACTTCGTAACTATCTGTCAGCAGTCGAGATAACTACCTACAGTGGGCAAAAAATTCTGAAGGTCATCTAGGTCATGTGTGGTAAAATTACCGGATGTGATATCTTTCAAAGCGTTTTTTGGTATGTTAAGATGGTTGAAAGTTGAGATATGTAGTCAACATATGATAGCGAAATCTTTTGAAGTCATTTGAGGTAATGCGAGGTTGATTTGCTGTAAGATACCCTTGAATGTTGATTCACGCAAACCATAGATACTATGGGGTGGGAATCGGGATGTAGTAACATTCATTTTGGCTTATTCTCGAATGTTCATTCGGAGTCATTGTGGTATTTTGGGATTAAAATTAGGAAGAGTGGGCGATTTGAATGAAACTGGTACATAAAGTCAACTTTTGGTTGTGAAGATTTTGTAAGGTTACGTGGGGCTCACCGAGGTCATTTGAGGTGAAATCAGGAACAATGTCCGTTTTGTTTAAATGACACTTTGTACCAAATTTTTTCCAGTTTTTTTTTTTTTCCCCCCCCCCCCATGGTGGTCATGAATATTTTCAATGTCATTAGGAGGTTATTTGAGGTCAAATTAGGAACGGTGACCGATTTGAATGAAACTTCGTCCATACATGCAAAGGTGGTCGTGAATAATATATAGAATTAGCAGCTCATTTGAAGATCATCAAGGTAAATTGTTCCCACAGCTATATACCGAGACGAGAGAAGAGATCGTGCTTGTTATGAAAAAGCAGGGAAGCAGGTGGCACGAATCTGCTGAATCATGGAAGGGTTCAATGTAGGGCAGCTTTTTGGGTGGGGGCAGGAAAAAAAGGGTAGGCTACATAAATGGTTGAAGAATAATTTTTGTCAGTGGCGCTATTACTTACGGTTAGAACAAGAAGCTTTAAGCATAAACATTCATTGACACATGGTCAAATCTCATTACAAGATAAATGAAATCATGATTTTTGTTCTGTTTGCGTTATTCTGTTCGCGCGTGGATATTATATACTGTTGGTTATAACAAGTTAATATATCTTAATACCTCTGTAATTACATATCCCATTACTCAACGATATAGGACCGAACATATAGGACAGCTGCCCTCCAGTCACTGTTCCGTCTATAAATCGGCGACTAGGAGGGTTTGTTCTGCGAGGTAATGCCACCGGGCTATTTGTCAGGCGTCACGGGGTGAGTTGTATTGATGTATCAATTCATCCATTCCAAATAACAAAACGAAGAACCAAACTGAACAACCCCGAAGAACAACCAAAACAAACAAACAATCATAAATTATGTTTGTTATGGTTATCGTTGAATATTACTAAGATTACTCAGATGTTTTTAGGTCGATGTTTCTACCCTGACTCGTAGTACACATTTCAACTCCACCACTCGCCAGATATAGTACTGGGTTGCATCAATTCCGCCGGAAGTTTACCTTCACTGGGTTTATTTCACGTTGTCATACCCTGTACGGTTGTTTGTGTATTTCGGATCGGACGCGGGTAAGTTTATCGGTGACCATATATGGAAACACTATGAATAATTCAGACACAAGAAACTATTTACTGAACATAAACTATCCCGCACAATGCAGAACCGGGCGACAATTTGTACCGTAAATGGGTATGCATGTGGATCTAGTACTTCTTCGAATGCTTCCCCTATGCCAGGGGTACCATGCCGGGGACTGAGCAAGTAAGCCAAGTCGTTATTTCGTGCATTTTAAAGGCCCAGATCGAACATATTTGCATAGGCAACACCAGGAGCTCTTATGCCGCGACAAATTCCCATCTGACTTTATTGGAACTATAGACATTTTAAAACTTTTTATAAACGCAGATATATAAGTAAAGTTTATTGGTACCAATACTGTATATTCGACATATAAACGGAACACACTTGAATAATTCCGACACAATACTATTTACTCAAATTAAAAAAACTATCCCGCACCAATGCAGTACAGGGCGACATTTGTATAGTGGTAGGACGGTACGCACGGGATCTAATTCTTCGAACGCTTTGCGCCATTATGCCGGGGGGTACAGGGACCTGAGGCAATAAGCCGGTCATTTCAGTGCATTAAAGGCCCGTATCGAAACAGTTATTTTGCATTCGCAACACAAGGAGCTTCTTCCTGCGAGACACAATTTCCATGGACTTTATTGGGGAACGATACATATTTTAAACTTCGTTACGTAGATATATAGAATACTTTATTAAATTGATAGTACATATAATCAGTCATTATGATGAAAGTGGGTGGTGTGGTTAGAAATTTGGCTTTCCAGCTAGGGTCCCCGGGGACCACTTATAATCCTCTGTTGGTATCCACAGACGAAGCCCTTAGAAGTCGAGGCGATGTCGTGCATTCAGATGGGCCCCAAGATCAAATATAATGGGTACAACTGCGAAAAAAAAACTGCATGTTTTCGTCTAAATAACAATTCATAAATCTGTATTACAACTGGTCTATAGCTAGTAAACTTCTGTACGCAAATGGCCTAAATAACATTCAGCCAGTGACAGATAATCAAGTCATTACAAAAAGAAGGGTATGATTAGCAAGTTATTGGGCC